>CM063245.1:12113019-12713019 GCA_032158295.1 Pycnopodia helianthoides
CTCACAGCTATTGGACTGCAGATTTGATCATACACCAGTATCTCAATGCTGCGTACAAATTCAATATTTGCATATCGACCAGGGTTGGCACAAGAGCACAGCTATTGGAAATCCACTTAACAAAGTTCCTCAAGTGTAAATGGACTGCATTTATAACCTTGTTCATGAGAGGTACAGCCAGTTTCTTATCGACAATGACTGACTGCTATTGTTATTTTGCAGAAAACCTGCTGTTAGGATAAATGCTTCTTAATAAGACATTCAATTTGGTGTTTAAAACATTCATATTCTAACAGAAAGTTTAAAATGGAGCAGGAACTGTTGATGAGATTTCTTCATTACACAATGACTCTGTTGTTTTTGCTATTGGTGGTAACATATGTAGGAAGCTTAAGAAGCCAGTGTGGTAGATTCGATATCAAGTATCAAATGTTCAGCTGTGAAAATAGAGTCCTCAAAAACTATGTACAAAAACAGAAAAATGTTGCCAATCATGTCATCTGTGGAAGAGATTGCAGCATGGACGAGGATTGTAAGTCTTTCAACTTCTATGAAAATAAGAAACTCTGTGAGCTGAATAATGCAACAAGAGCTGAGCATCCCCAAGACTTCCTTGAAGATCAATGGAGTGTATACTTTGATGCAGACAAGGGCACAGAAGACTTCTTGACATCTTTGCCTATAAGTGACCCCTCATTATTTGAGCCCCAACTCACCCCTCATCAACTAAGCCCACAACTCACCCCTCATCCACTCAGCCCGCAACTCAACATTCATCAACTGAGCCCACAACTCACCCCTTATTAACTGAGCCCACAACTCACCCCTCATCAACTGAGCCCACAACTCACCCCTCATCAACTGAGCCCACAACTCATCCCTCATCAACTGAGCCCACAACTCACCCCTCATCAACTGAGCCCACAACTCACTCCTTATCGACTGAGCCCACAACTCACCCCTCATCAACTGAGCCCACAACTCACTCCTTATCAACTGAGCCCACAACTAACCCCTCATCAACTGAGCCCACAACTCACCCCTCATCAACTGAGCCAACAACTCACCATTCATCAACTGAGCCCACAACTCACCCCTCATCAACTGAGCCAGCAACTCATTCCTCATCAACTGAGCCCACAACTCACCCCTTATCAACTGACCCCACAACTTACCCCTCATCAACTGAGCCACCAACTAACCCCTAATCAACTGAGCCCACAACTCACCCCTCATCAACTGAGCCCACAACCCAACCTTCATTAACGAAGCTACAACTCATCCCTCATCAAGCCCAAAGCATGGACATAACACATGTAAGCAGCTCTTGAATGCAGGATACACCCAAAGTAAAGTGTATTCCATCTACCCAGGTGGTATCGAGAGTGAGGCTCTGCAAGTATACTGTGATATGGAAACTGATGGTGGGGGATGGACCGTATTTCAGAGGCGACTGGATGGCAGTGCAGACTTTGACCGCACCTGGGCTGAGTACAAGTCTGGCTTTGGTGATCCATCTGGTGAGTACTGGCTGGGCAATGACTTCTTTGCAATCCTCCCAATACAATTTGAGCTCAGAATAGATCTTGAGGGATGGGACAATCAAACAGCATATGAAAAGTACACATATTCTGAGATTAATACTGGTGAGAATTACACACTCAAGCTTGGATCACACAGCGGTTCTGCTGGAAACTCCATGGGTATTAATAATAACCAACCCTTTTCAACGAGGGATAGAAACAATGATATTGATCCAACCACAGACTGTGCAGAAATTTATCATGGGGCATGGTGGTTTTCTCTGTGCACACAGGATACTAATCAATTTTCTAACTTAAATGGTGTATACTCAAATCATTCAAATAGACAGGGTATTTTGTGGGAAACTTTTCAAAAGAAATCCCTCAGAAAATGCAGCATGAAATTACGTGAATATGATTATTAACTTGCCCAAATTTTGAATAAAAAATTGGGGTTGAATGTAAACAACAATAATTCATCAAAAACAGACTTGAAACAAACGTTTACGCGACATAAATATTTGTGTTTGTCTGTTGATGTTAATAAATTCTTCATTATGTTGTTTATAATTAATCTTTCATGAATGGGAAATGTAAAACAAGTATCAGGTACTGCAGAACTAGGATTTGACAGTATGGGGAGGTCAAACTGCCTTCTGATTCTAATAATAGGGACATTTTACATGATTTAAATGGTTTAAAAAGGTCTAAAGTAAAAATTGAATACAGGTCGATGACCTCTCCTATATCAGTGGTCCTTGTACATGTGAGCCACTCTGATCATGTTGCAAAGGTGTTGCTCCGAGAAAATTTAAGTACAACAAACATGCAGAGTTCCATACAGGCACTGTTTTGTTTTAATTAAGATGTTTTGTTATGAATGAAACATGGTAAATAAGACATGAAACACTGGGTGTCCCCCCCATGTACATCACATCTTCTGTAAAGAATTTGTGAGATTCAAAAACATGGATCCTTGATAAAGTTCATACCAGTACCAATTCTCAACAAAAGCTGTCCATCTATACAATGGCAAAGTCAAATGAAGTGCATTTGAAGATCAAACAAATCTTGCATTTGAAAATATTTCTCTGAAATGTGATAACCAAACATTTTGAAAATAAAATGATAGGGTTCAATTTGCTCTAAAACAACAACTACAACAGAAAAAGTAAGTGAAGCACTTTCCCATTAAAACAAGTCTATTTCATATGGTAGATTTACAATTTATTCTGATTATTGCTATGATTCATTTTACCAAAACATATCATACACAGACATCAATGTGTGGGGGGGGGAGGGGAGGGGGAAATAGGGGGATCCTGTGGCCCCCGTTACACCACTGCATGCATGTGGAAAGAATGCTGTAATGTCACTTGTCATTTCCCCCTTTTTGAAGATGAACTTGATGCGACTAAATTAATTTACTCTTCTCTATTTCATTTCCAATAATAGGCAGTCTTGCATAATTATAGTTATTGAATAGTTTCATAACATGTGTCATTTTGTTATTTTAGAACAATCAAACAGTTTTTACAGTTCCATTTTAAACATTCGCTAAAGTTAGTATTCCTTTTTTCAAGTTGCTCGGTCTGATTTTTAAACTTTTTCTTTATAGTCTCTAACCGAATTTTGACAGAAAATTAAAAACATACAAAAACTTCTGCATCTGTCATGGACAATGCACAAAATACATTTAACATACAAAATTGTTTGTACATGGCTGATAGACGTGAGATAATGATGGAATCCCAACAATAATTGATTTTTTAAATTTTAATTAGCTACCATTATCACTGGCTGACTTATAATCACGCAGTACCTTAAATTAAAGCTTATAGCTTTCTCAAATCTATAAAAATAGCTGTTTGAATATTACATTGATATTTGTGGGACAAATTGGCCAAAAATTTGATCTAGCATCTTTACATTGCAGTTGTCCTTTTTTCTTTCTCCTCAATGTTGATTTTGATTAATGTAAGAAGTTGCACGCTAAATTCTTTTTATTGTAAACACTGAGTGAGAAATAAAAGAAATTTGTTTATTAGCTTGTAAATAAAACACTACAGACTTTGAATCTATCAACATCATTCATGGCAGTTAACCAGTGGCACAACCAGGGTTGGGGGATGGCAGCAATGAGATCAGGGGAAAAATGCACAAAATAATGGTTAAATACATTAATAGGCCCCCCTTTCTCATTACGCACTACAGTGAAACCCCTTGCAACCAATGTCATGTGCCTTTAACTAATGCTGCAGCCACTCTTGCCATTTCGGGAGTCACCACGTAGCGGGTAATCACTGCGCACATAAAACTGACTCTCGAAATGGCGCAAGATTATTGTGATGATGACGTCAGGTGAATTGGGTCAAAAGACCAATTCATTAAGCTCCGCCCCTAAATGCATTGACCAATTACAACAGTGAACATGCATCCGAAAAATCTGACAAACATCTGACATGCTAAAATCTAATAACAAAATGTAAACAAGCTGTTGTCATTTGTAATGCTGCATCATGTGTTTTGGGTGTGGCACTGGGGAGAGCAAGATATCAAACATGCTACTCATGTGGGCATCCTTGATAGACAGTTGACAATGCTAATGTGGGCGGGGCTTAATGGATTAATTGATTGCCATGAGTGACATCTGCTTTTGCTTCTGCTGTAGTTTGCCATTGTAGCCCTTTGCAAAGTTCAGATATAAAATAACAATTCAGCTTATTCAAGTATTTAGAACATTGCAAGATCTAGGCCAAATTTCATAATGCCTGTAAGCATAAAAACTTGTGAAGCACAAACAAATCTTGCTTACAGAAACAGCTTACCAGCCAACATTCCATGATGTTACAACTGGTGTGACTGGTGCCTGACTCATTTCTTTGCTTAGCAAAGAAATTTACTAAGCAGCGTTTCATGCTAAACGGCTTTATGACATTCGGGCCCTGCAACTTGCTCGTTGTACATGATGTATTTATGTATTATAACGTGTTTCCAGTGATCAATGACGTTGAATAAACTGAGTGATGGAAATCAAGCAAAATTAGCAGATCTGTCTTTTCATTTCTGGGTTTGGTGAAGACAGGAGATTTACTAAAGAGCTTAGGGACTGTCGTAAGAGTACAACTTTTTAAGACCCTCTCCCTTTCACCCCCTCCCCCTACAAATCAGTAATTACCAACATTACTTGTATACGTGTATCATATTCAATATGCATCACTACAGTGGTCATAGTGTTAATTGCTTACCCCACCCCCCCAACTCCCGCCCTCTGTCACACCACCAAACCAAATGATATAATCAATCTAAATGCTCGCCATATTTTTGTCTGTAATCCTTTCCCCCCTTTTTGTGTTTGCTCAGCTGATTCTTACAGCAGAAATAACAACATTTTTAATCATGTAGAGACCATTCACTTCTGTACAGTCTTCGACATACTGAAATTGTTAAAAGTAAATATAGTACGCAACAACCCCCCCCCCCACCCCCCACTGGAAACACAGATGCTATGTAAACATGGGAAACATTGAAAAATGTCCACTCAGGACATGACCTTTACTTTGACCTTTTTGCAGACATTGAGTTTCATCTTTGAAAGGGCAAGGCTGTTTTCATTTTGCAAAGGTCACTTCCAGTGGGAAATCTTAAAGTCAATGGGAAACTTTTGAATGGGCAACAATGCCAAGAGCAGGGGCAACAAGGCCACGGCAACCGTGTATTTATTTCAAGGCCTGTTTTTGGTTGAGTGGAAGTAGGTCAAATCTTGAAGCTGCTTGCGACCTTTGTGGTCTTTAAAGGCCCTGTACACTATTGGTAAGATCGAAAAACACAATGTTCACAGATTCACACATAACTTGCATGATTTAAAGTAAGTAATTGTAGAAAGGGTTCCTTAAAATATTTCTGCCTAAAATGCTATCGTTTCTGAAAAAACGAGTAAAACAATAGTAAGTATCGCGCGCGATACTTTGAAAAAACAGAAAAAACATAAGATCTCTTTTCACTATTTTCTCGTGACCTCAATGACCAATTGAGCTCAAACTTTCACAGGTTTGTTTGTTCATGCATATGTTTAATCACACAAAATGTGGACACTGATTTTGAGCTGTTACCAAAAGTGTACAATACCTTTAAAGGTCTTAAAAGGTATACATATGACCTCTGACCGCCTTCCTAGTCATAATTTGTGTATGACTGTGAATCATTTAGACTGCTTCTTATCTTCTTTTTGCATACTGTTTCATACAAAAAATCAAAATATTAAAACCTTTCTTCAAGAACCAACCCTCTGAAGGACCAATCCTCTGAAGAACCAATCCTCTGAAGTATCAACCTTCTGAAGGACCAACCCTCTGAAGTATCAAACTTCTGAAGGACCAACCTTCTGAAGTATCAAACTTCTGAAGGACCAACCCTCTGAAGTATCAAACTTCTGAAGGACCAACCCTCTGAAGTATCAAACTTCTGAAGGACCAACCCTCTGAAAGACCATCCCTCCAACCAACGCTCTGAAGGGCTAACACTCTGAAGGACCAACTGTTTTTGGTCTTTTAGGATAGTCCCCCATCACTACTGATTTTATGTCAATATACCAACTTGATTAAAAAAAATTGCATTAAAAAAGGCACTTGGTTTTCTACCTGGCCAAAGACACTCGGCAGAACTTGACTTCCTTTCAACAGCTTCTTAATATCGTGTACAACTTTAAACTGTAGTTTAAATCCTTTCTCTTAGAGCTTTTGCACTTACTTTAAGCCAAAGGATTTTGATTACAACCTTATTATCTGAACTGCAGAAAGGTCTATATTGGTCTGGGGGGAAAAAATTATAGATTATTTCTTGCAAAACAAAAAAAGAGGATTCTCTATTGAGGTTAAGATTTCTCATGACGAGGGGTTGGCACAGCCCATGCAGAGCATCACCCTCACAGCTATTGGACTGCAGATTTGATCATACACCAGTATCTCAATGCTGCAAACAAATGCAATACTTGCATATCGACCAGGGGTGACACAAGAGCACAGCTAACAAAGTTCCTCAAGTGTAAATGGACTGCATTCATAACCTTGTTCATGAGAGGTACAGCCAGTTTCTTATCTACAATGACTGACTGCTATTATTATTTTGCAGAAAACCTGCTGTTAGGATTGGTCTGATACATGCTTTTGAATGAACATTCATATTCTTAATACGACATTCAAAGCCCCTCCTCCCCCTTAAATATGGAGCAACTACTACTGTCAAAGTGTCGACTGGCCACCCTGCTGATTTTTCTGCTAACTATTACAAAAGTTACAGGGTGTGGAAATCAGCGCTGTGCTCTGCAATGTCAGTTTTTCAGTGCAGAAAACAAAATTCTCCAGAATTCTGTATACAGAGAAAAAACTGAATCAAACCGCGTTAGCTGCGGGCGAGATTGCAGTATGGACAAAGATTGTAAGTCTTTCAACTTGAAACATCCTAAAATATGTCAGCTGAGTAACTCATCAAGGGCAGAGCATGATGTGGACCTTATTCAAGAATATAGAAGTGTGTATTTTGATGCAAATCACAGCACATCTTTGCTACAGCCAACTTCTCAATTCTCATCAGCACTGCCCACAACTCACCACTCTTCAGCTGAGTCTGCAACTCACCACTCATCAATACAGATTACAACCCAACCTTCATCAACAGAGCTCAAAACCCAACCCTTATCAACAGAGCCCACAACCCAACCTTCATCAACACAGCCCACAACCAAACCTTCATCAACGAGGTCTACAACTCACCGCTTATCAAGCCCAAAGCATGGACATAAAACTTGTAAGCAGCTCTTGAATGCAGGATACACCCAAAGTAAAGTGTATTCCATCTACCCACATGGTATCGTGAGTGATGCTCTGCAAGTATACTGTGACATGGAAACTGATGGTGGGGGATGGACCGTATTTCAGAGGCGACTGGATGGCAGTGTAGACTTTGACCGCACATGGGCTGATTACAAGTCTGGCTTTGGTGATCCCACAACACAATGGGAACTCAGAATAGATCTTGAGGGATGGGACGGTCGAACAGCATATGCAAAGTATCAATTTACTAAAATTGATACTGGTAGCAAATACAGTCTCCATCTTGGTTCATACAGCGGTACTGCTGGAAACTCCCTTAGAAACAATGGCAGATCCTTGTCAACAAGGGATAGAGACAATGATGATGATCCAACCACAGACTGTGCAGAAATCCATCATGGGGCATGGTGGTTTCCTCAGGGCTCACAGGGTACTCCTGAATTTTCTAACTTAAATGGTGTATACTCAAATCATTCATATAGACAGGGTATTTGGTGGGGAACCTTTCAAACGACATCCCTGAAAACATGCAGCATGAAATTACGCGAATATTAACTTGCCCAAATTTCAAATAAACAAAATTGGGGTTGTATGTAAACAACAATAATCCATCAAAAACAGACTTGAACCAAATGTTTACGCGGCATAAATATTTCTATTTGTTTGTTGCTGTTAATAACAAATTCTTCTTTATGTTGTTTATAATTAATCTTTCATGAATGGGGAACGTAAAACAAGTATCAGAAACTGCAGAACTAGGAAGTTGAAACTGCCTTCTGATTCTAATAATAGGGACGTTTTTTTTGTGTGATTTAAATGGTTTAAAAGGTCTGAAATCCAACTGACTGTACAGGTCAATGACCTCTCCTATTTCAGTGGTCCTTGTACATGTGAGCCACTCTGAAGAAGTTGCAAAAGTGTTGGTCTGTAAAAATTTAAGTACAACAACCATACAGGAACTGTTTTGTTAAATAAAATTATTTGGTGTGAAGGAAACGTGGTAAATAAGACATGAAAACCTGGGTATCCCCCCAATGTACCTCACATCTTTTGTGAGGAATTAGTGAGATTCAAAAACATGGATCCTTGATTATCAAATTCATACCAGTACCAATTCTCAACAGAAAATGTCCATTTAAAAACCAATGGCAAAGTCAAGGGAGGTGCATTTGAAGATCAAAACAATCTTGTATTTTAACATTTTCTCTAAAACATGATGACCAAACAATTTTTGGAAATGAAACGATATGGTTTAATTTGCTCTAAACAACTACAAAATGGGAAATGAAGCACTTTCCCACTACAGACAATCTTATTTTGCATGGTACATTGGCAATTCTTAATAATGTTATGATTCATTTCACCAAAACAAATCATACACAGACATCAACGGGGAGTGGGGAGGGAGGGGCAATTGGGGGATCCCCATGGCCCCCCTTACACCACTGCATGCATGTGAAAAGAACGCTGTAATGACACTGAAGATGAACTCAATGAGACTAAATTAATTTATTCTTGTCTATTTCAATTCTAATAATAAGTAGTCTTGCATAAATATAGTTGTTGAATAGTTGCATAACATGTGTCATTCTTGCTATTTGAGAACAATCAAACAGTTTTTACAGCTCTATTTAAACTTCGCTAAAGTCAGTATTCCTTTTTAAAAAGTTGCATAATCTGATTTTTCTCAAAGTATTTTGTAAAATTTTTCGTTAAGACTCTTACCGAATTTTGACAGAAAATGAAAAACGTACTAAATCTTCTGCATCTATCATGGACAATGCACAAAATACATTTAACATGCAAAACTGTTTGTACCTGGCTGATAGAGGTGAGAAAATGTTGGGATCCCAACAATAGTTGGATTTTTTTGTTTTTATTTTAACTAATGTTATCATTGACTGATTCAATCATGCAGTGCCTTAATTTAAAGCTTGGCTTTCTGAAATCTATAAAAATAGCTGTTTGAAATTTACATTAATATTTGTGGGTCGAATTGGCCAAAAATTGGACCTAGCATCTTTGCATTGTGATTGTCTTTCTTCCTTTCTCATCAATGTTGATTTTGTTTAATATAAGAAGTTACACGCTCAATTCTTTTTATTGTAAACACTGAGTGAGTGATATAAAAATTTGGTTAATTAGCTTGTAAATAAAACACTACAGACTTTGAATTCACCAACATCATTCAGGGCAGCCCCCTCCAAATGAGATCAGGAAAAAAAGCACAAATGAATGGTTCAATACATTAATAGGCCCCACTTTCTCATTACGCACTACAGTGAAACCCCTTGCACCAATGTCATGTGCCTTTAACTAATGCTGCAGCCACACTTGCCATTTTGGGAGTCACCACGTAGCGGGTAATCACTGCACCACATAAAACTGACTCTCAAAATGGCCCAAGATTATTGTGATGATGACGTCAGGTGAATTGGGTCAAAAGACCAATTCATTAAGCTCCGCCCCTAAATGCATTGACCAATCACAACAAAGAACATGCATCCAAAAATTCTAACAAATTGTACACAAGCTGTTGTCATTCGTAATGCTGCATCATGTATTTTGGGTGTGGCACTGGGGAGAGCAAGACATCAAACATGCTACTCATGTGGGCATCCTTGATAGACAGTTGATAATGCTAATGTGGGCAGGGCTTAATGGATTAATTGCCATGAGTGACTTTTGCTTTTTGCTTTTGCCATTGTAGCTCTTTGCAAAATTAAGATACAACATTATATTTCAGCTTATTCAAGCATCCAAAACATTGCAAGATCTGGGCCAAGTTTCATAATGCCTGTAAGCACAAAAACTTGCTGAGCACAGAGAAATCTCGCTTACAGAAACAGCTACTTACCAGCCAACATTCCATAAAGTTACTATCGGTTTGACTGGTCCCCGACTTATTTCTTTGCTTAGCAAAGAAAATTACTAAGCAGCATTTCCTGCTAAACAGCTTTATGACATGGGGCCTAGCAACTTGCTTGTTGATCATGATGTATTTATGTATATAACCTGTTTCCAGTGATCAATGACGTTGAATAAACCGAGTGATGGAAATCAAGCAAAATTAGCAGATCTGTCTTTTCATTTCTGGGTTTGGTGTAGACAGGAGATTTACTCAAAACATTTAGGGAATGTCGTTAAAGTACTACTTTTCAAGACCCTCTCCCTTCCATCTCCTCCGCCTACAAATCAGTAATTACCTATGATACTTGTGTGTATCATAATCAATGTGCATCACTACAGTGGTCATAGTGTTAATTGCTACCAGAGTCAGGGTCCCCCTGCCCTCTGTCACACCACAAAACAGAATGGCATAATCAATCTAAATGCTCGCCATATTTTTGTCGGTAATCCTTTCCCCCTCTTTTTTGCATTTCCTCAGCTGATTCTTACAGCAGAAACAACAACATTTTTAATCCTGTAGAGACCATTCACTTCTGTACAGAAATCGACATACTCAAATTGTTCAAAGTGAATATAGTACAAAACATTTTTGTCTCCCTAAAAACACAGATGCTATGTAAACATGGGAATTATTGGAAAATGTCCACCCAGGACATGACCTTTACTTTGACCTTTTTGCAGGCCTAAAATTTCATCTTTGAGAGGGCAAGGCCATCTTCATTTCGCAAAGGGCACTTCCATTGGAATTTCTTAAAGTCTATAGGAAACTTTTAAAGGTTTTTATGTCAATATACCAATGGAAAACTGCAAGACACTTATTGGTATACACACACAAAAATTATTTTTAATTTATTTTCATTAATTTTTTGTTTATCCTCAAAAAAACTTTCAGAGAAACACCTTTTTTAAAAGGTGCCAAACATTCAATATAACAAACATTCAATAGTTAAAAAAACGGATAATTGTATAAAACATTTGTATGTTGTTCTGAGCATGCCCAACAATGAATTCACCTAAACTGTCCTAATGTCCCAAAGCGTCTACAATTAGAAGTGGAGACTCAAAGCTGCTATTTGTTAGCTGCCCAAAGGAAACAGACAAGCAAACATGAAGACAGTGTACTAACTTCAATCTCTACACATGGCTAAAATGTGTAGTTAAAAATAAAGATTGTTTCACATGACTCTGGCTTGTGAAAAAGGCACATGGTCCTTCTAAACAGCTCCAACCTCTTTGAGACAAACATATTCTGAAAGGAAGTGGTTCTACTTTGAAGCTAATCAAAATATGTTGCATGATTTTGAGAGTTGGCTTTCAGAAACAAACCAGTCAGGCAAAAGACTTTGGGAATAAAAATGAAGGACTTGCTTAAATGTTTTTGTGAGTTTTGAAACTTTTGTCTCCTTTCTTTTTGTACACTGGTTTGATTATGTGAACATTAGTACCTAATAGCCTCAACACAACCAGGGCCAAATTTTACAGAGCTACTTAAAGCACAAAAAGGAACTCAGCACAAAATTATGCTTACAAGATTAAGGTAACCAGCAGAAATACCATTCCACATGTACCATCTGTGACTGGTATCCTGCTTGTTTTTGCTTTGCAGAAATCTGTTAAGCAATATTTGCTATTCAAGCAGCTCTATGAAATTGGGCCCTGGACTTGGAGTTGGCATTGAGTCTTTAGAGATACAAAAAATGTACAATTCATCGGTTTAACTATTTTCTTTGAGAATTTGTTAATATGGATTGTGAGCTAAAGGAAAAATATTGGCAACATAAATATCTCCAAGAGTTACTAGAATTCTGTCTCAATGATATCACAACAAACGTTGTATTGCCATTAACAGAATTTTATATATGGCTGTGAAACTGATGCTAAATTTATCCCACACTCAATAAGTATTACACTAAGCTCCAGTGGTTTCTAATAGTTCTACACGTTTCAATACAAGCGAGACTGCTTTGTTGTTTACAGAGAGTTGGGTATTTACAATAAGGGAAGGAGACCAACCGGAAGTCAGTGCTCACTGTTCAGCAAGATCAACATGGGAAAATTGAAATAGAGTCGAACGTTATCGATTGTTCTTTGAAGAGATACGATACGGCTGCCATTGGAGTAGAGTGGGTTAGAACTAACCAATAGAAATCTGCCATGGTATTTCAAAAGACTTTCTGGCTACCTTGAGAAATTTGAATGAGCTCACATGGCCTGAAACTTTCTTCAACAAACCTTGAATCAGAAAAATGTACACTGTTGGAATTGGACTAAAATATAGCATTATACAACTGAAGTTCTTTCCAATGAAAAGTGAGGGTTTGCTAATAGAACAAACAAAAGTTTTGACCAATCATAAACCCTTGACAAGTATGATTATGTCATACGTTTCCACAGCCAATTTGATAGACTGGCTCATTTCACATTGAATTTTGACCAATCACAGCTCACTTATGAGTTATCACGTACACATGTGAGCATGACAAAGATGACAAACCACAACAACAGCAACTATTGGTGGCTGCCCCTTACAAACACATAATGAATATTCATAGCCATATGAATATTTTTAAATATCAGTTTTAGCAGACAGAATCACTCTATAGAATAAACCAAACACTGGCCTACATTTTTTACAAATTTTAATTTGGCGAATCAGAACCTCACACCACTCCAGACAGAGAACACTGCCTGCAGATTCCTTCTTACATGTAGGTTCACAAAACCAGTATTTCTACTCAGTCACTAGTGCTGCACAGAAGAGTTTGCATCGACTGCATCTTTGATGTCAAGTATTAGGGTGCAAGAACTTGTGCAGTTTCATTTTATTCTGACGAGTATTTCAAACTTCAATTTTTCTAATTAACTTCTACTCTGAACAAATTTCTACATGCATATGTTGTGCTTTTATGTCTTCACATATCCACTTTGCAAAAATCTGTTCATGAGAAATTTGGTGTTTAAAACATTCATATTATAACAGAAAGTTTTAATCAAATTCAATGGAGCCAGAACTAATGATGAGGTTTCTTCATTACACAATGACTCTGCTGTTTTTCCTATTGATGATAACACATGTAGGAAGCTTAAGAAGCCAGTGTGGTAGATTCGATATCAAGTATCAAATGTTCAGCTCTGAAAACAGAGTCCTCAAAAACTTTGTACTGAAACAGAAAACTGTTGCCAATCATGTCATCTGTGGAAGAGATTGCAGCATGGAGGAGGACTGTAAGTCTTTTAACTTCTATGAATATAAGAAACTCTGTGAGCTGAATAATGCAACAAGAGCTGGGCATCCTCAAGACTTCCTTGAAGATCAAGGGAGTGTATACTTTGATGCAGATGAGGGCAGAGAAGACTTCTTGACATCTTTGCCTATAAGTGACCCCTCATCAGCTGAGCCCACAACTCACCCCTCATCAACTGAGCCCACAACTCAACATTCATCAACTGAGCCCACAACCCAACCTTCCTCAACTGAGCCCACAATCCAACCTTCATCAACGAAGCCAACAACTCGTCGCTCATCAAGCCCAAAGCATGGACATAACACATGTAAGAAGCTCTTTACTGCAGGATACACCCAAAGTAAAGTGTATTCCATCTACCCAGGTGGTATTGATAGTGAGGCTCTGCAAGTATACTGTGACATGGAAACTGATGGTGGGGGATGGACCGTATTTCAGAGGCGACTGGATGGCAGTGTAGACTTTGACCGCACCTGGGCTGAGTACAAGTCTGGCTTTGGTGATCCATCTGGTGAGTACTGGCTGGGCAATGACTTCTTTGCGACCCTCACAACACAATGGGACCTCATAATAAATCTTGAGGGATGGGACAATCAAACAGCATATGCAAAGTACCCATATTCTGAGATTAATACTGGTGAGAATTACACACTCAAGCTTGGTCCACACAGCGGTTCTGCTGGAAACTCCATGAGTATTAATAATAACAAACCCTTTTCAACGAGGGATAGAAACAATGATATTGATCCAACCACAGACTGTGCAGAAATTTATCATGGGGCATGGTGGTTTTCTCAGTGCACAGAGGATACTCAAGAATATTCTAACTTAAATGGTGTATATTCAAATCATTCAAATAGACAGGGTATTTTGTGGGAAACTTTTCAAAAGAAATCCCTCAGAAAATGCAGCATGAAATTACGTGAATATGATTATTAACTTGCCCAAATTTTGAATAAAAAAATGGGGTTGAATGTAAACAACAATAGTTCATCAAAAACAGACTTGAAACAAACGTTTACGCGACATAAATATATTTGTGTTTGTCTGTTGATGTTAATAAATTCTTCATTATGTTGTTTATAATTAATCTTTCATGAATGGGAAATGTAAAACAAGTATCAGGTGCTGCAGAACTAGGATTTGACAGTATGGGGAAGTAAAACTGCCTTCTGATTCTAATAGTAGGGACATTTTACATGATTAAAATGGTTTAAAAAGGTCTAAAGTAAAACTTGAATACAGGTCGATGACCTCTCCTATATCAGTTGTCCTTGTACATGTGAGCCACTCTGATCATGTTGCAAAGGTGTTGCTCCGAGAAAATTTAAGTACAACAAACATGCAGAGTTCCATACAGGCACTGTTTTGTTTTAAGTAAGATGTTTTGTTATGAATGAAACATGGTAAATAAGTCATGAAACACTGGGTGTCCCCCCCATGTACATCACATCTTCTGTAAAGAATTTGTGAGATTCAAAAACATGGATCCTTGATAAAGTTCATACCAGTACCAATTCTCAACAAAAGCTGTCCATCTATACAATGGCAAAGTCAAATGAAGTGCATTTGAAGATCAAACAAATCTTGCATTTGAAAATATTTCTCTGAAATGTGATAACCAAACATTTTGAAAATAAAATGATAGGGTTTAATTTGCTCTAAAACAACAACTACAACAGAAAAAGAAAGTGAAGCACTTTCCCATTAAAAACAAGTCTACTTCATATGGTAGATTTACAATTTATTCTGATTATTGCTATGATTCATTTTACCAAAACAAATCATACACAGACATCAATGTGTGGGGGGGAGGGGAGGGGGAAATAGGGGGATCCTGTGGCCCCCGTTACACCACTGCATGCATGTGGAAAGAATGCTGTAATGTCACTTGTCATTTCCCCCTTTTTGAAGATGAACTTGATGCGACTAAATTAATTTACTCTTCTCTATTTCATTTCTAATAATAGGCAGTCTTGCATAATTATAGTTATTGAATAGTTTTATAACATGTGTCATTTTGTTATTTTAGAACAATCAAACAGTTTTTACAGTTCCATTTTAAACATTCGCTAAAGTTAGTATTCCTTTTTTCAAGTTGCTCGGTCTGATTTTTAAACATTTTCTTTATAGTCTCTAACCGAATTTTGACAGAAAATTAAAAAACATACAAAAACTTCTGCATCTGTAATGCTGCATCATGTATTTTGGGTGTGGCACTGGGGCAGAGCAAGACATCAAACATGCTACTCATGTGGGCATCCTTGATAGACAGTTGATAATGCTAATGTGGGTGGGGCTTAATGGATTAATTGATTGCCATGAGTGACTTTTGCTTTTTGCTTTTGCCATTGTAGCCCTTTGCAAAATTAAGATACAACATTATATTTCAGCTTATTCAAGCATCCAAAACATTGCAAGATCTGGGCCAAGTTTCATAATGCCTGTAAGCACAAAAACTTGCTTAGCACAGAGAAATCTCGCTTACAGAAACAGCTTACCAGCCAAAATTCCATAAAGTTACTATCGGTTTGACTGGTCCCCGACTTATTTCTTTGCTTAGCAAAGAAAACAAAAAAACATACAAAAACTTCTGCATCTGTCATGGACAATGCACAAAATACATTTAACATGCTAAATTGTTTGTACATGGCTGATAGACGTGAGATAATGATGGAATCCCGACAATAATTGATTTTTTTAATTTTAATTAGCTACCATTATCACTGGCTGACTTATAATCACACAGTACCTTAAATTAAAGCTTATAACTTTCTCAAATCTATAAAAATAGCTGTTTGAATATTACATTGATATTTGTGGGACAAATTGGCCAAAGATTTGATCTAGCATCTTTACATTGCAGTTTTCCTTTTTTCTTTCTCCTCAATGTTGATTTTGATTAATGTAAGAAGTTGCACGCTAAATTCTTTTTATTGTAAACACTGAGTGAGTGATAAAAGAAATTTGTTTATTAGCTTGTAAATAAAACACTACAGACTTTGAATCTATCAACATCATTCATGGCAGTTAACCAGTGGCACAACCGGGGTTGGGGGATGCAGCAATGAGATCGGGGGAAAAATGCACAAAATAATGGTTCAATACATTAATAGGCCCCCCTTTCTCATTACGCACTACAGTGAAACCCCTTGCACCAATGTCATGTGCCTTTAACTAATGCTGCAGCCACTCTTGCCATTTTGGGAGTCACCACGTAGCGGGTAATCACTGCGCCACATAAAACTGACTCTCAAAATGGCCCAAGATTATTGTGATGATGACGTCAGGTGAATTGGGTCAAAAGACCAATTCATTAAGCTCCGCCCCTAAATGCATTGACCAATCACAACAGTGAACATGTAACCGAAAAATCTGACAAACATCTGACACGCTAAAATCTAATAACAAATTGTACACAAGCTGTTGTCATTTGGAGTGCTGCATCATGTATTTTGGGTGTGGCACTCGGCAGAGCAAGACATCAAACATGCTACTCATGTGGGCATCCTTGATAGACAGTTGATAATGCTAATGTGGGGGGCTTAATGGATTAATTGATTGCCATGAGTGACATCTGCTTTTGCTTCTGCTGTAGTTTGCCATTGTAGCCATTTGCAAAGTTCAGATATAAAATTATATTTCAGCATATTCAAGATCTGGGCCAAGTTTCATAAAGCCTGTAAGCACAAAAACTTGCTGAGCACAGAGAAATCTTGCTTACAGAAAAAGCTTACCAGCCAACATTCCATGAAGTTACTATCGGTTTGACTGGTCCCCGACTTAATTCTTTGTTTAGCACAGAATTTTACTCAGCAGCATTTCCTGCTAAACAGCTTTATGACATCTGGCCCTGCAACTTGCTTGTTGTACATGATGTATTTATGTATCTAAGGTGTTTCCAGTGATCAATGACGTTGAATAAACTGAGTGATGGAAATCAAGCAAAATTAGCAAATCTTTCTTTTCGTTTCTGGGTTTGGTGTAGACAGGAGATTTACTCAAAACATTTAGGGACTGTCGTTAGAGTACTACTTTTCAAGACCCTCTCCCTTCCACCCCTCCCCCTACAAATCAGTAATTACCAACATTACTTGTGTGTATCATATTCAATATGCAACTACAGTGTTCATAGTGTTTATTGCAATCGGAGTCAGGGTCCCCCTGCACTCTATCACAACCAAATGGCATAATCAATCTAAACGCTCGCCACATTTTTGTCTGTAAGCCTTCCCCCTCTTTTTGTTATTCCTGAGCTGATTCTTACAGCAGAGGCAACAACATTTTTTAATCCTGTAGAGACCATTCACTTCTGCACAGAAATCGTCATACTCAAATAGTTAAAAGTAAATATAGTACGCAACACCCCCCCCCCCCCCCGAAACACAGATGCTATGTAAACATGGGAAACATTGGAAAATGTCCGCTCAGGACATGACCTTTACTTTGACCTTTTTGCAAACCTTAAAATTCATCTTTGAGAGGGCAAGGCCATTTTCATTTTTTAAAGGGCACTTACACTGGAAAATCTGTGGGAATCTTTTGAAGGGGCACTGAGGCCAAGACTTTTGGTTGAGTGGAAGTAGGTCAAATCTTGAAGCTGCTTGCAACTTCTGTGGTCTTTAAAGGTCTTAAAATGGTATACATATGACCTCTGACCCCCCTCCCAGTCATAATTTGTGTATGACTGTGAATCATTTAGACTGCTTCTTATCTTCTTTTTGCATACTGTTTCATAAAAAAATCCTAACATTAAAACCTTTCTTCAAGAACCAACCCTCAACCTAAACTGTCCTAATGACACAAAAAGTCTACAATTGCAAGTGGAGACTCAAAGCTGCTATTTTTTAGCTGCCCAAAGGGACAGACAAGCAAACTTGAAGACAGCGTACTAACTTCAATCTCTAAAATGTGTAGTTAAAAATTAAGATTGTTTCACATGACTCTGGCTTGTGAAAAAGGCACATGGTCCTTCTAAACAGCTCCAACCTCTTTGAGACAAACATATTCTGAAAGGAAGTGGTTCTACTTTGAAGCTAATCAAAATATGTTGCATGATTTTGAGAGTTGGCTTTCAGAAACAAACCAGTCAGGCAAAAGACTGTTGGAATGAAAATGAAGGACTTTTTAAGTCAAATTTGTGAGTTTGGATGCGTTTGTCTCCTTTCTTTGTGTACACTGGTTGGATTATGTCAACACTAATTTCTCAGCCTCAACACAACCAGGGCCCAATTTTACAGAGCTGCTTAAAACACAAAAAGGAACTCAGCGCAAAATAATGCTTACAAGATTAAGGTAACCAGCAAAAATACTATTCCACATGTATCATCAGTGACTGGTATCCTGCTTGTTTTTGCTTTGCAGAAATCTTTTAAGCAACATTTGCTGTTTAAGCAGCTCTATGAAATTGGGCCCTGGACTTGGAGTTGGCATTGAGTCTTTAGAGATACAAAAAATGTATATAATTCATCGGTTTAAATATTTTCTTTGAGAATTTGTTAATATGGATTTGTGAGCTAAAGGAAGAATATTGGCAACATAAATATCTCCAAGAGTTACTAGAATTCTGTCTCAATGATATCACAACAAATGTTGTATTGCCATTAACAGAATTTTATATATGGCTGTGAAACTGATGCTAAATTTATCCCACACTCAATAAGTATTACACTAAGCTCCAGTGGTTTCTAATAGTTCTACACGTTTCAATACAAGCGAGACTGCTTTGTTGTTTACAGAGAGTTGGGTATTTACAATAAGGGAAGGAGACCAACCGGAAGTCAGTGCTCACTGTTCAGTAAGATCAACATGAGAAAATTGAAATAGAGTCGAACTTTATCGATTCTTCTTTGAAGAGATACGATACGGCTGCCATTGGAGTAGAGTGGGTTAGAACTAACCAATAGAAATCTGCCATGGTATTTCAAAAGACTTTCTGGCTACCTTGAGAAATTTGAATGAGCTCACATGGCCTGAAACTTTCGTTCAACAAACCTTGAATCAGAAAAATGTACACTGTTGGAATTGGACTAAAATATAGCATTATACAACTGAAGTTCTTTCCAATGAAAAGTGAGGGTTTGCTAATAGAACAAACAAAAGTTTTGACCAATCATAAACCCTCGACAAGTATGATTATGTCATACGTTTCCACAGCCAATTTGATAGACTGGCTCATTTCACATTGAATTTTGACCAATCACAGCTCACTTATGAGTTATCACGTATACATGTGAGCATGACAAAGATGACAAACCACAACAACAGCAACTATTGGTGGCTGCCCCTTACAAACACATAATGAATATTCATAGCCATATGAATATTTTTAAATATCAGTTTTAGCAGACAGATTCACTTTATAGAATAAACCAAACACTGGCCTACATTTTTTACAAATTTTAATTTGGCGAATCAGAACCTCACACCACTCCAGACAGAGAACACTGCCTGCAGATTCCTTCTTACATGTAGGTTCACAAAACCAGTATTTCTACTCAGTCACTAGTGCTGCACAGAAGAGTTTGCATCGGTTGCATCTCTGATGTCAAGTATTAGGGTGCAAGAACTTTTGCAGTTTCATTTTATTCTGACGAGTATTTCAAACTTCAATTTTTCTAATTAACTTCTACTCTGAACAAATTTCTACATGCATATGTTGTGCTTTTATGTCTTCACATATCCACTTTGCAAAAATCTGTTCATGAGAAATTTGGTGGTTAAAACATTCATATTATAACAGAAAGTTTTAATCAATTTCAATGGAGCCAGAACTGATGATGAGGTTTCTTCAATACACAATGACTCTGCTGTTTTTCCTATTGATGATAACACATGTAGGAACCTTAAGAAGCCAGTGTGGTAGATTTGATATCAAGTATCAAATGTTCAGCTCTGAAAACAGAGTCCTCAAAAACTTTGTACTGAAACAGAAAACTGTTGCCAATCATGTCATCTGTGGAAGAGATTGCAGCATGGACGAGGACTGTAAGTCTTTTAACTTCTATGAATATAAGAAACTCTGTGAGCTGAATAATGCAACAAGAGCTGGGCATCCTCAAGACTTCCTTGAAGATCAAGGGAGTGTATACTTTGATGCAGATGAGGGCAGAGAAGACTTCTTGACATCTTTGCCTATAAATGACCCCTCATTATTTGAGCCCACAACTCACCCCTCATCAACTGAGCCCACAACCCAACCTTTATCAATGAAGCCTACAACCCAACCTTTATCAACGAAGCCTACAACCCAACCTTTATCACTGAAGCCTACAACCCAACCTTCATCAACTGAGCCCACAACTCACCCCTCATCAACTGAGCCCACAACTCACCCCTCATCAACTGAGCCCACAACTCACCCCTCATCAACTGAGCCCACAACTCACCCCTCATCAACTGAGCCCACAACTCACCCCTCATCAACTGAGCCCACAACTCACCCCTCATCAACTGAGCCCACAACTCACCCCTCATTAACTCAGCCCACAACTCACCCATCATCCACTCAGCCAACAGATCAAGGGAGTGTATACTTTGATGCAGATGAGGGCACAGAAGACTTCTTGACATCTTTGCCTATAAGTGAACCCTCATTATTTGAGCCCACAACTCACCCCTCATCAACTGAGCCCACAACTCACCCCTCATCAACTGAGCACACAACTCACCCATCATCAACTGAGCACACAACTCACCCCTCATCAACTGAGCCCACAACTCACCCCTCATCAACTGAGCACACAACTCACCCCTCATCAACTGAGCCCACAACTCACCCCTCATCAACTGAGCCCACAACCCAACCTTCATCAACTGAGCCCACAACCAAACCTTTATCAACGAAGCCTACAATCCAACCTTCATCAACGAAGCCAACAACTCATCGCTCATCAAGCCCAAAGCATGGACATAAAACTTGTAAGAAGCTCTTTACTGCAGAATACACCCAAAGTAAAGTGTATTCCATCTACCCAGGTGGTATTGATAGTGATGCTCTGCAAGTATACTGTGATATGGAAACTGATGGTGGGGGATGGACCGTATTTCAGAGGCGACTGGATGGCAGTGTAGACTTTGACCGCACCTGGGCTGAGTACAAGTCTGGCTTTGGTGATCCATCTGGTGAGTACTGGCTGGGCAATGACTACTTTGTGATCCTCCCAACACAATTTGAGCTCAGAATAGATCTTGAGGGATGGGACAATCAAACAGCATATGAAAAGTACACATATTCTGAGATTAATACTGGTGAGAATTACACACTCAGGCTTGGTTCACACAGCGGTTCTGCTGGAAACTCCATGGGTATTAATAATAACCAACCCTTTTCAACGAGGGATAGAAACAATGATAATGATCCAACCACAGACTGTGCAGAAATTTATCATGGGGCATGGTGGTTTTATCAGTGCACAGAGGATACTCAAGAATTTTCTAACTTAAATGGTGTATATTCAAATCATTCAAATAGACAGGGTATTTTGTGGGAAACTTTTCAAAAGAAATCCCTCAGAAAATGCAGCATGAAATTACGTGAATATGATTATTAACTTGCCCAAATTTTGAATAAAAAAATGGGGTTGAATGTAAACAACAATAATTCATCATAAAACAGACTTGAAACAAACGTTTAAGCGACATAAATATATTTGTGTTTGTCTGTTGATGTTAATAAATTCTTTATTATGTTGTTTATAATTAATCTTTCATGAATGGGAAATGTAAAACAAGTATCAGGTGCTGCATAACTAGGATTTGACAGTATGGGGAGGTCAAACTGCCTTCTGATTCTAATAATAGGGACATTTTACATGATTTAAATGGTTTAAAAAGGTCTAAAGTAAAAATTGAATACAGGTCGATGACCTCTCCTATATCAGTTGTCCTTGTACATGTGAGCCACTCTGATCATGTTGCAAAGGTGTTGCTCTGAGAAAATTTAAGTACAACAAACATGCAGAGTTCCATACAGGCACTGTTTTGTTTTAAGTAAGATGTTTTGTTATGAATGAAACATGGTAAATAAGACATGAACATCACATCTTCTGTAAAGAATTTGTGAGATTCAAAAACATGGATCCTTGATGAAGTTCATACCAGTACCAATTCTCAACAAAAGCTGTCCATCTATACAATGGCAAAGTCAAATGAAGTGCATTTGAAGATCAAACAAATCTTGCATTTGAAAATATTTCTCTGAAATGTGATAACCAAACATTTTGAAAATAAAATGATAGGGTTTAATTTGCTCTAAAACAACAACTACAACAGAAAACGAAAGTGAAGCACTTTCCCATTAAAAACAAGTCTAATTCATATGGTAGATTTGCAATTTATTCTGATTATTGCTATGATTCATTTTACCAAAACAAATCATACACAGACATGCATGCACTGCATGCATGTGGAAAGAATGCTGTAATGTCACTTGTCATTTCCCCCTTTTTGAAGATGAACTTGATGCGACTAAAATAATTTACTCTTCTCTATTTCATTTCTAATAATAGGCAGTCTTGCATAATTATAGTTATTAAATAGTTTCATAACATGTGTCATTTTGTTATTTTAGAACAATCAAACAGTTTTTACAGTTCTATTTTAAACATTCGCTAAAGTCAGTATTCCTTTTTTCAAGGTGCTCGGTCTGATTTTTAAACATTTTCTTTATAGTCTCTGACCGAATTTTGACAGAAAATTAAAAAAATATACAAAAACTATTGCATCTGTCATGGACAATGCACACAAAATACATTTAACATACAAAATTGTTTGTACATGGCTGATAGACGTGAGATAATGATGGAATCCCAACAATAATTGAATTTTTAATTTTAACTAGCTACCATTATCACTGGCTGACTTATAATCACGCAGTGCCTTAAATTAAAGCTTATAACTTTCTCAAATCTATAAAAAATAGTTGTTTGAATATTACATTGATATTTGTGGGACAAATTGGCCAGAAATTTGATCTAGCATCTTTACATTGCAATTGTCCTTTTTCCTTTCTCCTCAATGTTGATTTTGATTAATGTAAGAAGTTGCACGCTAAATTCTTTTTTTTGTAAACACTGAGTGAGTGATAAAAGAAATTTGTTTATTAGCTTGTAAATAAAACACTACAGACTTTGAATCTATCAACATCATTCATGGCAGTTAACCAGTGGCACAACCGGGGTTGGGGGATGGCAGCAATGAGATCGGGGGAAAAATGCACAAAATAATGGTTCAATACATTAATAGGCCCCCCTTTCTCATTACGCACTACAGTGAAACCCCTTGCACCAGTGTCATGTGCCTTTAACTAATGCTGCAGCCACTCTTGCCATTTTGGGAGTCACCACGTAGCGGTAATCACTGCGCAACATAAAACTGACTCTCAAAATGGCACAAGATTATTGTGATGATGACGTCAGGTGAATTGGGTCAAAAGACCAAGTCATTAAGCTCCGCCCCTAAATGCATTGACCAATTACAACAGTGAACATGCATCCGAAAAATCTGACAAACATCTGACATGCTAAAATCTAATAACAAGCTGTTGTCATTTGTAATGCTGCATCATGTGTTTTGGGTGTGGCACTGGGGAGAGCAAGATATCAAACATGCTACTCATGTGGGCATCCTTGATAGACAGTTGATAATGCTAATGTGGGCGGGGCTTAATGGATTAATTGATTGCCATGAGTGACATCTGCTTTTGCTTCTGCTGTAGTTTGCCATTGTAGGCCTTTGCAAAGTTCAGATATTAAATAACAATTCAGCTTATTCAAGTATTCAGAACATTGCAAGATCTGGGCCAAATTTCATAATGCCTGTAAGCATAAAAATTTGTGAAGCACAAACAAATCTTGCTTACAGAAACAGCTTACCAGCCAACATTCCATAAAGTTACAACTGGTGTGACTGGTGCCAGACTCATTTCTTTGCTTAGCAAAGAAATTTACTAAGCATGCTTAACGGCTTTATGACATTGGGGCCCTGCAACTTGCTCATTGTACATGATGTATTTATGTATTATAACGTGTTTCCAGTGATCAATGACGTTGAATAAACTGAGTGATGGAAATCAAGCAAAATTAGCAGATCTGTCTTTTCATTTCTGGGTTTGGTGAAGACAGGAGATTTACTAAAGAACTTAGGGACTGTCGTAAGAGTACAACTTTTCAAGACCCTCTCCCTTTCACCCCCTCCCCCTACAAATCAGTAATTACCAACATTACTTGTATACGTGTATCATATTCAATATGCATCACTACAGTGGTCATAGTGTTAATTGCTTACCCCACCCTCCCCCCCCCCCAACTCCCGCCCTCTGTCACACCACCAAACCAAATGATACAATCAATCTAAATGCTCGCCATATTTTTGTCTGTAATCCTTTTCCCCCTTTTTGTGTTTTCTCAGCTGATTCTTACAGCAGAAATAACAACATTTCTAATCATGTAGAGACCATTCACTTCTGTACAGTCTTCGACATACTGAAATTGTTAAAAGTAAATATAGTACGCAACACCCCCCCCCCCCACTGGAAACACAGATGCTATGTAAACATGGGAAACATTGAAAAATGTCCACTCAGGACATGACCTTTACTTTGACCTTTTTGCAGACATTGAGTTTCATCTTTGAAAGGGCAAGGCTGTTTTCATTTTGCAAAGGTCACTTCCAGTGGAAAATCTTAAAGTCAATGGGAAACTTTTGAATGGGCAACAATGCCAAGAGCAGGGGCAACAAGGCCACGGCAACCCTGTATTTATTTCAAGGGCTGTTTTTGGTTGAGTGGAAGTAGGTCAAATCTTGAAGCTGCTTGCGACCTCTGTGGTCTTTAAAGGCACTGTACACTATTGGTAAGATCGAAAAACACAATGTTCACAGATTCACACATAACTTGCATGATTTAAAGTAAGTAATGGTAGAAAGGGTTCCTTAAAATATTTCTGCCTAAAATGCTATCGTTTCTGAGAAACGAGTGAAACAATAGTAAGTATCGCGCGTGATAATTTGAAAAAACAGAAAAAACATAAGATCTCTTTTCACTATTTTCTCGTGACCTCGATGACCAATTGAGCTCAAACTTTCACAGGTTTGTTTGTTCATGCATATGTTTAATCACACAAAATGTGGACACTGATTTTGAGCTGTTACCAAAAGTGTAAAATACCTTTAAAGGTCTTAAAAGGTATACATATGACCTCTGACCGCCTTCCCAGTCATAATTTGTGTATGACTGTGAATCATTTAGACTGCTTCTTATCTTCTTTTTGCATACTGTTTCATACAAAAAATCCAAATATTAAAACCTTTCTTCAAGAACCAACCCTCTGAAGGACCAACCCTCTGAAAGACCATCCCTCCAACCAACGCTCTGAAGGGCTAACACTCTGAAGGACCAACTGTTTTTGGTCTTTTAGGATAGTCCCCCATCACTACTGATATTATGTCAATATACCAACTTGATAAAAAAAAATTGCAAAGAAAAAGGCACTCTGTTTTCTACCTGGCCAAAGACACTCGGCAGAAGTTGACTTCCTTTCAACAGCTTTTAAGCTTTTAAAAAGGGTATGAACGTTCACACGCCATGTAAAAGTTTGTAATAAATATACAAAGTATAAAACTGATCAAAACATTTTCCTCAGAATTAAAAGAAGATTCAAAATATGGCCTTCTGCTTGGAGATTATATCAAGCCTTCTTACCATTTACAATGAACCACATAATCCACTCTCTAACTTCATACAGAAACTCTTAACTTTTAATATCTGCATTTCAGCCCCCCCCCCCCACTTTCTCTCTGTATTTTAAACAAGTTCTTAATATCGAGTACAGCTTTAAACTATAGTTTAAATCTTTTCTCTTAGAGCTTTTGCACTTACTTTAAGCCAAAGGATTTCGATTACAACCTTATTATCTGAACTGCAGAAAGGTCTATTTTGGTCTGGGGGAATTTTTTAAAGATTATTTCTTGCAAAACAAAAAAAGAGGATTCTCTATTGAGGTTAAGATTTCTCATGACGAGGGGTTGGCACAGCCCATGCAGAGCGTCACCCTCACAGCTATTGGACTGCAGATTTGATCATACACCAGTATCTCAATGCTGCGTACAAATTCAATATTTGCATATCGACCAGGGTTGGCACAAGAACACAGCTATTGGAATTCCACTTAACAAAGTTCCTCAAGTGTAAATGGACTGCATTTATAACCTTGTTCATGAGAGGTACAGCCAGTTTCTTATCGACAATGACTGACTGCTATTGTTATTTTGCAGAAAACCTGCTGTTAGGATAAATGCTTCTTAATAAGACATTCATTTTGGTGTTTAAAACATTCATATTCTAACAGAAAGTTTAAAATGGAGCAGGAACTGTTGATGAGATTTCTTCATTACACAATGACTCTGTTGTTTTTGCTATTGATGATAACACATGTAGGAAGCTTAAGAAGCCAGTGTGGTAGATTCGATATCAAGTATCAAATGTTCAGCTGTGAAAATAGAGTCCTCAAAAACTATGTACAGAAACAGAAAACTGTTGCCAATCATGTCATCTGTGGAAGAGATTGCAGCATGGACGAGGACTGTAAGTCTTTCAACTTCTATGAAAATAAGAAACTCTGTGAGCTGAATAATGCAACAAGAGCTGAGCATCCCAAAGACTTACTTGAAGATCAAGAGAGTGTATACTTTGATGCAGACAAGGGCACAGAAGACTTCTTGACATCTTTGCCTATAAGTGACCCCTCATTATTTCAGCCCACAACTCACCATTCATCAACTAAGCCCACAACTCACCCCTCATCCACTCAGCCCGCAACTCAACATTCATCAACTGAGCCCACAACTCACTCCTTATCGACTGAGCCCACAACTTACCCCTCATCAACTGAGCCCACAACTCACCCTCATCAACTGAGCCCACAACTCACCATTCATCAACTGAGCCCAGAACTCACTCCTCATCAACTGAGCCCACAACTCACCCCTTATCAACTGACCCCACAAAATCACCCCTCATCAACTGAGCCACCAACTAACCCCTCATTAACCGAGCCCACAACTCACCCCTCATCAACTGAGCCCACAACTCACCCCTCATCAACTGAGCCCGCAACTCAACATTCATCAACTGACCCCACAACTCACCCCTCATCAACTGAGCCACCAACTCACCCCTCATCAACTGAGCCCACAACTCACCCCTCATCAACTTAGCCCACAACTCACCCCTCATCAACTGAGCCCACCACTCATTCCTCATCAACTGAGCCCACAACTCACCCCTCATCAACTGAGCCCACAACTCACCCCTCATCAACTGAGCCCACAACCCAACCTTCATTAACGAAGCTACAACTCATCCCTCATCAAGCCCAAAGTATGGACATAACACATGTAAGCAGCTCTTGAATGCAGGATACACCCAAAGTAAAGTGTATTCCATCTACCCAGGTGGCATTGAGAGTGAGGCTCTGCAAGTATACTGTGACATGGAAACTGATGGTGGGGGATGGACCGTATTTCAGAGGCGACTGGATGGCAGTGTAGACTTTGACCGCACCTGGGCTGAGTACAAGTCTGGCTTTGGTGATCCATCTGGTGAGTACTGGCTGGGCAATGACTTCTTTGCAATCCTCCCAATACAATTTGAGCTCAGAATAGATCTTGAGGGATGGGACAATCAAACAGCATATGAAAAGTACACATATTCTGAGATTAATACTGGTCAGAATTACACACTCAAGCTTGGTTCACACAGCGGTTCTGCTGGAAACTCCATGGGTATTAATAATGACAAACCCTTTTCAACGAGGGATAGAAACAATGATATTGATCCAACCACAGACTGTGCAGAAATTTATCATGGGGCATGGTGGTTTTCTCAGTGCACAGAGGATACTCAAGAATATTCTAACTTAAATGGTGTATATTCAAATCATTCAAATAGACAGGGTATTTTGTGGGAAACTTTTCAAAAGAAATCCCTCAGAAAATGCAGCATGAAATTACGTGAATATGATTATTAACTTGCCCAAATTTTGAATAAAAAAATGGGGTTGAATGTAAACAACAATAATTCATCAAAAACAGACTTGAAACAAACGTTTACGCGACATAAATATATTTGTGTTTAATAAATTCTTCATTATGTTGTTTAAATTTAATCTTTCATGAATGGGAAATGTAAAACAAGTATCAGGTACTGCAGAACTAGGATTTGACAGTATGGGGAGGTCAAACTGCCTTCTGATTCTAATAATAGGGACATTTTACATGATTTAAATGGTTTAAAAAGGTCTAAAGTAAAAATTGAATACAGGTCGATGACCTCTTCTATATCAGTGGTCCTTGTACATGTGAGCCACTCTGATCATGTTGCAAAGGTGTTGCTCCGAGAAAATTTAAGTACAACAAACATGCAGAGTTCCATACAGGCACTGTTTTGTTTTAAGTAAGATGTTTTGATATGAATGAAACATGGTAAATAAGACATGAAACACTGGGTGTCCCCCCCATGTACATCACATCTTCTGTAAAGAATTTGTGAGATTCAAAAACATGGATCCTTGATAAAGTTCATACCAGTACCAATTCTCAACAAAAGCTGTCCATCTATACAATGGCAAAGTCAAATGAAGTGCATTTGAAGATCAAACAAATCTTGCATTTGAAAATATTTCTCTGAAATGTGATAACCAAACATTTTGAAAATAAAATGATAGGGTTTAATTTGCTCTAAAACAACAACTACAACAGAAAAAGAAAGTAAAGCACTTTCCCATTAAAAACAAGTCTATTTCATATGGTAGATTTACAATTTATTCTGATTATTGCTATGATTCATTTTACCAAAAGAAATCATACACAGACATCAATGTGTGGGGGGGGGAGGGGAGGGGGAAATAGGGGGATCCTGTGGCCCCCGTTACACCACTGCATGCATGTGGAAAGAATGCTGTAATGTCACTTGTCATTTCCCCCTTTTTGAAGATGAACTTGATGCGACTAAAATAATTTACTCTTCTCTATTTCATTTCTAATAATAGGCAGTCTTGCATAATTATAGTTATTGAATAGTTTCATAACATGTGTCATTTTGTTATTTTAGAACAATCAAACAGTTTTTGCAGTTCCATTTTAAACATTCGCTAAAGTCAGTATTTCTTTTTTCAAGGTGCTCGGTCTGTTTTTTAAACATTTTCTTTAAAGTCTCCAACCGAATTTTGACAGAAAATTAAAAAACAAACAAAAACTTCTGCATCTGTCATGGACAATGCACAAAATACATTTAACATACAAAATTGTTTGTACATGGCTGATAGACGTGAGATAATGATGGAATCCCGACAATAATTGATTTTTTAAACTTTAATTAGCTACCATTATCACTGGCTGACTTATAATCAAGCAGTACCTTAAATTAAAGCTTATAGCTTTCTCAAATCTATAAAAATAGCTGTTTGAATATTACATTGATAATTGTGGGACAAATTGGCCAAAGATTTGATCTAGCATCTTTACATTGCAATTGTCCTTTTTCCTTTCTCCTCAATATTGATTTTGATTAATGTAAGAAGTTGCACGCTAAATTCTTTTTATTGTAAACACTGAGTGAGTGATAAAAGAAATTTGTTTATTAGCTTGTAAATAAAACACTACAGACTTTGAATCTATCAACATCATTCATGGCAGTTAACCAGTGGCACAACCGGGGTTGGGGGATGGCAGCAATGAGATCGGGGGGAAAAATGCACAAAATAATGGTTCAATACATTAATAGGCCCCACTTTCTCATTACGCACTACAGTGAAACCCCTTGCACTAATGTCATGTGCCTTTAACTAATGCTGCAGCCACACTTGCCATTTTGGGAGTCACCACGTAGCGTGTAATCACTGCGCCACATAAAACTGACTCTCAAAATGGCGCAAGATTATTGTGATGATGACGTCAGGTGAATTGGGTCAAAAGACCAATTCATTAAGCTCCGCCCCTAAATGCATTGACCAATCACAACAGTGAACTGGCATCCGAAAAATCTGACAAACATCTGACATGCTAAAATCTAATAACAAAATGTAAACAAGCTGTTTTCATTTGGAGTGCTGCATCATGAGGTTTGGGTGTGGCACTGGGGAGAGCAAGATATCAAACATGCTACTCATGTGGGCATCCTTGATAGACAGTTGATAATGCTAATGTGGGCGGGGCTTAATGGATTAATTGATTGTCATGAGTGACATCTGCTTTTGCTTCTGCTGTAGTTTGCCATTGTAGCCATTTGCAAAGTTAAGATATAAAATTATATTTCAGCTTATTCAAGATCTGGGCCAAGTTTCATAAAGCTTGTAAGCACAAAAACTTGCTGAGCACAGATAAATCTTGCTTACAGAAAAAGCTTACTAGCCAACATTCCATAAAGTTACTATAGGTTTGACTGGTCCCCGACTTAATTCTTTGTTTAGCAAAGAATTTTACTAAGCAGCATTTCCTGCTAAACAGCTTTATGACATCTGGCCCTGCAACTTGCTTGTTGTACATGATGTATGTATGTATCTAAGGTGTTTCCAGTGATCAATGACGTTGAATAAACTGAGTGATGGAAATCAAGCAAAATTAGCAAATCTTTCTTTTCGTTTCTGGGTTTGGTGTAGACAGGAGATTTACTCAAAACATTTAGGGACTGTCGTTAGAGTACTACTTTTCAAGACCCTCTCCCTTCCACCCCTCCCCCTACAAATCAGTAATTACCAACATTACTCGTGTGTATCATATTCAATATGCAACTACAGTGTTCATAGTGTTTATTGCAATCGGAGTCAGGGTCCCCCTGCCCTCTATCACAACCAAATGGCATAATCAATCTAAACGCTCGTCACATTTTTGTCTGTAAGCCTTCCCCCTCTTTTTGTTATTCCTGAGCTGATTCTTACAGCAGAGGCAACAACATTTTTAATCCTGTAGAGACCATTCACTTCTGCACAGAAATCGTCATACTCAAATAGTTAAAAGTAAATATAGTACGCAACACCCCCCCCCCCCCACCCACTGGAAACACAGATGCTATGTAACATTGGAAAATGTCCGCTCAGGACATGACCTTTACTTTGACCTTTTTGCAAACCTTAAAATTCATCTTTGAGAGGGCAAGGCCATTTTCATTTTTCAAAGGGCACTTACACTGGAAAATCTGTGGGAATCTTTTGAAGGGGCACTGAGGCCAAGACTTTTGGTTGAGTGGAAGTAGGTCAAATCTTGAAGCTGCTTGCGACTTCTGTGGTCTTTAAAGGTCTTAAAATGGTATACATATGGTAGAATCATTTGGACTGCTTCTTATCTTCTTTTTGCATAATGTTTCATAAAAAAATCCTAACATTAAAACCTTTCTTCAAGAACCAACCCTCAACCTAAACTGTCCTAATGTCACAAAAAGTCTACAATTGCAAGTGGAGACTCAAAGCTACTATTTTTTAGCTGCCCAAAGGGACAGACAAGCAAACTTGAAGACAGCGTACTAACCTCAATCCCTAAAATGTGTAGTTAAAAATAAAGATTGTTTCACACGACTCTGGCTTGTGAAAAAGGCACATGGTCCTTCTAAACAGCTCGAACCTCTTTGAGACAAACATATTCTGAAAGGAAGTGGTTCTACTTTGAAGCTAATCAAAATATGTTGCATGATTTTGAGAGTTGGCTTTCAGAAACAAACCAGCCAGGCAAAAGACTGTTGGAATGAAAATGAAGGACTTTTTTAGACAAATTTGTGAGTTTGGATGCGTTTGTCTCCTTTCTTTGTGTACACTGGTTGGATTATGTGAACACTAATTTCTCAGCCTCAACACAACTAGGGCCCAATTTTACAGAGCTGCTTAAAACACAAAAAGGAACTCAGCACAAAATAATGCTTACAAGATTAAGGTAACCAGCAAAAATACTAGAAATCTTTTAAGCAACATTTTGCTGTTTAAGCAGCTCTATGAAATTGGGCCCTGGACTTGGAGTTGGCATTGAGTCTTTAGAGATAAAAAAAAATGTATATAATTCATCGGTTTAAAAATTTTCTTTGAGAATTTGTTAATATGGATTGTGAGCTAGAGGAAAAATATTGGCAACATAAATAGCCCACAACTCACCCCTCATCCACTGAGTCTACAACTCAATACATTAATAGGCCTCCCCAAAACATGTCTTGCCCCATAATGAAAATGTCTAATTACGCACTACAATAAACCGCTTGCACCAATGTCACATGCCTTTAACTAATGCTGCAGCCACACTTGCTATTTTGGGAGTCACCCCGTAGTGGGTAATCACTGCGCCACATAAAACTGACTCTCAAAATGGCCCAAGATTATTGTGATGATGACGTCAGGTGAATTGGGTCACAAGACCAATTCATTAAGCTCCGCCCCTAAATAAATTGACCAATTACAACAGTGAACATGTAACTGAAAAATCTGACAAACATCTGACACACTAAAATCTAATAACAAAATGTAAACAAGCTGTTGTCATTTGGAGTGCTGCATCATGAGTTTTGGGTGTGGCACTGGGCAGAGCAAGACATCAAACATGCTACTCATGTGGGCATCCTTGATAGACAGTTGATAATGCTAATGTGGGCGGGGCTTAATAGATTAATTGCCATGAGTGACATCTGCTTTTGCTTCTGCTGTAGTTTGCCATTGTAGCCCTTTGCAAAGTTCAAATACAATATTGTTATTCAGCTTATTCAAGCATCCAGAACATTTCAAGATATGGGATCGATTTCATAAAGTCTACAAGCACAAAAACTTGCTGAGCACAAACAAATCTTGCTTACAGAAACAGCTTACCAGCCAACATTCCATAAAGTTACAATTGGTGTGGCTGGTGCCTGACTCATTCCTTTGCTTAGCAAAGAAATTTACTAAGCAGCGTATGACACTGAGGCCCTGCAACTTGCTTGTTGTTTATGATGTATTTATGTATAAAACTTGTTTCCAGTGATCAATGATGTTGAATAAACTGAGTGATGGAAATCAAGCAAAATTAGCAGATATTTCTTTTCATTTCTGGGTTTGGTGTAGACAGGAGATTTACTGAAGCATTTAGGGACTGTCGTTAAGAGTACTACTTTTCAAGACCCTCTCCCTTCCCCCCTCCCCCTACTAATCAATAATTACCAACATAGTGTTAATTGCTGAAACCAAATGATATAATCAATCTTAATGCTCGCCATATATTTGTCTGTAATCCTTTCCCCCCTTTTGGGGTTTCCTCAGCTGATTCTTACAGCAGAAATAACAACATTTGTAATCCTTTACATACAATTCACTTCTGTACAGTTATCAACATACTAAAATAGTTAATCGTAAATATATTCCAACCCTCCCCCCTGTAAACACAGATGCTATGTACACATGGGAAACATTGGAAAATGTCCACTCAGGACATGACCTTTACTTTGACCTTTTTGCAGACCTTGAGTTTCATCTTTTTTAGACGGCAAGGCCATTTTCATTTTACAAAGGCCACTTCTATTGGAAAATCTTAAAGTCTATGGGAATTTTTTTAAGGGGCAACAAGGCCAAGACCAGGGCAACGAAGGCCAAGGCCAACGTGTAATTCAAGGCCTGTTTGTTTTTGGTTGAGTGGAAGAAGGTCAAATCTTGAAGCTATTTGCGACCTCTGTGGTCTTTAAAGGTCTTAAAATGGTATACATATGACCTCTGACCCCCTTCCCAGTCATGATTTGTGTATGACTGTGAATCATTTGGACTGCTTCTTATCTTCTTTTTGTATACTGTTTCATAAAAAAAAATCAAACTATTAAAACCTTCCTTCAAGAACCAACCCTCTGATGGACCAACCCACTGAAGGACCAATCCTCTGAAGAATCAAATCTGACGACAACCCTCTGAAGTATCAAACTTTGATGGACCAACCCTCTGAAGTATCAAACTTCTGATGGACCAACCCTCTGAAGTATCAAACTTCTGATGGACCAATCCTCTGAAGTATCAAACTTCTGATGGACCAATCCTCTGAAGTATCAAACTTCTGATGGACCAACCTCTGAAGTATCAAACTTCTGATGGACCAACCCTCTGAAGTACAAACCTCTGATGGACCACCTCTGAAGTATCAACTCTGATGGACCAACCTCTGAAGTATCAAACTTCTGATGGACCACCCTCTGAAGTATCAAACTTCTGATGGACCTACCCTCTGAAGTACAAACTTCTGATGGACCTACCTCTGAAGTATCAACTTCTGATGGACCAACCTCTGAAGTATCAAACTTCTGATGGAAACCAACCCTCTGAAGTATCAAACTTCTGATGGACCAACCCTCTGAAGTATCAAACTTCTGATGGACCTATCCTCTAATGGACCAACCCACTGAAGGACCAATCCTCTGAAGTATCAAACTTCTGATGGACATACCCTCTAATAGACCAACCCTCTGAAGTATCAAACTTCTGATGGACCAACCCTCTGAAGTATCAAACCTCTGATGGACCTACCCTCTGATGGACCAACCCTCTGAAGGACCAACCCTCTGAAGGACCAATCCTCTGAAGGACCAATCCTCTGATGGACCAACCCTCTGATGGATCAACCCTCTGAAGGACCAATCCTCTGAAGGACCAATCCTCTGAAAGACCATCCCTCCAACCAACACTCTGAAGGGCTAACACTCTGAAGGACCAACTGTATTTGGTCTTTTATGATAGTCCCCCATCACTACTGATTTTATGTCAATATACCAACTTGATAAAAAAAGAATTGCAATAAAAAAAGGCACTCGGTTTTCTACCTGGCCAAAGACACTCGGCAGAAGTTGACTTCCTTTCAACAGCTTTTAAGCTTTTAAAAAGGGTATGAACATTCACACGCCATGTTAAAGTTTGTAATAAATATACAAAGTATAAAACTGATCAAATATATTTTCTGGAAATTGAAAAAAGATTCAAAATATGGCCTTCTGATTTAAGATTATATTAAGCCTTCTTACCATTTACAATGAACCACATAATCCACTCTCTAACTTCATACAGAAACTCTTAACTTTTAATACCTGCATTTCAGCCCTCGTCCCCCCACACACTTCCTCTCTGTATTTTAAACAAATTCTTAATATCGTGTACAGCTTTAAACTGTAGTTAAAATCTTTTCTCTTAGAGCTTTTGCACTTACTTTAAGCCACAGGATTTCGATTACAACCTTATTATCTGAACTGCAGAAAGGTCTATATTGGTCTGGGGGAAAACAATTTATAGATTGTTTCTTGCAAAACGAAAAAAGAGGATTCTCTATTGAGGTTAAGATTTCTCATGACGAGGGGTTGGCACAGCCCATGCAGAGCGTCACCCTCACAGCTATTGGACTGCAGATTTGATCATACACCAGTATCTCACTGCTGCAAACAAATGCAGTACTTGCATATCGACCAGGGGTGACACAAGAGCACAGCTAACAAAGTTCCTCAAGTGTAAATGGACTGCATTCATAACCTTGTTCTTAAGAGGTACAGCCAGTTTCTTATCTAAACCACACTGACTGCTATTATTATTTTGCAGAAATTTGCTTTCAGGATTGGTCTGATGCATGCTTCTTAATGCAACATTCAATTTGGTGTTTAAAACATTCATATTCTAACAGAAAGTTTTAAATGGAGCCGGAACTGTTGATGAGATTTCTTCATTACACAATGACTTTCCTGTTTTTCCTATTGATGATAACACAAGTAGGAAGCTTAAGAAGCCAGTGTGGTAGATTTGATATCAAGTATCAAATGTTCAGCTCAGAAAATAGAGTCCTCAACAACTATGTACAGAAACAGAAAACTGTTGCCAGTCATGTCATCTGTGGAAGAGATTGCAGCATGGAGGAGGACTGTAAGTCTTTCAACTTCTATGAATATAAGAAACTCTGTGAGCTGAATAATGCAACAAGAGCAGAGCATCCTGAAGACTTCCTTGAAGATCAAGGGAGTGTATACTTTGATGCAGACGAGGGCACAGCAGACTTCTTGACATCTTTGCCTGTAAGTGACCCCTCATTATCTGAGCCTACAACTCGATCCTCATCAACTGAGCCCACAACCCAACCTTCATCAACGAAGCCCACAATCCAACCTTCATCAACGAAGCCCACAATCCAACCTTCATCAATTAAGCCCACAACCAAACTTTTATCAACGAAGCCCACAACCAAACCTTTATCAACGAAGCCCACAACCAAACCTTCATCAATTAAGCCCACAACCAAACCTTCATCAACAAAGCCCACAATCCAACCTTCATCAACGAAGCCTACAACCCAACCTTTATCAACGAAGCCCACAACCAAACCTTCATCAACAAAGCCCACAATCCAACCTTCATCAACGAAGCCTACAACCCAACCTTTATCAACGAAGCCCACAACCAAACCTTCATCAACAAAGCCCACAATCCAACCTTCATCAACGGAGCCTACAACCCAACCTTTATCAACGAAGCCCACAACCAAACCTTCATCAATTAAGCCCACAACCCAACCTTCATCAACGAAGCCTACAACCCAACCTTTATCAACGAAGCCCACAACCAAACCTTCATCAACAAAGCCCACAATCCAACCTTCATCAACGAAGCCTACAACCCAACCTTTATCAACGAAGCCCACAACCAAACCTTCATCAATTAAGCCCACAACCCAACCTTCATCAACAAAGCCCACAATCCAACCTTCATCAACGAAGCCCACAACCAAACCTTCATCAACTGAGCTAACAACCCAACCTGCATCAACAAAGCCCGCAACCAAACCCTATCAACGAAGCCCACAACCAAACCTTCATCAATGAAAACTACAACTCATCGCTCATCAAGACCAAAGCATGGGCATAAAACTTGTAAGCAGCTCTTTACTGCAGGATACACCCACAGTAAAGTGTATTCCATCTACCCAGGTGGCATTGATAGTGAGGCTCTGCAAGTATACTGTGACATGGAAACTGATGGTGGGGGATGGACCGTATTTCAGAGGCGACTGGATGGCAGTGTAGACTTTAACCGCACCTGGGCTGAGTACAAGTCTGGCTTTGGTGATCCATCTGGTGAGTACTGGCTGGGCAATGACTACTTTGAGACCCTCACAACACAATGGGAACTCATAATAGATCTTGAGGGATGGGACAATCAAACAGCATATGAAAAGTATCAACATACTACAATTAATACTGGTAGCAAATACAGTCTCCATCTTGGTTCACACAGCGGTACTGCTGGAAACTCCCTTGGTAGAAACAATGGCAGATCCTTGTCAACAAGGGATGAAGACAATGATAATGAGCAAACCACAAACTGTGCAGGAGTTCATCATGGGGCATGGTGGTTTGCTCAGTGCACAGAGGAAACTCTTGAATTTTCTAACTTAAATGGTGAATACTCAAATCCTTCAGATGAACAGAGTATACAGTGGGGAACCTTTAAAACAGAATCCATTAAAACATGCAGCATGAAATTACGCGAACATTAACTTGCCCAAATTTCAAATAAACAAAATTGGGGTTGAATGTAAACAACAATAATTCATCAAAAACAGACTTGAACCAAACGTTTACGCGGCAGAAATATTTCTGTTTGTTTGTTGCTGTTAATAACAAATTCTTCTTTATGTTGTTTATAATTAATCTTTCATGAATGGGGAATGTAAAACAAGTATCAGAAACTGTAGGAAGTTGAAACAGCCTTCTGATTCTAATAATAGGGACGTTTTTTTACGTGATTTAAATGGTTTAAAAGGTCTGAAATCCAACTGATTGTACAGGTCAATGACCTCTCCTATATCAGTGGTCCTTGTACATGTGAGCCACTCTGAACAAGTTACAAAGGTATTGGTCTGTAAAAATTTAAGTACAACAACCATACAGGAACTGTTTTGTTAAATAAAATTATTTGGTGTGAAGGAAACGTGGTAAATAAGACATGAAAACCTGGGTATCCCCCCAATGTAACCCACATCTTTTGTGAGGAATTAGTGAGATTCAAAAACATGGATCCTTGATTATCAAATTCATACCAGTACCAATTCTCAACAGAAAATGTCCATTTAAAAACCGATGGCAAAGTCAAGGGAGGTGCATTTGAAGATCAAAACAATCTTGCATTTTAACATTTTCTCTAAAACATGATGATCAAACAATTTTTGGAAATGAAACGATAGGGTTTAATTTGCTCTAAACAACCACAAAATGGGAAATAAAGCACTTTCCCACTACAGACAATCTTATTTTGCATGGTACATTGGCAATTCTTAATAATGTTATGATTCATTTCACCAAAACAAATCATACACAGACATCAATGGGGAGTGGGGAGGGACGGGGCAATTGGGGGATCCCCATGGCCCCCCTTACACCACTGCATGCATGTGAAAAGAACGCTGTAATGACACTGAAGATGAACTCAATGAGACTAAATTAATTTATTCTTGTCTATTTCAATTCTAATAATAAGTAGTCTTGCATAAATATAGTTGTTGAATAGTTGCATAACATGTGTCATTCTTGCTATTTGAGAACAATCAAACAGTTTTTACAGCTCTATTTAAACTTCGCTAAAGTCAGTATTCCTTTTTTAAAAGTTGCATAATTTTATTTTTCTCAAAGTATTTTGTAAAATTTTTCGTTAAGACTCTTACCGAATTTTGACAGAAAATGAAAAACGTACTAAATCTTCTGCATCTGTCATGGACAATGCACAAAATACATTTAACATGCAAAACTGTTTGTACGTGGCTGATAGAGGTGAGAAAATGTTGGGATCCCAACAATAGTTGTGGTTTTTTTGTTTTTATTTTAACTAATGTTATCATTGACTGATTCAATCATGCAGTGCCTTAATTTAAAGCTTGGCTTTCTGAAATCTATAAAAATAGCTGTTTGAAATTTACATTAATATTTGTGGGTCGAATTGGCCAAAAATTGGACCTAGCATCTTTACATTGTTATTGTCTTTCTTCCTTTCTCATCAATGTTGATTTTGTTTAATATAAGAAGTTACACGCTCAATTCTTTTTATTGTAAACACTGAGTGAGTGATATAAAAATTTGGTTAATTAGCTTGTAAATAAAACACTACAGACTTTGAATCTATCAACATCATTCATGGCAGTTAACCAGTGGAACAACCAGGGTTGGGGGGATGCAGCAATGAGATCAGGGGGAAAAATGCACAAAATAATGGTTCAATACATTAATAGGCCCCCCTTTCTCATTACGCACTACAGTGAAACCCCTTGCACCAATGTCATGTGCCTTTAACTAATGCTGCAGCCACTCTTGCCATTTTGGGAGTCACCACGTAGCGGGTAATCACTGCGCCACATAAAACTGACTCTCAAAATGGGGCAAGATTATTGTGATGATGACGTCAGGTGAATTGGGTCAAAAGACCAATTCATTAAGCTCCGCCCCTAAATGCATTGACCAATTACAACAGTGAACATGCATCCGAAAAATCTGACAAACATCTGACATGCTAAAATCTAATAACAAATTGTACACAAGCTGTTGTCATTTGGAGTGCTGCATCATGTATTTTGGGTGTGGCACTGGGGCAGAGCAAGACATCAAACATGCTACTCATGTGGGCATCCTTGATAGACAGTTGATAATGCTAATGTGGGCGGGGCTTAATGGATTAATTGATTGCCATGAGTGACTTTTGCTTTTTGCTTTTGCCATTGTAGCCCTTTGCAAAATTAAGATACAACATTATATTTCAGCTTATTCAAGCATCCAAAACATTGCAAGATCTGGGCCAAGTTTCGAAATGCCTGTAAGCACAAAAACTTGCTTAGCACAGAGAAATCTCGCTTACAGAAACAGCTCACCAGCCAAAATTCCATAAAGTTACTATCGGTTTGACTGGTCCCCGACTTATTTCTTTGCTTAGCAAAGAAAATTACTAAGCAGCATTTCCTGCTAAACAGCTTTATGACATGGGGCTCTGCAACTTGCTTGTTGATCATGATGTATTTATGTATATAACCTGTTTCCAGTGATCAATGACGTTGAATAAACTGAGTGATGGAAATCAAGCAAAATTAGCAGATCTTTCTTTTCATTTCTGGGTTTGGTGTAGACAGGGGATTTACTAAAGAGCATAGGGACTGTCGTTAAAGTGCTACTTTTCAAGACCCTCTCCCTTCCACCTCTCCCCCTACAAATCAGTAATTACCTATGATACTTGTGTGTATCATAATCAATGTGCATCACTACAGTGGTCATAGTGTTAATTGCTACCAGAGTCAGGGTCCCCCTGCCCTCTGTCACACCATGAAACCAAATGACAAAATCAATCTAAATGCTCGCCATATTTTTGTCTGTAATCCTTTCCCCCTCTTTTTGCATTTCCTGAGCTGATTCTTACAGCACAAACAACACAAATTTTTAATCTTGTAGAGACCATTCACTTCTGTACAGAAATCGACATATTCAAATTGTTAAAAGTAAATATAGTACAAAATATTTCTGTCTCCCTGAAAACACAGATGCTACGTAAACATGGAAAACATTGGAAAATGTCCACCCAGGACATGACCTTTACTTTGACCTTTTTGCAGGCCTAAAATTTCATCTTTGAGAGGGCAAGGCCATCTTCATTTCGCAAAGAGCACTTCCATTGGAATTTCTTAAAGTTTAGGGGAAACTTTTAAAGGTTTTTATGTCAATATACCAATGGAAAACTGCAAGACACTTATTGGTTTACACACACAAAAATTCTTTTAAATTTATTTTAATAAATTTTTTGTTTATCCTGAAAAAAACTTTCAGAGAAACATTCAATACAACAAACATTCAATAGTTAAAAAAATGGATAATTGTATAAAACATTTGTATGTTGTTCTGAGCATGCCCAACAATGGATTCACCTAAACTGTCCTAATGTCCCAAAGCGTCTACAATTAGAAGTGGAGACTCAAAGCTGCTATTTGTTAGCTGCCCAAAGGAAACAGACAAGCAAACATGAAGACAGTGTACTAACTTCAATCTCTACACATGGCTAAAATGTGTAGTTAAAAATAAAGATTGTTTCACATGACTCTGGCTTGTGAAAAAGGCACATGGTCCTTCTAAACAGCTCCAACCTCTTTGAGACAAACAGATTCTGAAAGGAAGTGGTTCTACTTTGAAGCTAATCAAAATATGTTGCATGATTTTGAGAGTTGGCTTTCAGAAACAAACCAGTCAGGCAAAAGACTGTTGGAATGAAAATGAAGGACTCTGCTGCGGTTTTTCCTATTGATGATAACACATGGAGGAAGCTTAAAAAGCCAGTATGTTAGAATGTTAAGCTCTGAAAACAGAGTCCTCAAAGACTATGTACAGAAACAGAAAACTGTTGCCAATCATGTCATCTGTGGAAGAGATTGCAGCATGGACGAGGAGTGTAAGTCTTTCAACTTCTGTGAATATAACACTCTGTGAGCTGAATAATGCAACACGAGCTGAGCATCCTCAAGACTTCCTTGAAGATCAAGGGAGTGTATACTTTGATGCAGATGAAGGCACAACAAGACTTCTTGACATCTTTGCCTATAAGTGAACCCTCATTATTTGAGCCCACAACTCACCATTCATCAACTAAGCAGTCAACTCACCCCTCATCAACGAAGCCCACAACCCAACCTTTATCAACTGAGCCCATAACTCACCCCTCATCAACTGAGCTTACAGCTCACCCCTCATTAACTGAGCCCACAACTCGCTCCTCAACCACTAAACCTACAACTCACCACTCATCCCACAACTCACCCTTCATCTGCTGAGCACACAACTCACCCCTCATTAACTGAGCTCACAACTCACCCCTCATCAACTGAGCCCACAACTCACCCCTCATCAACTGAGCCCACAACTCACCCCTCATCAACTGAGCCCACAACTCACCCCTCATCAACTGAGCCCACAACTCACCCCTCATCAACAGAGCCCATAACTCACCCCTCATCAACTGAGCCTACAGCTCACCCCTCATTAACTGAGCCCACAACTCACCCCTCATCAACTGACCCCAGAACTCACCCCTCATCCACTGAGCCCAAAACTAACCCATCATCAACTGAGCCCACAAATCCTTCAGATAAAAAGGGTATTCGGTGGGAAACCTTCTTAAAGCTTGTACTTTTAGGATCAAGGAAGATGATCAGCAATTATAATCCCGCTTTATACCTCGTTAGCATTCAAGTTATGCGTCGCTCGAGTATGCTATCCCCACAGACTGTCTGTGTATGAGTGGGCATGTTACATTTTGTTACAATCCCACAAGACACAAAATTGAGTACATTCAATTAAAAATAGTAGGAGCCCGTTTGGACCATAAACAAATTGATATGAAAGGTTACTTTGTAGAGAAAAAAAAACAATAGTCAAAGAGAGATATGTATTTACTTTTATATTAATTTGTCTCTGCAAATAGTGCATGAAAATATAAGATATGAACACCTGTGTATTACCCTGTAGTGTGCTTAAAATCTCTTGTAAGGAAGTTGTGTGATTGAAAGGACAAAGTTACAAAAACCAAAAAACAAAACAACTTACTATTTTCAGTCTTAAAGCTCCCTCAATATCAAGTTTGCCCAAGTAGCAGAAATATTTCCATCAGAATCGATGTCAAGGAAAGTGTTTTTTAAAATCCCCCAAATCCTTGCCTTTTCTCTTTTGTTTTACTAAAACGTGATCAGCAACTTTGCTGAAACCATTACACATTATTTGTCTGTTATGTTTTTGTTTGTTTTTTTTTGTAAAAAAAAAAAAGAACAATGATGTACTTTCTCTTTAAAAAGAGATTTATTTTGCACGACAAAAAGGCATTCTTCAGAATGCGAAGTAACTCTAAATAAATAAATGGTAAACTTGCGGGTAAACCATATTTATATCTCTTTTGTGGGAGTGTTGGCTCTGAAAAGAGCCGATGATTGTGTGATTCAAAGGGAAAAAAAACCCAGAATTTATGACAAAGTTACAAAACCGTCTCAGCTCCCTCGGGAGCATACAGCATGCGCGCTGCCAGGTGTGTGGCGCACCAAGAGAAATCGATCACAAGAATCATCTCTGCCCTCACAGGTACACATTTACCCCTGGGTGATGAGAAGCAATTATAGTCATTGTCTTTCTCAATGACACAAGCGCCATTACCGGGGTTCGAACCCACACCCTGATAACTGATGAGCGACCAGAACGTGAGTCCGATGGACTAAACCACTCGGCCCTGACACGCCACATAATAATACCCTGACATTGAAATTGTCTCGTTTCTATCGATGAGACTAAAGCCAACAGAGATTATTTTTTGACCAACAAATAATTTCTGGGACTCGTGGGCGAAGATTTGTAAAAGCTGATGAAAAGATTAAATTTCTGTACTGAATCTGTATTCAATCGGTAAATATGTATCTAGACCATCGACAGTGTGAAAAAAAAAAAAGAAAAGACAAAATAATTTAATGCTATTCTTACCCTTTACCAGTAAAGGAATATGCCAGGCAGACAACAACAAAAAGGTAGCTGACTATTGACAACCTTTTTGGTGGAAATTGATTTTGTAATAAATTTGTCCCTTTGAAAGATTAAACGAACACAGGAATCCACAAATACACGACTCAATGTTCAACAATTGACACCCTGTAAATTTAAGCTTATTACAAGACATGCTTTAATTTCTATTATTTTCAAAAAGTGATTTTTTTATATATATATATATATAGCCCCTTATGGCTTTACGCAAGGTTTCTGCTCACCTGTCGATTTCCTACTCACAGGTAAATTCAACAATTGACACCCTGTAAATTTAAGCTTATTACAAGACATGCTTTAATTTCTATTATTTTCAAAAAGTGATTTTTTTATATATATATATATAGCCCCTTATGGCTTTACGCAAGGTTTCTGCTCACCTGTCGATTTCCTACTCACAGGTAAATTTGTTCTCATGTTTATTCATTTTAATTAATATTCAACCAATCAGGAGTTGGGTTTTCGTACTCAACATTCAACGGTAAAATAGTATGCGGTTCGCAAAACAAGGCCAAGCTTATTGAAGGTCTAGCTATCGTTCATTTCTTCAGTATGCTCTGCCCCATACGGATACATATGTCCATGAGCATTGACTACGCAGTCTGAAATTTTGTGTCTCAATAAAACCAATCAGACAGCTCTCAAGTGCCTTTCAAGATCACCCTCACCTTCTCTACTTAGCACCAATCTATTTAGCATTAAGCGTTTAATCGAAAGATATTGTCAATAGCAATTTGAAGTAGCACACTTTAAGATGATTCAACAGGTTTTGGTGATCTGTGCTTTTCAGTTGAACGTTATTTTCATATCATCATTGGTAACTGTAATAACGGTGAAAAGCTTTGGACTTGATAGAGGGAACTGTGGTATGAAACAATTGTTTGGTGCAGGAAACAAAGCTCTCAAGAATTATGAGTACAAGGCAAAAACCGCATTTAATCATGTCGTCTGTGGACGAGATTGCATCATTGAGGAGGACTGTATGTCTTTCAACTTCTATGAATGTAAGAAACTCTGTGAGATGAATAATGCAACAAGAGCTGAGCATCCTCAAGACTTCCTTGAAGATCAAGGGAGTGTATACTTTGATGCAGATGAGGACACACCCATCTACTCACTGGCTGATAACTCTCCCCCTCTGTTCAAAAGTTGTAAAGAACTTTTGATTGCAGGTTACGACAAGAGTGCTGTGTACAATATCTACCCAGATGGTACAAATGACTGTATGCAAGTCTTTTGTGATATGGAGGCTGATGGTGGGGGAACGACTGTATTTGAAAGCTCCCTGTCTACAACTCATCCCTCATCAACAGAGCCAACAACTTATCATTTGACCAGTGATTCAACAACTCCCTTCTTTTCAACTCAAACCTCCCTGCCTAAATTCAGCAGCTGTAAAGAATTTTTGAATAATGGTTACACTGAGAGTAAAGTATACACAATCTACCCAAGTGAAATCCCTGAAGGCCTGCAAGTCTTCTGTGACATGGAGACTGATGGTGGAGGATGGATTGTATTTCAGAGGCGGATTGATGGCAATGTAGACTTTTATCGCAACTGGACTGACTACCAGACTGGTTTTGGTGACCCATCAGGAGAGTTCTGGCTTGGCAATGATAACTTAGTCAAACTGACCGAAGCAGGTTATACCAATCTACGTGTGGATCTAGAATCATGGGCAGGTGAAAAAGGATATGCAGAGTATAGTGGAGTAAGCATTATTGGTAGTGATTATGAATTCAGTTATGACAATAACATAGGGGGCAATGCAGATAACTCTCTGGGTGATAACAATGGTAATAAGTTCACAACAAAGGATAGAGACAATGATAATGGTCCTGGGAATTGTGCAGAGACAACTCATGGAGCCTGGTGGTTCAATGACTGCACAGTGAAGTCTCACTTAAATGGTGAATATGGACAGAGCTATAGTGGTAAACGAGGCATTTGGTGGCATGAATGGATAAACACTGGACCCATCAAATCATGCAGTATGAAACTACGTAAACCTTAATAGTGAGTACATCCTTAACTATCCTAAAGATTTATTATATATTTTTCTTTTGGCTTGGTTGAATACAAGTCTGGCTTTTGCGTCTGGTGAACACTGGCTGGGCAATGAAGAGTTGGTTAATTTATTTGATCATTGAAGATCCATGATAACTTCAAGTATAGATCTCCAGTATCGGAATGGAAAAGATGCATTTGTGTATTCTATATGATAAAATTGATTTGATAAAGTTGCTTGAGCTTGAAGCTCTACATGAAATGGGGTCTGGAGAGGCAAATATTTTGTGATGGCAGTTTTCTTTCAATTACTTGCGTCCTTCTCAGGACAGCCTCTGAATGTATAATTATTTTTATACTTCTGTCCGAAGAACTTAAATAAATAGAAATAGTAATTATGGAAGAAAACAGTAACAGACATTCCAGCCAAAAATTGAAGTGGTGGATAATGATGAATGATTTGACAACAAATATCATCAGTTGGCGGCTACTAGCTAAAACAGATTTGTTGATACTGTATGAAAAATATGAAATATCAACGCATCATGGTATTCACAATTTTAATCATCTTTAATAATAGCACAGCAATTTTTTCCCCTGAAGCTGAAGATTAGATTGGCAAGCACGGATTCAGGGGCGTTCCCAGGGGATATGCACACCTTTCTTGGTGGCTTTTTGTTTCTTCTATTTCCTTCTTTCGACTTGTACCTTCAGCGCAACTCTCCAGTTACCTTTTTTTTGGGGGGGGGGTCGTCTGGATCCCTCCTTTGTAAAATTCCTGGATCTGCACCTGATTGTTAGGACCCTCAGTTGCAACAAAATTTAACAACACTGTGTTTGTTGTGTCAGTAAGCTGCCTCAAAATCTATCAATCTATTATCCAATAGATCGATTGCGCTCTCCAAGTCATGTGACCTATCCTGGGTATCAATCATCAACAAACAAGGCATCCTCCATAGGGAAGTGCCATTGTTGTAAAGTACATGATGACTGTTGCGTTTGATTATTCGAACGAAGGGTTTTCTTTCTTGAAATCTGTGAAGAATATTCCAGAGTTTGTACCAGAGACCATACCGGAGTGGCTGAATAAAGCGAGTAAATACAGTTCCAACAAGGAACGTTAAGTTCACGATGTCGTGCTCATACGGGCGATCGCGACCACACACTGTTCAATACAAGAATGTCGCAATTTTGAAACTGAAAGCATCCAGAAAAAAAGGCTTTCCAAAACTGTGTGATTTTTTTATCTACCATAAATTTTTTAATTCCGCAAGGATAAATGTTCACTTTTCCAACGCTCTTTACTTTTGCAACAGTGATTTACATTACAAGCAAAGACCGGGTGGCTACATTGCCATCCAACACCGGTAGTGCATAACTCAAAATAAACCTTTTTTGTAGTAGAATACTGGTAATTTATGACACACTATTGTGATTTATATCAATGTCACAACATACAACTTTAATAAAAGGGCTTAATAACTGTGTTTGTTTACTAAAAATCAAGCAGACTGTTGGTGTACCGACTCTGTCACAACATATTCCTTTACATGTCTTTGCCATCCGCTGAGATGACGCAGTACCCACTATAAGTCACGTGACAACATGTAAGCATTGGCCTGCACAATCGGTCTATTCATCAAAAAAAGGGCAGTAAATAAATGAAGTGAAGGCTTTTTGAGGATTATTTCTTTATTTGAAAACAAAAATTAAATGAACAATCATATAATGTATTTTCAATGGTTTTTAGTGGGTTATTTCTTTACCAAAAAAAAGTTACTCAAATGCTTCAAAGTTAAAAGGACACAACAGCGGAGATATATAGATCTAAGTCACTCAAAAAAAAAAGGCACTCGAGTGATTTAAAATCGATGCGAACGACTTGATGCTTGATTCCTTACTAAATACCACATGCTTAAACATAATAATATAATATATGTATTTATTTATTTTTGTACTTATTTATTTTTGTATTTACTTATGTACTTAAATCAGCCCTGTTAAACAAGCTGACATATTGCAATGATAGAATTTTGTTTGTTTCTTTCTTTAGTGACGCGGTCATGTGATCAAAATGAAAACTCCTAAAACTATTTGGCAGATTTTAATCAAACTTGGTCAAATTGCCCTATCTATCTAGGAATGGTCATAAAGTTTGGTCCATGGTCACCTGATGGTCAGTAGTGGTCATTCAAAGATTCTTTTACAAAATGCTTCTTCTCCCACATGTTGTAATTGATTGCAGCCTAGCCTGATCCAATGCTTCATTAGCTCGAGCTCCTTTTTGGCCAGTGGTCACCTATCGGTCAGCAGTGGTCAGTTTTGAAGGAATGTTCACAAAACTTTGCCAATGGTCATCTAGTGGTCATTTTTATGAATGTTTACAAAATCTCCCACATTTTTCAGCCGATTGCAGCCTAAACTTGGTTCAGTGCCATATTGGCCACAGGAAAGATTTTGGCCAGTGGTCACCTATTTGTCAGCAGTGGTCATTCAAGAAAAAATTACATCACACTATTTTTTTCGCATTTTAAATGTATTTCGATTGTTTAAGGATGTTCATAAAATTTTGACCAATGGTCACATTGTAGTCAGTAGTGGTCAGTTAACAAATATTTACAGATGCTTCTCCTTTTGTAAATTTCGGGTGTACATAGATTTTGGCCAGTGACCACGTATCAGTCAGCAGTGGCCAATTTATAAACAAATGTATAACAATGTCGTTTTCACATTTTAGATTTATTTCATATGGCTGAAATTTGTGCTTGGTGAAGCACTTTAGCTCTAGTTCTATCTTTAATACTTTTATTTATTGATGTATTTATTTGTTTATTTATTTATTTGTCTGCTAGATCATAAATAGTCTATCAACCATAACCTGTAGATTAATATCACTCTGCAAGGCACACAACATTTGTCAACGACGACGCCACAAACTGACACACACACGTAGATACCAGTAAAAAAAATAGCAATCAGAGAAAACAGCGTTTAAAGTTGGCAGCTTTTTAAAATCAAGCTTTCCAACAAAATTTCAGGGTATTTTCAACTAGTATTCTTACAGTGGAAACTAGATGCTTTGAACTTCATTATATACAGTGCTTTTTACTGCTTTTCGTCCTTAATGAGCAATAAAGTGAGAAAGGTTTTTGTCAGTTCGTGGCATCGCTAATTATGGCAAACAGACATTTTCCGTTTTCATGAACTGACACCATCCAATGTATTACAATAGGTGTGTGTCAGTTCCTGAGAATGTACATGTAGGTCAAAGCGCGCACTACACACAAGGTTGATGTCAGTTCGTGGAGTTTTTTTTTCACATTTGGGGTTGGTACGCTTCGTGTGTTGCAATGGTGAATTGAACCTTGGTGTCAGTTCAGTGAGACGAAAATTGTCAGTTTCGGTGCAAAGTTGCAATGCCTAATTATCATGTTAAAAAAAGTTGAGCTCCTGAAGCATTGAAACTTCATGGAATTGTAGTTAACATTGTTTAAACTGTATATAAAAATTGGTTTTGTGCACTGTGTGTCAGTTCATGGCATCGGTGACGAATTCAAGATGTATATTTTTCACTTTGATGCACACACACTTCTTGCCCCAATTATTTGTAAAATTTGTAACAAAGTGATTTTTAATCAAAAATGTGAAACCCTTTATCTTTCTGAGAAATTGCTTGGTAGTTCTAACTGACACATCACTACAAGGTATTGATGTCGGTTTGGTACAGGCACGTGCTTCAAGGACCAAAGAATCAATGTTGAACTCAAACCTCCTCATTTAAAAAGTCTACTCTTAAAATAATGTCATCAAGCGGTATTTATTGGTACTGCCCAGGCAAGATGAAATTCATGACTTTATGAACTTTTAAGAACGTTCATGATCAGTCCATGAACATTCATCAACAGTTCATAACTGTTCATCACAGCAGTTCATGAACCAAGTTCATGAACTGTTCATCCATTCATTTAATGAACATTTAGTGGACTTTTATGAACTTCATGAATTTTCATGAAAGTTCATCTACACTTTTTTTGCAGTTTATGAACTTTGCAGATCAACAGGTTCTTGAACTACAACCATGAATGTTTGATGAACGTTCATGGTTTACAATGATCGTGAACGAGGTTGCACTTTTTTTAAAGGAAGAACAGTGATGAACATTCATGAACTTCATGGCCTCATTACATATTCAAAATGTAAAAAAATAGAAATTACATTGAACTAATTCCAAGGTTTTTATGTATAAAAATGGGTAATTCATATGATTGCCAAAACTTGGGTTTAAATTTGATGGCCAAAAAGTATAAGGTTTTAATTGTTCTTTATTAAACTGTGAGAAGTAAAAAAAAATTTTAAATGATGGATCTTTCTCGCCATGACTAAAAAGGAATACGAACAGGGGCACTTAAATAGGAAACCTATATATTGTATAGCAAAGCCGTATTTATGTGTGCATTTAGCGTGATAACTGTTAAGGAGAAAATCAGAAGAGATTTGTATGATATATTATATTGGAATGTAATGATTACTAATGTTGATTATAATATGAGCCTACCAATAAGTTGTTATCTGCTTGCCACTAGGCAGATTGTCATTTGACCTTCATGAAGAATTTTGATGGCCAGTTCGTGACCTGATGTCAATGAACAATCATGAACTATTCATGGATATTCATGAACATTCCATGATCATCTCGCCTGGGCGGTTACATTTTTTTTTAAATGCCTTTTTGCTTTTTGATAATGTAGTTGTCCCTGGCTCATGGACTATTGTGGGATTATTGTCAACAAGCTTTACTTCTTAATGGATCCCTCTGCAGTATCACATTTACTTTAGGCAATTTTTTAAAATTATATTTAGTGCCTGCCTTTAAAAAAAAAAAGGAAGGTGGAAGGTTTTTTTCTTTTCTTCAAAACTGGCTGCCCGACACATTTTTTTGAGACAACTGGCCGGGCTATTTTCTAAGATGGTTGCCAGCTTTTTTCTGTGTTTTTTTTTAGGTGTGCTAAAGTCTAAAAATACAATCTTATTTAATGTTTTAAATAATTTTTTTTCTCAGAGATCGTAAAAAAGTAATCCTCAAAGTAGGCAACCCCTTTAAAAGGAAGCGGGCGGGGATGCTAAGAATGATTTTGTTTTTGTTTGGCCTTATTCTCGTCTTGATAATTTCATTTACACATGTAACTTTTTGTGATTTACTTTCTTTGGTTTAATACTGTGTAATAAATAAATCTGAAACCTGAACATAAATAAGTGAACTGCCGCCCACCAACATAAGGGCAATCCGACTTTATTTGATAAGTCGCAGGTTCAAGTCCAGCATCAGCCAGTTTTTCTTTGCTCATTTACATAATAATTCAGGTCAGTTTTATCCCTGTGTACAAAGAACCACTTCAGAGCAGTTTTACATTGACAAGATTCATAAATCATTTTGTTAATCTGATTTTCTTAGAATCAATATGTTTATTTGTGTAATCCTCAATAATAAGATTCAACATACTGTTGATTTGTGTGCTACATAGACTGATACATTTTGCATTAAAATTCTCCCAGAACGAAAGAAAAATATGAATTTTTTAAAATGTGAAGCGTAATTTGCATGAAATCTTAGATGTTAGTTAATGAACCTTAATGTTAGATGAAAAAGTATCATTATGCAAGACTGAAAGAAATGCAATTTAAATGTCGTATTATTTGATATCTTGTAACTTTGAGTGAGGCAGTAGTGGTGTTTCCCTCCATTGTGGGAGGAATTGGTCGTGTCAGTGCAAAAATGTTGTATCTCGATTTTGCAACACTGTCGTATCACTTGTTTTGTGTCTACATCCGGGCTATTTTAAGTAAGATACAACATTTTGATAGTTTAATAGATGTTAAATTTGCACCAGCGATAAAGAATATTATTTGGTTCTACCCTTTCACCGACGTGTGTTAAGCACTGTATACTCAGTACTTCCCCGAGTTCTGTGAACAAAATCCACAGGCATATTACTCAGGTAAGATTCGAACCCACGACCCTTGCCATTCTAGAGAAGATGTCTTACCAGCTAGACCACCAAGATTGCCTTGTAGGCTAGAGGCAGTTCGAATCCTATGTATAGCAGCACCAATTTTGAAAGTTACCAAAATTACTGTTTCATGATTGAAGGGGGATCTGTTAAAGGCAAGATATACTTTTGGTAGTTGTCAAAAACCAGTATCCTCACTTGGTGTATCCCAACATATGCATACAATTTAAAAAACTGTGAAAATTTGGACTCAATTGGTCTTTGAAGTTGCAAGAAAATAAAGGAGGGGGGGGGGAGAACCCGCCTTTGTTGCATAGAGTTGTGTTCTTTCAAATGCCTGAGAAGGGCTTTATGCCCGAAGCCTTTCTCAGATTCAAATATTTTACCGAGAAATTATCTCTTTCTCAAAAACTCTGTTACTTCAGAGAGAGTCATTTCTGACAGTATTTTATACTATCAGCAGCTCTCAGGTGCTCCTTACCAGCTAATTTTTTAAGAGTAATTTCTTGAGTAATTCTTGAGTAATTACCAAAAGTATCCACTGCCCTTTAACAACAAGTAGTGAAATGTTATCTTATATTTTATCTAGGAAAACTATAAATAAATAATAGTAAACTTGCGGGTACACCCATGTGTAATTCTCTTTTGTGTGAGTGTTGGCTCTGAGAAGAGCCGGTTTGGTCTCGACGTTTCAAACAGTATACTCTGCTCGTCTTCAGGAGAAATGAGTATACTGTTCGAAACGTCGAGACCAAACCGGCTCTTCTCAGAGCCAACACTCACACAAAAGAGAATTACACATGGGTGTACCCGCAAGTTTACTATTATTTATTTATAGTTTTCCTATTTGTCCACACCATGCAAAGCTTCAAACAATATATATTTTATCTGTTGCCCTTTTCCAGTAGGGAAATACGCCACGCAAACCAATATATTTTTTTTAATTGAAAGACTAACAACCTAAAAATCCACATCTAATGTATTTGTCTTGGATAGATAAATTATCAGGACAAGTCAACAACTTGTTTCAGTAGACTAGCAAGATGAATTATCTCACAGATGTTAAATTTGCAGCGTGGATAAAGAAGGTTGTTTGGTTTTACCCTTTCACCGATGTGTGTAAAGCACTTTATACTCAGAACTTCCCCGAGTTCTGTGAAAAAAAGTCAACATGCATATTACTCAGGTGGGATTATCTATTAATTTGAAAAAGTTGTGTGGCATATCTAGAGCTCCATAAAATTCTGTTCGCTACTGTGGATTATTTTTATAATAACAAGGTACAGTTAATGTTATGTACTTTCATGATATTAATTGCTATATCAGATTAGTCATGGGGAAAAAATGAAAACATATAAATAATAGTAGTTTGTTCAACAAGTTAGTGCGGCAATTATTCTCAAAGAGAGACAAAAAGTATCAAAGGATAACTATACTTAACAGGGCCCAACTTCATAGAGCTGCTTAAGTACAAAAAGTAGCTAAGCACAACAAAATTATTCTTACCAGAATAAGGTTACCAACCAAACTACCGTATCACATGTACAATTTGTAACTGGTATCCTGCTCATTTCTGCCTAGCAGGCAATTGTTAAGCAATATTTTCTGCTTAAGCAGCTCTGTGAAATTGTGCCCAGGAAAGCATTAGGACCTCGTGCTTATGTGTGTGTGTGTACTTCACATTACTCCTTTCACAAAGACACAGCATAATTGCTAACCCTGTAAGCAGGTAAGAGCGGCTGTAACCACAAAGTTCTGCTGTCGCAGAGCAATGAAAATATATCCTGATCCTGATAAACGTGATTGAAGTAATGTGATTAAATACTACAATTTACATTGAACGAAATCGGCAATTAAAATTTTGCATAGTTGTATTTAAGCTTATGTTTGGTAACAAGTTGCAATAGAGTAATAAATTTGAATTGCTGCTTCAATTATTTGAATCTTCCGAGTTTTGTTTTTGATTTAAATTTTAAATTTGAATCACCGTAGTCAGACTGTAAATGTACCGTTCAATATCAGATTTTTGAGGTAGTACATCATTCAAACAATGTACTTTCTTCCAATCTGTAATAATATTTAAATGAATTTGATCCCTAATTCTTTAACTCAAAAGGAACAAAAAGATTTCTTCAGCATTTGGTGACTATGCTGGGGCCAAATTTATAGGGCTGCTTAATGGTAAGCAAACTTTTTGTGGTTACTGTAGCAGAAAAAATTGCTTAAGCGTAAGCGTACTCCACAGGTTAGCAAGAAAATTGGGCGGCCAGCCTGCGCATTCACCATAGATTTACATTGTTAGGTCATTCATTTTCATACAGTAAGCACTCGAAGGTTAGCATGCCTTTTCGTTTGCTTACGATTAGCAGCGCTATGAAATGGAAACTCACACAGTAAGCAACAAAATCAGGCGTTAAGCAGCTCTATGAAATTGGGCCCCTGCCCAATTTCATAGAGCTGCTTAAGCACAAAAATTAGCTAAGCACAACAAAATTACGCTTACCAGAATAAGGTTACCAGCCAAACTACTATACCACATGTACAATTTGTGACTGGTAACCTGCTCATTTCTGCTTAGCAGGCAATTGTTAAGCAATACTTTCTGCTTAAGCAGCTCTATGAAATTGGGCCCTGATATGAAGTGTTTGACTTTCCATTCCTCAATTGATAGATGTGGGGTGGTGAAGTAAAGTAGGGTGGGGGAAGGGAGGGGGGAAAGGTCGAACAATCACACCTAAAAGCTCCAGGTTTTATTGAACTGTTAAAACTTTCATACCCTTCAAGTGCAAATTGTAGTCAAAAATCAAAAAACGTTCGATGATGTCACATTTCAAGCACATGGTCTGTACGTACTTGTAGGTAGAATTTTTAAATCGTTCCTGATTTTTTATGGTAATCAATCACCATATCAATTGACCTTTTCACTGGCGCAAACATTCCCTCTTTGAAATGTTCAGACTCAATTGTTTCTGATGTTCGATGGCGTCATGTTTCAAACTTTGCTCTTAAAGAGTAGCCATCAAAATTCGTTTTACACCATTTGTACGTGTGGTTAGAGACTTGTAATTTTTCCCCACTTTCATAAAGACTCTATCTATTGGAAAATTAGTGCATCACAAAACTGAATAGCCAATGCCAGGGTCAGATGTGACAAGTTTATACCGCCTTTAGATATGAACTTCTCCGAGAATCTAGGGCAGTTTTGAATTATGACACAGTGTGCATGGTGGTATATCGCCATTCTTAATTGCAGCATTCACATTGATTTATTGATAAATAAACACTATATTTTACGTGGAATCCACCCATGCTTGTTTCCTGCTTAATGATACTGTGCATTTTTGTGCAACATAAATACTTTGAAACTGAAGGAGTCACTGTATGGGGGCAAGTTGCCATTAGTCAGGTGCTCACTCGGCAGAGTGACGCAAGATTCTTCACGCCCATCTGACAGGCAAACTTTATACCTAATTTTTCTACCTCCATAAGAAAACACAAGAAATGACCCCGGGTCATTAGAAGACACAAGAAATGACTCTGGGTCATTAGAAGACACAAGAAATGACCCCGGGTCATTAGAAGACACAAGAAATGACTCTGGGTCATTAGAAGACATAAGAAATTACTCTGGGTCATTAGAAGACATAAGAAATTACTCTGGGTCATTAGAAGACACAAGAAATGACTCTGCTGGGCCATTAGAAGACACTAGAAATGACTCCGGGTCATTAGAAGACACAAGAAATGACTCTGGGTCATTAGAAAACACAAGAAATGACTCCGGGTCATTAGAACAAGACATAAGAAATTACTCCGGGTCATGAGAAAACACAAGAAATTACTCTGGGTCGTTAGAAGACACAAGAAATTACTCCAGGTCATTAGAAGACACAAGAAATGAAGTGCATCCATGTTATTGCTTGTTTTTCGAACACTATGAAGTATTTATTTTCACTCTCCTATGAGGGGAAGGAATATACCATTAGGATTTACACCTGTGGTCCCATCGAATAGACTGTCCAAGTCTACTGTCTGTCAAACCATTTCCCCACGGACATTCTTTTTAAATTTAAAAAGGAACAAAATTATACAAACATGGCCCAACGTTTGAATATGCATGAGACTTTCACTGTCTCAAGTTCCTTCATTTACTCCAATCATGTGACACATCTGTCCATCTAACTGCCACATTAATAACAGGCCAACGAACATAACAATAAACTGCCAGACACTTCAGTTTGAAACTTGTCCAGTAAATAAGGTCTGTTTTCTAACAAAACACTGAAACTCTCTACTGATATCTATTCAGCCAATCAAAAGAGCTTCCTCTCCGATGCGAGGATCTTACGGACCAATCACAGACCACCAATTGGACATGTTTCCAATCAACAAATCAGTGGTACAGTTAATAATAAGCCACAATACAATGATAAAGGCCAACCAATTAAAGCAAAATCTACTATATTGCTTTTCTGAAGAAAAGAGTCTCTTTAGAACTCTACCCAGTAAATGTTTTTCCCCCATCGTACCTTATACTAGTTATAGCTCCATGATCCTACTATCTAGCCTGTTTTAAGAGGAATGTCAATTCCTACCTTCAGCTTCCCTGAGAATTTTCCATCTTAAATTTTCTTCTTCGTTGACCCTCAACCAAGAGTGGCTTTACATCCTATCAAAAGTTTAATTTTGTTCGTCGGAAACGCCCTTAGTACGGTTCAACACCACAGCATGATCTATTATACAAAGATTCTGCCTTTTGATTGGTCCAGAGCGCATCATATGTCTTAATTTTACTACAAAGACCCACGAATATGACAAATTATACCCGTAGCAACCGATATAATATACCAATATACAAAAATTGAATGATTTGAGTGCATTGTCGCAAAAATATAATCGCAAGCCTACAAGCCAGATTTCATCGAGCAAGTATGTTCTGCGACAATGCATAATAAGATGCATTTAACGTCTGTTTTATATAATTCACACATTAATCCTTGAAAACTTTTCACAATAAACACAAAACTCCTCCATCCCACACTCTGAAAAAAATCAAAAAAATTCTTCTAAATAATGTGGACGACTCCATGCAGACACCAACCTTTGTCTGCAAGGACATGACCTTGCCTAGTTTGGACGAACGAGCGGCAATTGTTCTCGAAATGCCGCTGCCGAGAATTAAGTATCGAAAAAATCAATATACACTGTCCTGTATTTATTTCCATACATGTCGGTTACGACCAGTCCAACGCCGCGGCAAAATAAAGTAAGACTTGTGACACATGCTTCACCAATCAAATGACAAAGATCTATACATAGATCTTTTTCATGTGTGTTATATAATGTACAATATCCGTACCAACCAGTGTACCAGTGCAAAAGCAGCTTCATGAGTAAGGGAATAAAAGAGAAGTGACGCGGTCTTCACCGGCCGTTTAAAACCGGCAGGGTCGTGGCCAGGCGGTAAAGGACCGAGCCGAAGGCGAGGTCCTTTATCACATGGCCACGACCCTGCAAGGTTTTAAACGGCCGGTTAAGACCAAGTCACTTCTCTTTTATTCCCATTCATAAGTGCCCTTTTTGTTAAAAAGCGTAATATTGTTGGAAAATCTCAACTTTTCTGTTAACTTTCATTTCCTGTCACGTCCTCGAGCCCTAATTCGCGAGGGATATACATGCCACGCTCAACAGCTGTGCGTACGCGCGCGTCATAACACTAACATGTTTTTAGATTGAATACTAGTATGTGTTGATTGCGTTTCGCGTAAATTAGCGCCTGCGTATAACCTTGCGTGCCACAGATGTGTTTAAACACTTCTAGCCGTGCATTATCATCCGTTTATAACCGGCCACGTGACACGCTCTCCACCATTCAGAATGGATAAACTCTCCAAGGTATTTATGAATATCTATTTTAGTGTATCGTATGGGGTGTTGTGAAACAAGCAATGACTCTTTTTTTTATCACCGGACTGTTCTATTTTACTTCGGGTTCGCATTGGGAAAATAGAGTGCCCTGGGGTTCACTTTTGGAGTCCCAGTAAATATTTAAGTGTCACATCATTGGAAAACCCAGAATTTATCTACACAGGGCGGGGGGGGGGGGACTGAGAAGAATTGGAGCTCTTGCTGACCTTGTCCCCCCTTCCCCTCCAGGTCTCCCCTTCTCCACCTCCCCCTTCTTCATCCCACTCTTCAATAATCAACACTTTAAACACCCCTTTAAAAAATAATCTCCTTTTGTTTTTTCTCTCTCTCTTTTTTTAATAAACAAAATATAATACTACAAACTAATGGCAGATGCATGGGGGGGGGGGGTTGAAGGTTATGGTATCATACCAATCAGAATTTACAAACTTTTTGATGGAGCATTTATTGTGGCATGTCGTGGACAAGCTGTTAAGTTTGAGTATTTCTGATTGGCCGAGTGTGGGTTCAAGCTCCAGTCATTGTACTTAAATGAACATTACAGAATTGGTTTTTGCTGACAAAGCAGTTGCTGGCAGTGTAATCACTTTAAGCAATCCACCATATACATAAACTGACAAACCTGTAGAAGTTTGAGATCGATCGGCCATCTGGGTCACGAGAAAATAGTGAAAAACCGATTACACATTTGCATGAAATCATATAGGTTCAACAAATGAATGAAATGCTCACTGAGCGATAAACTCCAATCGGAAAATTAGTTTATTCGTTTCTCATCAAATATGGCATTTCAGACAGAAATATTTCAAGGGATGTTTTCTACTATCATCATCATTAGACCGTGTAAGTTTTATGTAAATCTGTGATCAAAAGTATATTTTACAAATACCTATTCTGTAATGTTCCTTTAAGTTGTGTCCTTGAGCAAGATGCAATGTAGATGCTTTGTCCTTTGGATGGGACATTAAGCTGTAAGTTCTGTGTACTAGAATTTGTAGTGCACATAAAAGTACCCAGAACACTTATTGTGGAAAAGTAGGGGTTATGGAGAAGTAGGTATTTCTGGGTCACATAGCAAGCACCCTTGTTAACAGGTTTTCTCAGGCTTGTGATTAAGCTCACTTATGAGGCATCCTTGGTTTCATTACCAGAAATATATCATAAAATAATAATGATAAAATAAGAATAAGGAAAAATGTTGTTGTTCAATAATTTAAGTACCACAAGAGCAACAAAAATGTCTTTTTCTGTTAGGTCTTTCTTTGGTTTTGATCAGAGACTAATGAAGTTTGAGCTACTCACGTGTACAGTAATTGCCTGTCTGTCTTTTTTGGGACAAGATAAACTAGGTACCTTGAGATATTGAAATCTGCAACGTTTTATTGTTGACCTGAACAAAGAGGCCAGAACGACAAAATAGAAGCTCTGTTGATATTCCCCGACCCAGTTATACTACAATGATGCTCGAGATTAAAAACAGCAATTCAGCTTTCTATAAAACAATATGGTCGTTAAGTAATTTATCAAAGGGATGTTTTGGTTACTGCAAAGAATACTTGGATCTAAATTAAAAATGAATAGCTGATCCACGATTATAACCATACTGTCATTAGACATAGTAAAAAACAAACCGTGTTTAGCGTCTTGGTTTCTGAAAAAAAGGAAGTGGGAGGGGCTTTTTATTTTATACTTTTTCTTTTCAAGACGGCCGCCATTCTTTTTTAAAATTTCAAACACCCATTGAATTTTCCCCTGTTCAACGCACAGTAATGAAAGAAACATGCTGGACAAGACATTGAACATGTTTACAGTGGTTTTATTAAACATTTTGTTCAGCATTAAAAACACTGTAGCTCACTTTCACAAGAATAAATGAAAAGTTGGAAAATAAAAATGTATTGTATCGAGGTTCCATCCCGAGTTCTGTGTAGTACTTTCTTTAAAAAATTCCAAACATTGTTCTCCCAACTTATTATGAGTTAGCCACTTGCCAATCAAACTAGTTTTGACCAACGTTAGTCTGACCATCATGCTAGCTTCAATCAATGTTCCGCTAAGCTTATAAATACAAGCCATTTTGAGGAACTGTTCTAGGCTTGAGTGCGCACCACCAGTGACGACAATGCTGTATACAGCTAGTAGCAGGAACACCACTGGCGATGATGCTTGTTCAAATTTTTGGGGGGATAAAAAAGTTTTTCCCGAGCATGCGCAGGTAAGTGCAGTTTTAGTGCAAGACATTTTTTTTGTATGCTGTCGTGTCATGCGCTGGTTGGTTTCACCAAAAAGGGGGCGTATGCTTCGATTCTATTGCGCTGGTCTGAAAGCGCCCTGTAGTGCTTAATGTTTCTCTTCCTCACGCAAAGTAGCGAGATAATGAAGACTACCAGCCTGTAAATCATTGGAAACGATGTGACTGCTTTTGCGTGTCTTTTGTGCACCATGATTGCTATGTGGTTTGCTTTTGGCGGCACTTTCGAGTGAAGTTTTTCACAGTTATCCGAACCATAAAAATGAAAATGTGTAACTAGAAGATCGGTCGGTGATAGTGTTAATCGACACAGGCCAAGTGCTGACTTGCAAGTATTTTATTTTCCGATGGATCAGTTGACATTTTATGTTTTTAAAAATCTTATTTTGAACTGGTAAAAATAACAATAAAATTCATGCGGCCCAAAAAAGGAAGCAGGCGGGGACGCTAAACAAGTTTGTCTTTATACTTTGCCTATCTGTGTCAGTATATATGCACAAGTGATTGACCAATGAACTGCCTGGTTGCGAAGCTGACAAACCCAATGGCCCAATCATAGATAACCTTCGATAAAAATGCAAATAGGAAAGTGTTATGGATCAACCAATCAGGTAGCAGGTATATCGGGGGTGGACCTATAAGTGCATTTTGTGCTTCTTCGACATAAAACGACTGAGATGTACACCAGACAACACTTTTTTCTTCTGCACAACAGCGGTATAAGTGTTTGCCTGTTTACGAAACTGGAAGACAGAATTGATGTTCATCAGTATTTTTGTCAGAAAATTCTACTGATATTACAAAGAATTGGCAGCTTGCTCATTCAAAAATGGTCAAGCAAAATCTCCTCATGTATGTCCTCTATGTCATGATGATTTTGGGTTTTTCTCCATCGATGATGGCGGAGCGGTTTGGAAGTCAGTGTGGTCAGTTGAAACACACGTTCTTCAGTGCTGAAAACATGGCCCTGAAGAATTGGGTGTACAAGAACAAAACTGTGGCCAATCACGTCATCTGTGGACGAGATTGCGGATTGGAAAAAGACTGTAAGTCTTTCAACTTCTACAAATGTAGAGGGTTTTGTGAGTTCAGCAATGCTACAAGGAAGGAGCACACTGCAGACTTTGTTGAAGATCAGGAAAGCTTGTATTTTGACATGGATGAGGTCACAGCCCTCCTATCTAAGATTAATGAAACGTTGGAATGCTTCAGAAGTTGTCAGGATGGGATTGAGACAAGTGGATTTCACACCATCTGCCCTTATGGATTGGTGAACTGCCAGCAGATCTACTGTGAACTGGAAACCCTCTCTGTGAAGGAGTCCACAGCAGACTACTCATCTATTGCACCAACAACTCACCATAATAAAACACAGCCCACAACTCCCTTCTCATCAACTGAGCCTGCAACTCACCCCTCATCAACTGAGCCTGCAACTCACCCCTCATCAACTGAGCCTGCAACTCACCCCTCATCAACTGAGCCCACAACTCACCCCTCATCAACTGAGCCCACAACTCACCCCTCATCAACTGAGCCCACACTCACCTATCAACGAGCTGCACTCACCCTCATCAACTGAGCCCACAACTCACCACTCATCAACAAAGCCTGCAACTCACCCCTCATCACTGAGCCCACAACTCCCTTCTCATCAACTGAGCCTGCAACTCACCCCTCATCAACTGAGCCTGCAACTCACCCCTCATCAACTAAGACTGCGACTCACCCCTCATCAACTGAGCCTGCAACTCACCCCTCATCAACTAAGACTGCAACTCACCCCTCATCAACTAAGACTGCAACTCACCCCTCATCAACTGAGCCCACAACTCACCCCTCATCCACTGAGCCCACAACTCACCCCTCATCAACTGAGCCCACAACTCACCCCTCATCCACTGAGCCCACAACTCACCCCTCATCAACTGAGCCCACAACTCACCCCTTATCCACTCAGCCCACAACTCAACCCTCATCCACTCAGCCCACAACTCACCCCTCATCCACTCAGTCCACAACTCACCCCTCATCCACTCAGCCCACAACTCACCCCTCATCCACTCAGCCCACAACTCACCCCTCATCCACTCAGCCGACAACCATCTTTCTGACACTTACCGACCCGCCCCGACTTGAAGGTTGTAAACCTTTAAAAGAGGGTGGTTACACTGACAGTAAAGTATACACAATCTACCCAAGTGGAATCCCTGAAGGCCTGCAAGTCTTCTGTGATATGGAGACTGATGGTGGAGGATGGATTGTATTTCAGAGGCGGATTGATGGCACTGTAGACTTTTATCGCAACTGGACTGACTACCAGACTGGTTTTGGTGACCCATCAGGAGAGTTCTGGCTTGGCAATGATAACTTAGTCAAACTGACCTCAGCAGGTTATACCTATCTACGTGTGGATCTTGAATCATGGTCAGGTGAAGAAAGATATGCAGAGTATAGTGGAGTACGCATTACTGGTAGTGATTATGAATTCAAATTATGATAGGTGGCAATGCAGATGACGCTCTGGGTGATAACAAGGGTCTTAAGTTCACAACAAAGGATAGAGACAATGATGAAATGGACGGTGAGAATTGTGCAGGGACAACTCATGGAGCCTGGTGGTTCAAAGACTGCACAGTGGAGTCTCACTTAAATGGTGAATATGGGGAGACCCTTGGTGACAAACGAGGCATTCGGTGGCATGAATGGGTAAAGACTGGACCCATCAAATCATGCGTATGAAACACGTAAACCTTAAGAGTGAGTACATCCTTTTAATTTCAAGAAAGAAAATTTGAATAATTATAATAGCGATAATCATAAAAAAACATCTGCTATTGTTTTAAGTTATGCAAGGCTTTAATGGGTTTCACACAAAAATAACATAACATTTGGTTACAGTTAGGCAGGGCAAAACAAATGTTTATTCTATTAAAACTATTGAGAGAAAAAAACACCAACTTTGAAATGAAACAAAAACATGATGTTGCATGGTCAGACAATTTTGTTTGAATGTCGTACCAGAGATAGTGGTTTCACCTGAATTACCATTAATGTTCATTCAGTTTGTTGCGAAAGTAACAGGATGTTAGGCTTCTGGTAAATTCCTTAAAATATCTTGTGTTGTCTTCTTTTCCTGTCATATTTATTCTCATTGATAAAAACATGTCTGTTCAGATAAAAAGATATGTTTGGAACTAAAACCTACCACAGTTATACAAAACAATTTCAGATTAAGAAAACAATCAAATATTGAAAAAGAAAACTCCTTGGCTCCTTCATAAAAAATGTTATCATTGGTTAATGTTTTTACTTTTTCCGATGGTTTTCTGAAGAAAAAAAATATCCGTGCCAAACCGCGGTATTTTTTTTTTAGGGCTTTTTGGTGTAATCGTTTTTCCTTGGAAATATCATTGCCACAATGGAAACCTGACTTGTCCAAGGAAAGACAACAAAGGGTTCTCATAACTAGTTCCAGGATTTGATGCTGTCGCCTGAGAAACTATGAGTAGACACTCAACTTGATTCGCAGAACCTTGTCCGTAAGCCTCGGCCGATAATCTACCATAGTATGCTGGAATCTTGGAACGCTCCGCCTTACCTCTGATTGAGCCGATTACAGTGATAAACAATGGTGCCAGCCTGCCCCTTCTATGCGAGTCACATTTGTACGTGCCTGTTGCATGCTACATGATGGAAAGTCCTGGGTGGATATTTCCATCAGCTGTCTGGCTGCCAGCGAAAAATTGAGGGCACTCCAAAGTTGTTCCGGCCAAATAAATCGGTCAAAGAAATTGGTGTGTGTATGCAAGTCATCCGAAGGAAGTACTTGAAGAGTTACTCAATACAAGACCTTTAATAAGGGAATAAAAGAGTGGGCGGCGAGGTCTTAACCGGCCGTTTAAAACCGGCAGGGTCGTGGCCGTGTGATAAAGGACCGAGCTGAAGGCGAGGTCCTTTATCACATGGCAAGGTCCTTTTTCACATGGCCACGACCCTGCAAGGTTTTAAACGGCCAATTAAGACAGAGTCACTACTCTTTTATTCCCATTCATAAATGTCCTTTTTGTTAAAACGCGTAATATTGTTGCAAAATCTGTAGGCCTTCAACTTTTCTGTTAACTTTCAATTTCCTGTCACGTCCTCGGGCCCTGTTTCGCGAAGGATATGCATGCCACGCTCAACAGTTGCGCACTCGCACCCGTACTAACACTAACATATTTTAGATCGAATACCAGTATGTATTGATTGCGTTTCGCATAAATTAGCGCCTGTGTAATCTTGCGCACCACAGGTATGTTTAAACACTTCTAGCAGTGTCTTTATCATCCCTTTAAACACGGCCACGTGATGTCCTCTCGACCAATCACAAGAGATAAACTGTTTCGGGTATTTATGAATGGCAATTCTAAATACCCCATAACGTTTAGGCAGTCCTTTTGGTTGAAAACCGGTCACATGACCATGTTTACATAAACTTTGTTTGGGATGGGGGGGGGGGGATGCCGGTCAGAAGCTACACAACCGTTAACTGCTGTGTAGCCAGGGATCACACCCAAGTTTATGATACAACCTGAACCTGGGAAGCCGCAGCCAGGGGATCACCTTAAGGGGATGCAACTTTTTTATTTCAAATATCGGTAATAAATCACAAGGGAAACTGACTGGGTAAATTGACAAAAATATGGAGACTGCTAACATAAGGCTAGATAGCTCAGTTGGTAGAGTGCCGGCACATTAGTCTAGAGGTCGTTGGTTCAAATCCCGCTCCAGTTAATTTTTTTTTGTTCAACCAATAATTGTTTTAACTGAAAACTGAGTTTAGATTTCCAGTTATTCGACCCATCCACCCAGAACTTTTAATTTTTTTTTCTTCAAACATTGATTATTCTGAATGGCTCTTTAGATAAATATCCTGTAACATTGTTTTCAAGCCATTTGGCAAGAACTTCATGTAATGCTCTTTGTATTCCAGTGTTTAGACAATTCCTTGGCAGTTGTGTTACAAGGGGGTGGGGGGCACGTGCCCCCCAACTGATGTCTGTGCCCCCCCCCCCCTCCATTTGAAATCTGGACCTTTCAGATTTAAAGTTACCTGAGTAAAATGTTATATTTTATGAGCTTTAATGTGATAATTGTCTGTATTTTTAAACCTATTTTTCCATTTTCACACAGACAATGTGTACGTTTTTTACACTCACGTCGGATTATCTTGACATAACATGACATAACAAGAGCCCTGAAAAGGGGTTTACGAGAAATGCAAACGGAAGATACATTTTTTTCCTGCCAGAAGTGCCCCCACCTCCTAGAAAAAATGGTGCACCCCCTTGTGCCTCCCCCCCTAAAATTTTACCCTAGTTGGCGCTGTTCCTTTGTGGTACATAGCAGGTGTTATAACACTTTTAGAGAGCCAACAAATGACTAGTTTCTGTGATTTATGAGTTGAAACAAACATTGACAATACCAATGCTTATATCAAGCATTTCTTTAACCCTATCTCCCAACAGATTGATTTACTAGGGTCCTACCTTAATCAATCAAAATCCAGCACCATCATTTAATTCAATACCCAAACTGTTGAACTCTGATTATGATGGTACGCCTGATTCCATGTTTTTGTTTTAATTTAAACAAGTTTTGAAGGACCTCACAGTTGGATTTTTGAAGTGAGCACATTACTCAAACAATCTACCCTCCTCAAATCTTTCATTTTTTACAATAACCTTAATCCTTGTCGCTAATATCTTATCCAAACCATCTAGCATTTTGGGGAGGAACCTAAAACTGACTCAGCCGATTTCTTTGGCATCTGGGCCTTAATCTCATAGAGCTGCTTAAGCACAAAAAGTAGCTTAGCATAACAAAAATATGCTTACCAGGATAAAGTTACCAGCCAAACTGCCAAACTACAATGTCTTATTCACAAATTGTGACTGGTATCCTACCCATTTCTGCTTAGCTGAAAATTGTTTAGCAATCATTTCTGCTTAAGTAGCTCTATGAAATTGGGCCCAGGTGACTCATCAGTCAAATCGTGGATAATTAGCATTTTAATTTCCTTAAAAAATAAATACTAATGTTAAGTGGTAAAGCAAGGGGGAGATATGAGCACGTCCAGTTCAAGAGAAAGTCACAAAGTAAATTTGTAGTGAACTGCTGGAAAGGTTCACGTTCTACAGATCAACTTGAACAAAATTAATATTTTTGTTCTTTTGTTTTAGAAAGGTAAACGAGTGTGTAGTGATTACATATAATTGAGTAAAACTCAATAAAAATGGTTTCATAATGTTTTAAAAAAAATTAAAAAAAATTGATTGGTGTCACGCTGGGCAAAAATGCTGAATTTCACAAAAAGCCCCCAAAGCGCCTAGGAATAAAAACAGCACTGTGACGTTAATAACAGAATCGATCCAAACGAGACAATGGATATAGCAACGAAGATAAACAACCTTCATCCAGTCTGTGCTGTGATCTATTTTAGGTCACAGCACGGACTGGTTTTCTGAAGCACTGGTACCACAGATTTTAATTATAACTTTTATAGGTCTTTGATTGGCACCATGCAGGGCGCCGACAACGGTGGGGAAAAAACACTACCTCAAAAATTGAAGAAGGGGTGGGGGTGGGGGGGGGCTAGTTTTTTTGGATAAAATTTTAACAAAATTACAGGGAGGAAAACTTCACACTTATGACCAAATAGTAACTAAACACAAAATAAAAAAGGATAAATAGTCAAACTAGTTTGAGTGATCTTGTTCAAGTTGATATTTAAAGAAGCATGACAATGTAAGCTGTAGATTGTGGTTAAAGTATTGCAGTTTTGTGCAGTCACAAGTCGAGCAAATTAAACAAAATGCAATTTTTTTTCTTCTTAATTCTGTTCATGTCTTTTGACAAACGAGTCTCTCTATCAAGACACATGCAATGCTTGTGTTTCGTTTATCAATCAAGCTGTACTTCCACTTGTTCCTACGTGCTAGCGCAATATTATTTTTGTACCACAGAGTACAAAGCGTTCGAAATAACCAATGTGAAAGATGGATGCCTGATGTACTATAATTTTTGTCAGTATATCTTAGTTTTAAGATGAAGTCAATCCAGTATTGAGAAAAAAAATTAAGGTGTACAGTAGATATAATAACCCCATACTTTGTAATATCAGAAGATTTTCAAAAATTGGGGCGAAATAAAGTACTACTCTTTAACTTTTCGTCATTTGCAATTAACTCAAAGAGAACATGGGTAATGCTATCAACTATCTGGCCTCCAGTCTAATTAAGAGGCTACAGGAGATTTTGAAGGGGAACAAAATGACTGACCCTTTTTGGTTAAGTAAAACTAAAAGCCTACAATAAACTAAAGGGTTGTCTGCGGAATATTGATCGTCCCTTCATTGATCATTGAGAGATACAATGAAGCGTAGGATCAGACACAGCAATTAAGCTTTGTCCAGTGCTCCCCAGGCATCGATGAGTGACTTCCTTGGGATTATTGGTCCATGGTGACCTGGTCCCTGATTGAAGTGACTCAAGGACAGCCTTTATGAGAACATGCACAAGTCTAGCTAGAAGCCGAAAGCATTGAAATACAATTACCAGATGGCCAATCACTGGATTTGTCATAAAAAATGGCCTCATGAAAGTATAAAATACGAATCAGTCAGGTGACTGGGAGGATAAGTTGTATCGACTCACAGACGTGACAAACTAGTGCGTTTTGAAAGTTACTACCGGTTAAAAAACACAGTTCACGTCAAGACAGCCAGTTGTCATTTCCACACGGTGCTGTGTGCTGGGACTAACTGCATTCAAATAATAAACAATTTGGGAAAACGAAAATTGATGTGTGCAATTTTTTTGTCATCTTGGTTTCTTGAAAAAGAAGGTTGTCTAACTCTGATTCAATATGACTTGGCAGATTCTCTCCATTTGTGTCCTCTATGTCATGATGATTTGGGTTTTTCTCCGTCGATGATGGCGGAGCGGTTTGGAAGCCAGTGTGGTCAGTTGGAACACAAGTTCTTCAGTGCTGAAAACATGGCCCTCAAGAATTGGGTGTACAAGAACAAAACTGTGGCCAACCACGTCATCTGTGGACGAGATTGCGGATTGGAAAAAGACTGTAAGTCTTTCAACTTCTACAAATGTAGAGGGTTTTGTGAGTTCAGCAATGCTACAAGGAAGGAGCACACTGCAGACTTTGTTGAAGATCAGGAAAGCTTGTATTTTGACATGGATGAGGACACAGCCCTCCTAACAAAGAAAGATGAAACGATGGAATGCTTCAGAAGTTGTCAGGATGGGATTGAGAAAAGTGGATTTCACACCATCTGCCCTTATGGGTTGGTGAACTGCCAGCAGATCTACTGTGAACTGGAAACCTTCTCTGTGAAGGAATCCACAACTCGCCCCTCATCCCCTGAGCCAACAACTCATCATTTGACCAGTGATTCAACAACTCCCTTCTCTTCAACTCAAATCTCCCTGCCTAAACTCAGCAGCTGTAAAGAATTTTTGAATGCCGGTTACACTGAGAGTAAAGTATACACAATCTACCCAATTGGAATCCCTGAAGGCCTGCAAGTCTTCTGTGATATGGAGACTGATGGTGGAGGATGGATTGTATTTCAGAGGCGGATTGATGGCACTGTAGACTTTTATCGCAACTGGACTGACTACCAGACTGGTTTTGGTGACCTGTCAGGAAGTTTCTGGCTTGGCAATGATAACTTAGTCAAGCTGACCTCAGCAGGTTATACCAATCTACGTGTGGATCTAGAATCGGAATCGAATGGTGAAACAGGGTATGTAGAGTACAGTGGAGTAAGTGTTACTGGTAGTGATTATGTATTCAGTTATACCAATTACCATTTGGGCAATGCATATAATGCTCTTAATGATAACAAAAACTATAAGTTCACAACAAAAGATAGAGACAATGACCTTTACAGTGGGAATTGTGCAGAAACAACTCATGGAGCCTGGTGGTACAAAGACTGCAAATTGAAGTCTCACTTGAATGGTCAATATGGGGCTGACCTTGGTGAGAATCGAGGCATTCGTTGGTTTGAATGGGATGGCCAGATCACATCATGCAGTATGAAACTACGCAAACCGCAATAGTGAGTACAGCTCATCATTTTAACAACGAAAATGTGAATAATATTAACAGTGATGATGGTGATCATAATAACAATGTTAATAACAATCACATAAAACATCACCTGTATTTTGCAAATTATGCACGGCTTTGATGAGGGTCAATTTAAACAAAATAATTAACATTTGGTTAAACAAGTGTTTGCTGTTAATGCCAATACAAAAATTTAAATTTAAAATTTAAAAAAACAGTACAAAAAGACTTTGAAATTACACAGAAACATTTTCTTGTATGGTGTGATCAATGAACATCAAACCAGGGATAGTGGTTTCAACTGCACCATCATTTATGTTTGTTCACTCTGTTGCCAAGGTAACAGGATGCTCCTTATATACTCCGCGGTCACGACCGGGATTCAAACCGGCACTCTAATGACTCAGTCATCAGAACTTGAGTTTGAGGCTCTGAATCGCTTGACCATTACACGCTACGAAATGACCGATTCATCTTGTTAAAGGAACATTACAGAATTGGTTTTTGCTAACAAAACAGTTGCTGGCAGTGTAAGCACTTTAAGCAATCCACCATATACATAAACTGACAAACCTGTAGAAGTTTGATATCGATCGGCCATCTGGGTCACGAGAAAATAGTGAAAAACCGATTACACATTTGCATGAAATCATACAGATTCAACAAATGATAAAACGCTCACTGAGCGATAAACTCCAATCAGAAAATTAGTTTATTCATTTCTCATTAAATATGGCATTTCAGACAGAAATATTTCAAGGGATGTTTTCTACTATCATCATCATTAGACCATGTAAGTTTTATGTAAATCTGTGATCAAAAAGTATATTTTACAAGTTTTTTTCTTACCAATTCTGTAATGTTCCTTTAAATGATTTTAGTGGAAATAAAAATATATAATTTGTTGTAATATTTCGTTGTGAGCTGGGGGAAAGGTTTTACATGAAAAGAAGCAGTTGCAGTTATAGAATATCAAAGAATATCATTGAACAGTTTGAAGTTGATCAGATTTAGATTACAAATTTGTTACAGCGTCGTTTTCAAGCCATTTGGTGAGAATTGCTCTTTTTATTTCCAGTATTTAGACAAGTTGTATTTGTGGTTCCTTTGCTAGTCGATTTTTGGAAACGTTTGTAGTGCCAAGAGCCAAGAAGCCCCCTTATTTCCAGATATTTCTATGAAAAATAACAATTGAAAAAATAGATGCTTAAGTTACACTGTGCATTTTTTAAACCCTATCTCCTAACTCTCACAAAACCCCACACCATATAAAAACTCAAAACATCAGTGGGGTGTGGAGGGGGGCGGGGTTGATTCTGAAATAAGTATGAAATAAGGTACACCTATCATCTTTTACTGTCTGGGTGGATCCAAGTTATGGTAAAGGGTGTAGAAATTTGTAACATTCCGAAGCGTAATAGCAATCGGACTGGGGCCCGCTGCAGGGCCTAGGATTTGTTTTTCCTCTGATGACAATATTCTCTTTTGCTTTTCAAGGCTCTATGAGTTTTAACATTTTATAATTTGCTCCTTCTTTGTTTTTGTTGGGGGTTTTTTTTATGAAAAGGAAAGTGCATTCCGAGAAATAAGGGAGCATGCAAGTAGGAATTGCGAAGTTATGGGGTCTGGGCTCGTTCAATAAGATTTTTAGATTTATTACCCCTTATTTGTTGTGACAACGACCTTTTTTTTTGACTTGCCCTTTGAACTACAAATGAAAGTATTTTTTTACTCAACCGTCGCTGTTTTATTTCACTCCTACTTGACAATCGAACAACTGCTGATGCTGTAAAAAAAAATTATTTGAAAGACACTGATCATTGTTTTGGCTTTTTTTTTTAAATGCATTTTCCCCGCAGCACTGATTTTTACACAGACTCTATTTTCAACCGCTGCCTCGACCCAGCCGTTACATGCTCTGGTTGATTCGCTTTTATTAAAGTACAACATGGATTTCCTATTTTGTTTTTTTTTTATCATCACCCTTCTCATGCATGATCAAAAGGGAACAACAAATCCCGATGGTTTTTTTTATGAGAAACCTTTGTTGCTTTCCTTTGTTAAGTCAGGGTTTCATCAATGCAACCATATTTTTAAAAGAAAAAAATTACTATTCAGGGAGCTCTGAAAAGTCTAAAAAATAATATCTAGCGGAGATACAGTAAAGATTTCTTAATACCGACGTGGAGTGGTAAATAAAAAATAATTTTAATGAGAGCTCTGAAAAGTTCCACAAAAAAAAATATCTAGTTGGAGATACAGTGAAGATTTCTTAATATCAACATGTGAAGTGGTTAATGTCTATTTACTCTGTTGACAAAGTAACGAGATGTTACATAAGAAAGTAATGAGATATTAAAATCTCTGTGTTCTGTTCTTTTGCTGACATTGTTATAGTCATTGAAAAAAAAACAATAAACAAAATTGTGGGGGGGGGAAACCTTTGGAGCTAAAACCAGCAACTGTTATCGAAACCATTTCATCTAAACACCTCAAACAAACTGTCTTCAACGGTAATTTATTTTTATTTTTTGAAAGTCACTCAACAAAGTAAACAGACATTTGCAAGATTTACTTGATTATGGTTAATGGTGAATTAATGGTCAATTAGCAAAAATTGAATTAATTTTGCTGTCTACACCTCGTGAAAATACAGCATTCACTCTTTTCCAAAAAAAGGAAAAATTTATAAAATTATTGGTGTAAAATTACTCCCTTTTAATAACTCCCCCTATTACTCCCTTTTTCGAAACGATTCCCGTGTGGGGACCCAGTTTAACAAAGATAAAACGTTGTGGGGACCTTTGTTTCATTGTGTGAAAGTTCCCACAATGATACATGTGCCTACCCACGCAAAAATGCACACAAAAACACGCACATTAGCATTTAGTGATAATAACACACAATAGTCTATGCGATGGAGTGGATTTCTGTTTAAGCCAGCCCCAGTATGGTAGCAATGATACATGAACTACTGTCTGTATGTTTGTACTAAGAGGAAACATTGTTGCTGCATTCACGAAAAGATCGAAAATTATTATTTTTTTTTCTATTTCTTGTCTTATTTCGTTTTGTTTTAAAGGTATTATACAGGATTTGTAGAGCTGACAAAACAGTTGCAAACAAAGTTCATGTTTTGTGTGATTAACCATATACATGAAATAACAAACCTGTGAAAATTTGAGCTTAATTGGTCATCGAGGTCACGAAAAATAATGAAAAGAGACCTTATGTGTTTTCTGTTTTTCAAACATCGAGTTTATTATCACGTGCGATAAAAACTATTGTATTATTCATTTCTCAGAAACGATAGCATTTTAGGCAGAAATATTTTAAGGAACCCTTTCTACCATTACTTACTTTAAGTCATGTACATGTAAGTTATGTGTGAATCTGTGAACATTTGTGTTTTTCGATCTTACCAATAGTGTACAGGGCCTTTAATGAACAGTTCCTTAGTGCTACTACAATCAGATAAACTGGATTATTTTTCTGACAAAAAATTATAACATAAATCAAAAATGAAATCCCAGTGTATAGACAGGTTATGTTGTTACTCCTTTTTTGCAAGTAGTAGGCCTATGTTTTGAAACTTTTGTAGTGCCAAAAAGTACTATTTTCTGCTATTTATGTGATTGTTATACCAGCCATTGAAAAGTAGATCTGCTTATATCATGTGTCTCTTTAACTCTATCTCCAAATAGATTGATTGACCAGGGTCATACTTAGGTATTTAAAAGTTAAATGAAAAATGAAGAGAAAACTAGAAATTCAGTTTTTGTCAATTACAAAAACAAGGTGTTCGTGAGTAATTTCATTAAAGTTGTGATTGATTGAATTGGTGACAAAATTTTACCTTATCAATCCAATTTCTGGTTCAGGAATTATATTCATTCAATATAAAACTTCAACTGCCGGTTTGAACCAGAAGTCAATGTCATATGAGATCATACTCTTCGTATCGTTTCTTAAGTTGTTACATATCATCCCAACGATGTTTAGATTGTAAAAATCCAATACATGGTTCAGAAGTTATGAATTTTTATAACATGACATTTCAACTTCCGGTTTTTACCGGAAGTCAAGGTCAAACAGGTCACATTTTGAATAGTTCGTGTCAATTTATTTATGACCTTTCAGATGATATATGGATTGAAAAAATCCAATGCCTGTTTCAGGAGTTATGAATTTTTCAAAATTTAAACATCAATTTCCGGTTTAGACCGGAAGTCAAGATTAAAAAGGGTCACAGTTTGTGTAGCGCGTGATTAGTTTATGAAGACCTTTTAGATTATGGATGGATTGTAAACATCTAATATGTGGTTCAGAACCTTTGATTTTTTCAAATATAAAGTTTCAACTTCCGTTTTGAACCGGAAGGCAATGTCAAATGAGGTCACACTTGGTAGCGTTGATGGAGTCTTCTGAGTCCTTTCTTATGACTTATAGATGATAAAAATAAAACATGTGGTTCAGGATTTGTAATTAATGAAACATTAAATATCAATTTTGACTTTAACCGGAAGTCAAGGTCAAACAGGGTCGCATATTGTGTAGCATGTGATAAGTCTAACAAGACCTTTCAGATGATGTTTGAATTGTTAAAATCCAACGTGTGGTTCAGGAGTTAAGAATTTTTCAAATAATTAGATGGATGATCCGCTGGGGTGCAATATGAGCTCTAACACCGATGGATGCGGAACGTATTCCAGCATGGTCCCCACAGCACAATACATTTACGTGCAAAATAATCACACATGCATTTAACATAGAACGTCAATGAAACTGCACGTGTCAGTGCACGTGTAGAAGAGGTTGACCCTAATTGACCGTCTTATTGACGGTCAACTGTTACGTGAGATGTATGTGTGGCTGTACAGGTACAGCCTATGCTTACGTGTGTTCTTTCACCATCGCGCGTCGTCAATGCGGGTTAACTTAAACGTGCGCGTTTTTCGACCAGATGTAAAAAACAAAATGTTGTTATCTCTGTGCAACAGTTTGAGCAGGCTTAACGTTCTACAACCTAATACAAAAAAATCTCTAAAATGATCAGTAGTTTTTGAGATATGAATTTTTGAAATTTTCAACTTCCGTTTTGAACCAGAGGTCAAGGTCAAATGGGGTCAAATTGTATGTAGCGTTTTTTGAACTTTCAGCGACCTGTCCGATGTTTTATAGATTGTAAAAATCCTACATGTGGTTCAGGAGTTATGATTTTTTACAAATATTAAACTTTGAATTAGTGTAATTTGATACCTGATGACGTCATCATGACATCATCAAGTCTGTGTCGTCTTGATACCGAGGTTCAATTGTCTGACAAGTTTCAATGTTCAATTCACTTTCAATCTTGAGTTATGCTGTAAAAAAGGCAAAAAACAGATTTTTGAAGGAAAAAAACCCGCAGGTAAACTTCGACCCAGGGTAACGACCCGAAAGTAAAGGTCATACGATTTTGTGGTTAACTTTTGAAATGTTGCCCCATTCTTCAACTAAAAGATGCCCAATTATGAACATCGTAGTATAAAGATTGCCGAAACTACAGCAATAAGCAAATGGTCAATTTTCAATTTTAAAAATCTTGTAATTCAACACCCGATGACGTCATCGTGACGTCATGACATATGTGTTGTCTTCATATCGAGGTACAGTTGTCTGATGAGTTTTAAGGTTCAATTCAGTTTCAATCTTGAGTTATGCCCGAAAAATGAAAACAAAAACAAAGGCAGACTTTGACCTTCCGGTACGACCGGTACTAAAGGTCATAAGATTTTGAAATGTTGCCCCAGTCTTGAACTATCAGATGCCCAATTATGAACATCATAGCTTTTAAATTCATTGAAATACAGCACATAGCAAATGGTCACTTTTCAACTTTAAAAACCTTGTAATTTGACACCTGATGACGTCATCGTGACGTAATGAAAACTGTGCCGTCTTCATATTGAAGTTTCAATCTTGAGTTATGTTGCCGAGAAGAGTTCTCCGGAAGAAGAAGATGAAGAAGAAAAAAAAAAGAAAAAAAAAAACAGAACAAAAACAAGAGGTGTTCGTGCTTGTATTGCACGAACACCTAAAAAACATTGAGCTTTAGAAGATATACTTTTATTTGAACTTCCGGTTTTGACAGGAAGCGAAATCAAATCAGGTCATTAAAAATACCAAGATTGTTCATACATCAAACGGCAATGCAAAGAATTAAATCATAACAGCTACGATTCTCAAGATATTTCATGAAATAACAAAACTTTGATTAAGCGTAATTTGAAAACCAACGGCGCCATCATGACGTTATTGCTTTCTTCATTGAGATTAATTATTGATTGAGAAAATCCATTGTATAGATAAGGAGCTATGACTTTTTGAAATATTAAACTTTAACTTTAACTTTTGATTTAGTGTAATTTGACACCTGATGATGTCATCATGACGTTGACACTTTTAGGTACATGAAGAAGTTAAGGTCTATGCATGTAGGAAGTTTCAAGTCTCTGTGAGCTTTGTATGTAAGGGAAAGTCTTGCAGAGAAGGTACAGTGAGAAGAAGCAGAAGAAGAAGAAGGAAAAAAGCACAACTAAAATCGAACAAATTCAATGAGTTGTTCGAGTGGTGCCCAAACACCTAATAAACTATCACATTAGCAGCATATTTCAGTTGAGTGGACTAAAAATTCTGTCATTAAACTGATAGGCTGTCAGTAAAATATTGATTGTCTATTCATCGATTATCAAGGGACACAATGAGGCATAGGATCAGACACTGCAGTTAAGTTTTGTTCCATTAGAGCACACACAGCTAAGTAGAGACGTGCTCGCCAGGCATTTTTCGATCAGTGATTTCTCCCTTAGCCGTAACTGAAAAGCACACATGAAGCTTCTACTGAGTTGTTTAATTAAACATGTCAACCTGGTAAACAGTTATAGTCATAAAAGTGATGTATAGAGGGTCTGTGATGTATGAGTCGACTAGCTGGAAGCACTGCCATAACAACCACATTTACCTGTGGGCCAATCACAGGGAAATCAGTAGAAATGGTGAAAGTGAAAATTCAATGCATTAACCAATCAGATGATTGGTATAGGACAAGTTGTATCAACTTATAGGCATGACCAATTTGTGCATTTGGAATATTACTCTTGGACATAAAACAAGGTTGACGGCAATTACGGCCAGATGTTAATTCCACATGGTGATGTGCGCTAGGATACACTGCATTCGAATTGTCTAACCTCCGTGAGTAAAGATTGCTGGTCTGCAGTTTTTCCTCTTACTCTGTTTTCGAAAAGCGAAGGTTGTCTAACTCTGATTCAGTATGACACGGCAAATTCTCGCCATTTATGTCCTCTATGTCATGTTGATCTGGGGGTTTTCTCCATCGGTGATGGCGGAGCGGTTTGGAAGTCAGTGTGGTCAGTTGGAACACAAGTTCTTCAGTGCTGAAAACATGGCCCTCAAGAATTGGGTGTACAAGAACAAAACTGTGGCCAACCACGTCATCTGTGGACGAGATTGCGGTTTGGAAAAAGACTGTAAGTCTTTCAATTCTACAAATGTAGAGGGTTTTGTGAGTTCAGCAATGCTACAAGGAAGGAGCACACTGCAGACTTTGTTGAAGATCAGGAAAGCTTGTATTTTGACATGGATGAGGACACAGCCCTCCTAACAAAGAAAGATAAAACGTTGGAATGCTTCAGAAGTTGTCAGGATGGGATTGAGACAAGTGGATTTCACACCATCTGCCCTTATGGATTGGTGAACTGCCAGCAGATCTACTGTGAACTGGAAACCCTCTCTGTGAAGGAGTCCACAGCAGACCACTCATCTATTGCACCAACAACTCACCATGTAGAAACTCAGCCCCCAACTCACCACTCATCCACTCAGCCAACAACTCACCCATCATCCACTCAGCCGACAACTCACCCCTCATCCACTCAGCCCACAACTCACCCCTCATCCACTCAGCCCACACTCACCCCTCATCCACTCAGCCGACAACCATCTTTACGACACTTACCGACCTGCCTCGATTTGAAAGTTGTAAACTTTTAAAAGAGGGTGGTTACACTGAGAGTAAAGTATACACAATCTACCCAAGTGGAATCCCTGAAGGCCTGCAAGTCTTCTGTGATATGGAGACTGATGGTGGGAAATGGATTGTATTTCAGAGGCGGATTGATGGCACTGTAAACTTTTATCGCAACTGGGCTGACTACCAGACTGGTTTTGGTGACCCGTCAGGTAATTTCTGGCTTGGCAATGATAACTTAGTCAAACTAACCTCAGCAGGTTATACCAATCTACGTGTGGATCTAGAATCATGGGCAGATGAACAAAGATATGCAGAGTATAGTGGAGTAAGCATTACTGGTAGTGATTATGTATTCAGTTATGACAATTATGATGGAGGCAATGCAGATGACGCTCTGGGTGATAACAATGGTAATAAGTTCACAACACGGGGTAGAGACAATGATTATGGTTCTGGGAATTGTGCAGACACAACTCATGGAGCCTGGTGGTTCAAAGACTGCACAGCGAAGTCTCACTTAAATGGTCAATATGGACAGAGCTATAGTGGCAAAGAAGGCATTCGGTGGCATGAATGGATAAAGACTGGACCCATCAAATCATGCAGTATGAAGTTAAGTAAAACATCCTAGTGAGTATAGCTGCCTAACTTCTCTTTCAAAAGAAACACAGATTTTCAGACAATGTTGTTTTCCTTTCCTAGCATCTCAAATGTAGGAAAGTAGTAAGTAACAAATGATAACTGTTGTTGTGGTTTAGTTCACTGTTTTCCATTCCAGAAACCAGAGCTGTGATATTGACCAATTATTAAAATACATCGATTTAAGATTTGTTGAAAATGCCGAACAAACTGCAATTTTGTTTTAGGTCCACATTTCTGCCATTTTGTCCACAATTTTTGTTTTCATCGTTTAGCCAAACCTTAAACCATAAATGCTGTCTTTAACAAGATTATAAAGAGTAGAAAACTTGTGGTGTATTTTATTTTGGTGCCATGTCATGTCAGAGCGGTCAAGCGCACCGGACTCAAGCTCTGGTGTTTCTGATCAGCAGAGTGTGGGTTCGAGTCCTGGTCTTGAAGCAAGACACTTGACCATTAATGCTTCGTCCATCGGACGCAAAGCTGTAGGTCCTGTTTTTTGTGTAATGCACATAAAAGAACCCTTTCACTCTTATCGCTAAGAGAAGGGGTTTGACCCAGTGTGTCTGGCAGTGGCTGATGAATGCGCCACAGCACCTTTTAAACCATTCGAAGGTGCTACATTTATGGGTCTCATAATTCAAAACATAACTCTGCTTATCCTGTTGAAGAAAAAAAACAAGCGCTTTGATACACCTCTGGGAGTGTGAAGCACTTTATAATTGAACCCATTATTATGATTAAATCACAGATTAAATAGGGGCTACGAGGGAAGTTTAAGTTTAGTGAGCTGAGGCACTCATTTTCCAATAGATAGAGTCCTTTATGAAAGTAGGTAAACAATCTAAAGTCTCTAACACGGTGTAAAATGCCTTTTTATTTGTTACCCTTCCAGTGCGAATTTGTTCAACATTCTAAAACATCCAATAACATCACATTTCAAATATTTCGGTCTGTACCTTTTTGAACAGAACATTTTTAGTTCCTTCCCAAATTTTTATGATACTCAATCAAAAAAGCGCTGAATTTGACCTTTTGACTGATTAAAAAATTCATCTTTGAAATGTTTCAAATTTCATTCTCAAAGAGTTTCAAATAAAATGATGTTTTACATCATTATAATTCCCCCCCAACTTTTATAAGGACTCTATCTTGTGGTAATTATTGCATCACAAAGCTTAATTTGACCTTGGAGACCCTCTGTAACTTCAAACCTGGGTTTGATTTCACACAGAGCTAAGATTAATCTTTAAGTGCGAATCAATCTTCATTTCTAAGCAAAGTGTGATGTTACAATACAAATCCCCATGGTGATACTATGGGGTGTTGTGGCTGAGTGGATAAAAACACCGCACTCAAGCTCTTGTGTTTTTGATCAGCAGAGTGTGGGTTTGAGTCCAGGTGGTGACACCTGTGTCCTTAAACAAAAGACTCTTAAGCATTAATGCTGCATCCGTCGTCGGATGGCATGTAAAGCCGTAGGTCACGTGTGTTATATAATATCGTAAAAGAACCCAGTGCACTTATTGTAAAGAGAAGGGGTTCACCCGGTGTTCCTGGTTTGATTGGCTGCATATTGCGCCACAGCACCATCAAACCATTACATGGTGCTATGTAAAGGAATAGGTCTAATACTTCAAACATAACTCTGCATACCTTGCAGGAAAAAATACTGAGTGCTTTGAGATGCCCATCGGGTGTGATAAAGCGCAATATAAGAACTGCGTATTATTATTTTTACTGACAACTCATCTCAAGATGAATCTTAGTGCTCTGTGAGATCGACCCCTGGTGCTTGTTCTCAAAATGTCTTGACCTTATTTTTGACAGTGGAAAAGCATGAAAATTTCTCAGTTACTATTTAGCCATTAATTTGGCTTTATAGTTTTACTACTGCTGTAGCTTATTGTTCGTCAGGTAATTAAGGGAGTTGGTGTTTTGCGTTGTTTGAAAGCAAAATAAATAAAAACCGTACTGCAAGCCCTCATTTAGTTTCAAAAATATGTAAATAATGACCCAAACTGAGTTGAGTTCTCCAAAATCCTCCCCTTGGTTGTGACTGGGTTTGATGGATCCAGTACTGCATTGCTAAACCAACCAGACCAAATCAGACAAACCAAGCTAATCAGAGTCCTAAGGTTTCACTGTTGAATAATGCTAATGATGAAGAAGAAATACAGGCCAACTTCTAGCCAACATGCCTTGGCCGCTAGGGTTATGGGGAACAAAAAAGAAAATCTCAACTTTGGGGGGAGGATCTTGTATAACTCGTTTCTCCTTTTCGCTCTTGACATTTGAGTCAGAACACTACATTATGGCGTAATTATTTTAATAAGTGGCGGCGGCGACAGAACCCGTAACTCATAAATCTTTTCTCGGAACAAATCGATAAACTCAACAATGCCCTTTAATTGGCACGTCACAAAATACAATCCCTTGTCCTTTGTGGATAGTCTTTCATTAAAAGGAGCCGGCAATTCCACTATAAATGTATTGTTTATTGTAAACATCGGCACTGGAAATGCTTACAATTCTCTATTGATGGTTTTCTGTGTAAATGAAGAAAGGCTTTTGTTAAAAATGAAACACGTCTCTGTGAAACATGTTGTTTATACTAATACGAAACTGAACTCATAATGGTGGACAAATGGCCTACCTTAATTAGAGAAAGTTTTAAGAAAAAGACACAAACACACAACAAAACAAGCAAGACAAAAGCTAAAAGAGCTATTGAAAACAAAAGAATTACAGCGTCAGAAGGCAGCAATATTAGTTAAAAACTGGGTAAACAGCAGAAGCAAGACTAAAAAAACTAAGCATTGTTTAAAAAAAATGGTCACATAGAAAGGTTCTAAAAATATTAAAAGCCTGTGTAATTACTGTCAATCTGGTCTCACTCTGATAAAATGAGATAAAAACTTGATCATCCCACACTGGGGAAGTTAAAGTTGGCCTTGATACAAATACAGACAAAAACACTAATATTTAGAAGCATAAACTGCGGATAGATAAGAAAAAAACATAAATTTGCCTCTAAAAATACAACCAGAGGAACATATTATGGTCTGCTATTTTGTGGAGTCAAAAATTTGGTTCTACAAAATAGAGGACTGTTTTCTGTCTTGAAATTAAACAAAAACCACACAATTCAAGGGATGTTTGTGCGAATCAATGTATGTTCTACTTTTAGAATATCTTTCCAACCATATTCACTTTAGAACAATTGCTTTTTATAGCCAAAAGCGCCCATACCGAAGGCAACAACGCGCCCTTAATGGAAATTAAATTACTCTTCCAAAGAAAAATTTAGTAATAAAAAATTACCAATTAAATCCCAATATGCCTCTATACACCCAGGCCTTGGGGAGACAAAAAGTAACAGCTTGGTTGCCAGTGGCAACATATTTCAGAAACTTGATGTCCAATAATTGAGTTTTATTTTTGCCACAAAGTTAACAGCCATATCCGCTAGGCAGTTGGCGGTTCTTTAGCAATTCAGTCGATGCAAGGGCTCCATCAATGCCATCACACACACAAAAAAGGAACCTCCACCATTTTCAGAATATGGGGGAGGATTACGTTTGCCGATGGAATGTGTTCAAGGAAACTCTCACTTATCATCCATGTTTTAAATTTCTTTTGTGAAGATATATCATTATAATAGCTTTATACTTTGAGCAATGATATATTCAATTGATGTATTAATTGCAATGGGGGATTTAAGAATATTATTTTGTTTTTACCAATACACCGATCTGGCACCAAATGCTACTCAGGATATAAATGATATATGAAATTATGGTACCGACTAGTCTGAGCAACTGTTCCACCAGTCGTTTCCACATTGGCATTCCACATTTATGAGAGACAATGTGAGATGTGCTCATCGGTAAAAAATTCACATGGATCATTGATCGATTGTTCCACTTTCACAACCTGTGCGGGAAAAATCGCCATCGATCAAAAGCATAAAAACCATCAGCAACTGTTTAGAGACCAGGGGTGCATTTTCGCGGCCGTAACCAATAACTGTATCAGTCACTGCCAAGTGATTGACCAATAGCCACGTCAACCAAAACAGTTATTGGTTACGACTGCGATAACGCACCCCTGGGTCAGATTTAATAGATTTCATTAAGCACAGTTGTTATGTGCTTAGCTAAAAATGTGCTTAAGCAGCTTTATGAATTTGGAGGCAATGAGCAAAACAATTGTGCTTACCGGTAATAGGTCACCGGCTAAAATAACACATCATACCATTTGTGACCGGTTTCCAGCAAATGCTTGCTCAGCAGAAATTTCTAAGCAACATTTTCTGCTTAAGCAGCCCTACAAAATTGAGCCTTTATTCGGAGGATTGAAAAAAAGTAATAATAATATCCATATTTTCAATATCAGGAAGCTAATTTGTTAAAAATGTATCACACCTTTTGTTTAGTTTCCCAATTCGATGCCCATGCGTTAGGCATTATATTGCCTTGAAATCTTGTATTTTGCATCTGCGCACTAGTCACAGTAAATTTGTTTTGACTGGCCTCAGTAATGAAGTGCCCTCTTGCTGCTGTCAGTTTGACTAAAATGGAATTGTGTACAGCTATTATTTGGGCACTGAGTGTACATGTACATCCGGTCTGAGGACAATACTTCCCTCTTACTTCATCTTCGGGTAAAAGGTGTCCTTCTGTGTCCACATACAACACCCTAGATGTGTGGAGCAAACACTAAGTGCCCCCATTGCCAGTCAATATGTGTATAATGTTGACTGGAGTGCTAACATGCCATGAGTGAAAAAGCCATGGGAATGCATTTATGTTTGATCATTTTGTTCAAGCTTGCACAGCTGCTTGTTGGCAGAGTTCTCCCTGAACAGTGGCCCACTGGCCAAAAGCCAGTTGAAACGAAGGTGCAATGAACTGGAAGGCTCTTTGACGACGGAATTTGAGTGGAAAAAATAGTTGGAGTCAGTAGGCGGCTCAAACACTAATCTCATTAAACATTCTGAAGAAGACAGAGTACAAATTTATTTGTTTTGTTCAGTGGGGTGATCCATCTTGCGCTTGCTAACATCGCTTGACCAATAAAAAAAAAGATCAGTTGGAAGCCTCTGAAGCGTGTCTATTTGTTAAGACAATATACGATACCCTATTACTGTATCATTCATTATTTACCACATGGTGGTCTAGCGGCTCAAACATGAAGAATAATAAATGGCGCATATGTACCCATTAGAAATTTAGTTCCTGGCACGACAAAGACGATTCATTTTAAACAGAAACTGTGCACCAACAAAAACCCTGGCATTCGTTAGAACTTGCAACGAAGCAGAAGTCAGAGAATCAGAGCACAATGTAACTTGAAAACTTGAACACAAACACACGTACTGTGGTCAACCAACACACACACGTACTGTGGTCAACCAAAACACACACATACTGTGGTCAACCAATTTGGGAATTGATATATAGTAAATATTATTTGCGAAAATATTTTAACAACTAATAATGAAAACATTAATATGCAATGATAGTAATATGCAATGATATAGCACTTTATGACGCCCGAAGGGCGTCTCCAAGTAAGTGCTCATTATTCTGTGTATACAGAGCTATGTTTTGTAATTATAATACCATGTAAGGGTTTAGAAATTGACCGGGTAAATTTTTGAAATAATGTTGGGTTGAACGAGCCCTTATGTTGGCGGTCTCCCTTATTTGTCAATATCTTTTTTCGGGGGTGCCGGTCAGAAGCTGTTTAACCTATGACTGCCGTATAGCCAGGTATTACACCCAAGCTTACGATACAACCTGGGAAGTGGCAGGAAAGGGATTATTTCAGCATAAGGGGATTCAACTTTTTATTGCAAATGTCATGTAATAAACCACAAGGGAAACTGACAAAGATCAGGACCACACAGGACCTACAGCTTTTTGTCCAGTGCGCTTGACCGCTCAGCCACGACATGCCAAAAACTAAAATATGACATCACTGGCTTTGATTTGTTTGCACAGTTTCGATGTTAAAAAAAATACTGGATGCTTATGCGTGTAATATAGCAGAATAGAATCACGAAATCAGAATAGAATCAGAATAGAAGGTCAAATCTGGACTGTTCCATTTCACGAGGCAAAGCCGAATGAAATGGATCTGTCCAGATTCTATATTTATTTTATATATACCTCACACCTATTTCGTTGTCATTAGATATTTTTCATATAATTTATCATTTATTTCAACAATAACTAATATAACACAAAGGTTTGAATTTTTAAAATTTATTTCAATAATAAGTTAATAAACAGCTGATAAAGACATAGCTTGAGCTGTTTAAGACCAGTTTGCTTCACAGCCATGATAACGTGAAGCGCAATCAATACATATGGTACTCAATGTAAAATCTATTAGCATGTGCCAAGGTTAGCTTAGAAGCAGCACACTTTATTTATCATCAATACAGGAATTTTTAAACTTGGTAGTGTCGGAACAGTATAAAATATAGTATGACATGTGACGTGTGTTCCACCAATCAAAAGACTAAGTAGATTCTTGTCATTGGATTGGAGGATTGTAGATTATGTGGCAAGGTTCTTCCCCGGGATTTATCCAAACTGCGGGGGGGGGGGGCAATCTGTACCCACATTTGGGGAGTTTGGCCTGAGAACACTAAATTGAAACGAGGTACTCAAAATTGTTTTTTCAATCAGTGTTTATCTTTGGTTTTAAAAGTCCAACTGTGCAATCTGGTGCATTCTAAATGGTTTTATCATAATGATTTTTGGCTAATTTTTTCTAAAGTAAAAAATGACTGACTAGTTTTGTATATATATATATATATAAAACTAGTACGGGAGATGGCCTAAGCTTTCGATTCAAACTGGACCTTCAACAGAGGCATAAACAAGCAAAAACGAAAACATATTTATTTATAGCAAAAAAAATAGAAGCAAAGAATAATGGGAAGGTATCCAGAAAAAGAGGGAAAGTTATAGCCAATCAAAGTTATTAGTGTACAAACAGTGGGATGGTACACTAGACCACAAAACACCCTCGTGATGGATGCCAGAAAACAATATTGTACAGTTTGTTTAGTCGTAATAGTTTGATCTTCCAGTCAAATGACAAAGATCTACTTGGACGTTACATAAAACAAATAATGAATGTTTTGCATTTGTGAAATGGAGAGAATATGTTCATTCTCTGGAAGATAGATTATGTTCCATTCAACTCAGCTCGGCCTCGTCGAATGGCAGATTCAATATTTCACGTCATGAAAATATTCTCATTACTGCATTCATTAATTGTCTACCAAAATCCAATACCTACTTTCCATCAGGGCCCCGGTAATTTGAGATGAAGGTTCATCAAATTGATTTGCCAGTTGCCACAAAGGTTTCATGGTAAGCATCTGATTAAAACACTCCATGAGACATCAGATATTGATCATCCTGATTTTTCCGAAGGCCATTTTTTTTTAATGTAGCTTCCCCATTTATAACAGCTTAGATAAAATTTACATCAGAAATTTAGTCACACACCAAGGAAGCAGGTTTAGAGCCCCCTTTGTTTTTGTGGCTTAATTAGTTAATAGTTGGTGCTGACCAATCACAAACCACTCAAAGCTTTACACCGACCAACAGCCAATTGGAACGTAGAGTATCATTGCCAATTGATTATATATCAAGTTAAATATCACGGATAGCTTAATTACTTAGCTTTACAGCAACGCCTAATGTTTGAGGTTAACCATGTCACAATTACCTTAAAAACAGCACCAAAGATATACCGTGCTTATTGTCCACATATCTTCATGGTTGTACGGCAAAACAAATTAATAGTACGACAATGTATAAGAGCTGCTGAAGAACGTCTGTTTGGACTGTGGCCATTGACTGCTCTCCAGTGAATCAACCAATCAGTGAGTTGCATGTTTGAATTTGACCAATCTTTGCCGTCAGTTTTTTTCGGGGGGTCACTGTTTGGTCTCTGCAAGACGATGCGTGCAAATTGTTCACTTATTTACATTCAATAAATCTTTGATGATCTCCTTTGATTGAAGAAGTACAGTGTCTCTTCTACTGAAAAAGTTTCACATGACAATATCTTGCTATACGGTTTTTACGCTGTGCTGTACACTGTAAACGGAGGTGGTTTTTGTCTATACTCTACTAGAGATTGGTCCTTCCTTTGTTTCAATCGAAACATAATGGAGTGGGTAATTTTAAAGAGATCTTTTCATTTCACAACTCTACTGCTGTCTCTGCTAATGGTGAAGCAGGTTCTGAGCTTTGGAAGTCTGTGTAGTGGGCTGAAACATCAGCTTTACAGTGCAGAAAACAGAGTCCTCAACAACTATGTACAGAAACAGAAAACTGTTCTCAATCATGTCATCTGTGGAAGAGATTGCAGCATGGAGGAGGACTGTAAGTCTTTCAACTTTTATGAATATAAGAAACTCTGTGAGCTGAATAATGCAACAAGAGCTGAGCATCCTCAAGACTTCCTTGAAGATCAAGGGAGTGTATACTTTGATGCAGATGAAAATACCGATCTCCTCAAATCATTTTTGTCTTTAACTGACCACTCAACAACTGAGCTCACAACTCGCCTCATATCAACTGAGCTCACAACTAGCCTCGTATCAACTGAGCCCACAACTGACCAATCTATAAGCCAAGTGCCTAAAAGTAGAACTTGTAAGCAGCTCTTTACTGCAGGATACACCCAGAGTAAAGTGTATTCCATCTACCCAGGTGGTATTGATAGTGAGGCTCTGCAAGTATACTGTGACATGGAAACTGATGGTGGGGGATGGACCGTATTTCAGAGGCGACTGGATGGCAGTGTAGACTTTGACCGCACCTGGGCTGAGTACAAGTCTGGCTTTGGTGATCCATCTGGTGAGTACTGGCTGGGCAATGACTACTTTGTGATCCTCCCAACACAATTTGAGCTCAAAATAGATCTTGAAGGATGGGACGGTCTAACAGCATTTGCAAAGTACCAATACAGTGTGATTAATACTGGTGACAATTACAGACTAAATCTTGGTCTATACAGCGGTACTGCTGGAAACTCCCTTAGTAGAAATAATGGCCTACCCTTTTCAACAAGAGATAGAGACAACGATGTTGATCAAACCACACACTGTGCAGAAATCCATCATGGGGCATGGTGGTTTCAACAGTGCTCACAGGATATTACTGATATCTCTAACTTAAATGGTGTATACCATGATGGAAGCTCAAATCCTTTAGATGGACAGGGCATTAGGTGGCAAAACTTTAAAATGGAATCCCTTAAAACATGCAGTATGAAATTACGTGAATATTTTTAACTAGCCCAAATTTCAAATAAAAACGAGACGGTCAAACAGCATATGCAAAGTACCATATGTTACGATTACCGGTGGAAAGTACAGACTCAAACTTGGTTCAGTCACTGCTCCTGCTGGCAATTCTCAGATTTTTTGCCAAGTATTGATAAGGACAACGATAATGTCCATGACAAAAACTGTGCGGAAATCTATCGTGGAGCCTGGTGGTTTAATCAACGCTCAGTACAGTGTCCAACTTAAATAGTGCATACCATGATGGAGGCTCAAAGTTCTTCAGATGGACAGGGCAATTGATGGGAAAGCTTTAAAAAATGAATCCTTTAAAGCATGCAGCATAAAATTACATGAATTACCTTTACCTCGCTGATTTTTTCAAATACTAAGAAAAGTTTGGGACCCTTACGAATCGCCAACAATTTTTTTAATTTTTATTATTGCTCTAGGTCTCTTAGTTTCTGAGACACATGCTGACGAACTTGGAGCTAATTAGCAATACCTCGCCTACTAAATAGCCCATATTTAAAAAAGTATAGCACCTAGAGAACTGGTTCTTGTGTCATCTCCTGACATAAAACAGAAAGATGAGTTTTAAAAAATAAACATATTTTATTTTTCCTCTAATTCAAGTCATAGGTACCTTTTGAATATAAACAGCACATTTCAGTTTTTTCATATTATGGTACACATTTAGACTTGGTTTCAAGCTTTCACATGCATAAAACATCACTTGGACATTGAGGATTTCAATTCAATTTGAAATTTGTTCAAACACAATCATTAAGAAATAACTTTTTGGTAGATAGTTAGAATGGTGTTGGGTATTGTTACTGGCTACACATCAACTAGGATCACAATACCAGTTCAGTTTACACTTCAATCTATTTTTCTCCACCTCCCCCCCCCAACAAATAATATTCAAGTATACACATTTAATCCTGTGTTGCTATTTGTATTGATTATTTGTCTACTTTTATGTATATTTCCAGTATTTATTTGGGTTGTTGTAAAATAACAAATTTTCTCTATGGGCTTTAAAAAGAAAAAAATTTAAAATGTTTTTCTGAGCTTTGTCTGTTATTGTCCATTGTCAAAGGACCATATGCTTGATTGTAAAAATGACAGGTAAAAACTGTGCCTGGTATCTACATTTCAATGAGGTACGTCTTGTATCACTGGGATTAAAGACAAAAATACAATACTTATATCTTAATACGTGATCAATTTTAAAATTGAAATTACAGTTTTTAATTGATGTAATTGCATTTGGTGATAAAGAATATTATTTGGGTTTTGTTTTGTTTTGGTAAAGCCTTACACCAATGTGACATAGGCACTGATAACATGGGGCCTTTTCAACCACTGCCTGGTATTGGGCTCCGGCTTGGGCTTCGTCTGCCTGTTTGAAGCCCTGTAAGGAAAGCACACATTTTTATAAGAGCCTAAGCCCAAGCCCAAGCCGTACTTTCAAAAAGGACCATAAAGTAGCTGAAGTCAAACCCTGTTCAGCTTTTGGCAAAACTTGTGGTACACTCTCAATTAAATGAGGAGAAAAAAAGAACTATTTCCCTTAACAGTTTTTCTGACAGGTATTGATCCCTTGCACCTTGCGTGAAACGCTTCTAATGTCTGCCGCCCTCGCCGCTCTGGGAGTCAAATTGCCACTTCCCATGCTGTATCGTATACTTGGGTGAGATCCCTGGCTATACGGCAGTTACAGGTTGAATGGCTTCTAACCGGCAACCTCGTGCAAAGATATTAACAAAAATAGGGAGACTGCCAAAATTAGGGCTAGAAAGCTCAGTTGGTAGAGCGCCGGCACGTTTAAAAAAATTATGGTAAGCGTGTAAAAGCTGTCTCACCTATTAATGCCCACTACACTCTATAACACACAGGGACAATGATTCCCAAATGGCTTATTTAAGATTATTTTGATCATCAAGTGAATATTGGGTACATACGTGGATTTTCCTTGTTCATGTACATTCTGTTATATTCTCTGTTTGGTTTTTATTTACTCTATGGCTTCAAATTTCAAACTGCCTGATTAATTGAGTAATTCTCAGCGCGACAGACCATGTATACTCAGTGCTTTCCCGAATGCTGCAGAAAAAATATCAGCAGGCAGAATTAGTTGGCAGGGTTTCGAACCCACAATCACTACAGCAGACATTTGAACCACTAGACCATGGAGTGTGCTCAATGAGGGGGTTAGAATCACATAATTATTAGAAGTTACTGCAAACAATTTAATAGATGTACTAAATGCATCGGGGATTAAGAATATTATTTGTATTATGTGTGATTAACTGATTATTATTAATTTATCTAAAGCTGCCTGATTGTGTGATTATTATTCATTTATCTAAAACTGCCTGATTGTGTGATTATTATTTATTTATCTAAAACTGCCTGATTGTGTGGTTATTATTCATTTATCTAAAACTGCCTGATTGTGTGGTTATTATTCATTTATCTAAAACTGCCTGATTAATTGTGCAATTATTATTCATTTATTTATAACTGTATGATTAATTGTGTAATTCTTAAAAAATTCATTAATTTATTTATTAATTATTTTTTTTAGACAAAACAAAAATTTCAAAAATAATTAGGAAATGCTAGGTCCAACGTTTGGCCGATTTTACCTGAAAAGTTAGATTTAAATTTTAAAGAGCTATTTTTGTAGATTTAAGGAAGCTATCAGCTATTGTTTAAGGTATTGCATGAAAAATTCTCTAATGACTACTGGTAGTTAAGCTAATATAAAATAAATTTAATTATTGTCGGGATCCACACATTTAGCATTGTCCGTGGCATATGCAACAGGTTTTTTTATTTTTTATTTATTTTTTTTTTTTGAAAAATCATCATCTGTCAAACTCATGCAGAGAAAACAATTATTACAAAAAATCCTTTTGGTGAAAAATCAGGGGGCGATGCAATCAAGTTTGGCTGAAGGGGTCACCAAATACCCCAAACTTAACCCCCTGCACCAACGTTGTATCAGCTACTGTCTGCCATGCCACCGTTTTGGAAGTCAATTATAAAGTAATTTGTGAAAACACTGGAGCGCCTAAAACGGGCGCTTCACTGTATACTACACAGGGACATTGACTCCCAAAATGCGCAACCAATATTATTGTGATGATGACTTTAGGTGAGATGGACCAATAAAGAGATCCTATTGAAAAGGCGATTAACCTTTTTGCATTAATTTGTATAAAATAGCATAAATTATATAAATTGTATTATTGTATTAGAAAAAGCAAAATTAAGTTATATGTAGATAAACACATAGGAGTACAAGGTTCTCCCCCATGGTTTGTGAAAATTGTTCTGGAACAAAAATTAAAGGGGCTATGTCATGATCAGAGCAGGCCTGCGGCTGTACTTGGAATTATGAACTCTCACCCAGTTACTGCAGGCACGAACCCTCCCTCTGTATCAAATTTTAGAGAGCGTGGGTGCAGTAACAATAAGCAGGACACCAGTTACAGATGCTAGATGGTATTTTAACTGGTAACCTTTATCTAGTAAGCATAATTTTGTTGTGCTTAGCTAGTTTTTGTGCTTAAGCAGCTCTATGAAGTAGGTACATTGCCTTGATGCCCTTAGATATGCTCCAGTAGAAATTGATATTAAGGGGGAAAACTGCCTTGCCCTTGCAAGTACCACGCCTCCATGTACATGCGTGTGGGGAGAACACTAGACCTTTCTATTGCAACATCACAGGCCAAGTTTTTGCCGACCAAGGTTGGAAAACTATGGGAAGCCATAAACGCAAAGCAAAAACAGATAGACACAGTTTGTTAGAATGCTACACAAATATTCAAAACTACTGTTGGAAACAAAGCGACAAACCATGGGATGTATTTGTTTTTAAATAAAAGTTTGCAGAAGTGTTGAATTTTGTCATATTGTCTGTTAACACAATTGAATGTTTTGCTAACATTCAGCCGGCCATGCCAACCAGCACGGTTTGTTTATCAACAATGGAAAGGTCTATTGACACTTGACTGTTCACTATTCAGAATCAATTGCTGCCATTTTGAAAAAAAAATTGATGAGACAAAAATGATTGACTCTTGTCAGTTTTGTTTTTTAAATCTCAATTTGAACACTTATAAATGAGTATTAAATAAGCGGCCTTGCATAGAAATTGCAGCTGTAATAAATAGCTTTGCATGGAAACATTTGCATTCGTATTTTTTTAAATACTTAAAAAAAATTGAATTAATAAGTCGGTATTTTATTTCCCTTTCTCATTAGTGTTTATTTTGAAGAATGTAAGAGTTATTTACTAGCTCATTGTTTTCGCAAACGTTGAGTGACATGAAAATGTCATTATTAGCTTGTAAATAAAACACTACAGACTTTTAATTCACCAACATCATTCACCTGGCAATAGACCAATCCATTAAGCTCCACCCCTAAATGCATTGACCAATCACAACAGAGAACACACATCCAAAAGTCTGACTTGTTGAAATCCCATTGCAACCGGTGAACAACTTTCCGCCATTTGGATTGCTGTGTTGTGTGTAATATGTGCAGGGCACAGCAGGGCAAGTCATACCAGTGTAGGTGCAGTTGATAGACAGTTGCTAAGGCTAAAGTGGGTGGGGCTTTAATAGATTGATCTATAGACTGTGCAAGTCTTGCGTATATTGAAAATGAGAAAAACAAGTTGAACCAAAATTATGAAATTTTTCTATGAAATAGAAATCTTCTTTGAAAACTATATTTATACAAAATTTTTGAAGATAAAAATACCCATAGCAAGTTGTTGTAACTATAATATAAATTTTTAAATATATAACAAATATTTTTTTCAAATTTTAAACTTGAGACAAGGATGCTTATTTCAAGGAACCCCATTTGCCAATCACGCCCGAATTTGTGCGTCCATCACATAGGTTTATGACACCATGACCCTCAGCTGGGCTAAATTCTAAATTGTTTACAAGTAACCGGAAACTGAGCTCAAGTCTTATTCTCAGGTTTTCTTCATTATTTTGTTGAATTGATTTTACTTCCAACAGCGTATTTTCATGGCCATAAACTATGTTCAATTTAAATATTTGACCCAAAAAAATCCCGCCCACGTAAAACTCCACATGCTTGGGACCACAATGGTCCCGGAAGTTTGAATTCGCGGGAGACTTGCACAGTCTATTGCCATGAAGTGACCTTTGCTTTTGCAATAGTTTCCTATTGCATCATTTGTACAGTCCTAGCTAAAAAAAGTACCACATTACATTGTTCTCATCAAGCATTTCTAGTCCTGAGAAGGGAGCTTGCTTTTCATAATGTGTATAAATAAGGTGTTTCCAGTGATCAATGACGTTGAATAAACTGAGTGATGGAAATCAAGCAAAATTAGCAGATCTTTCTTTTCATTTCTGTGTTTACAGCATTGAGGGATTGTCCAAAGTTTCAACATTTCAAAGGTTGAACTAAGAGTACTAATTTTCAAGATCTTCTTTCTACCCCCGCCCCCAAAGAGGTACTTATCAAGTGGGTGTCAGTATCAATTTGCATTACAACAGTGTGCTTAGTCCATCCTAGTCTTAATTGGCAACGTCCGTTTTGTTAAAGGAACATTACAGAATTGGTTTTTGCTAACAAAACAGTTGCTGGCAGTGTAAGCACTTTATGTAATCCACCATATACATAAACTGACAAACCTGTAGAAGTTTGAGATCGATCGGCCATCTGGGTCACGAAAAAATAGTGAAAAACCGATTACACATTTGCATGAAATCATATAGATTCAACAAATGAATAAAACGCTCACTGAGCGATAAACTCCAATCAGAAAATTGGTTTATTCATTTCTCATCAAATATGGCATTTCAGACAGAAATATTTCAAGGGATGTTTTCTACTATCATCATCATTAGACCGTGTAGTTTTATGTAAATCTGTGATCAAAAAGTATATTTTATAAGTTTTTTTCTTACCAATTCTGTAATGTTCCTTTAACGTACATGTAGTTGCCGAATCGCAACATGAGTTACTGGAGAAGAGATATCGTATCAAACAAACATCCAATCCAGATTCCTAGACTTGCCAAGTCCTCCGAGCCAGTCGATGTTGAGCCAGTAACTAATACAAAAACTAGCAACGCCAATCAAGACTAAGTCCACACCCAACTCCTGCCCCCCCAAAAACAAGCAAAAACCAACCCAAATAACGACAAATGGGCAGCTCTGGGCATTTGTTAATCTAACTATTAAAAAATACAGCAGTCCTCTGCTGTGTTACAAGGTACTCTCAAAGTGGATTTAAAACAATACATTATTGCTCAAAGGTTAGAAGTTCATTACAAAGTACAGTTAACACTTAAGAGACCATATCTGCTGTAAGTGGCTTGTACCAAAATGTCAACAGCTTAATGTCCAACTTAAAGCCCTGACCCCCCCCCCCCCCATCATGGGATCAAAAAAAGATTATTTCTATCTATAAATAATAATTTTATTCAGATCAGCTTGTGAACCTCATTACCCCACCCAGCCCCCCCCAAAAAAAATCAATAACAATAATTAAATAATAAATAAATAAAATAAATAAAACAATAAATCTGTAAAAAAAAAATCAGCAATAATTGTTTGTAAATTTTTTGTTTAATAAATACAACAATGGGAAAGAAACTTCAATAGTGAGAATTTCCAGTATTCCATGGTTTTGAGTGCTGTATTAGGCTGTGCACCCTCTCAAAGGTAACATGTCTAACCAAGACATTCGGCCCGCAATGCAGGATGGTTCAAAACATTATCTGTACTATACATCAAATATATTGGTCATGTATAAAGCCCCCCCCCAAAAAAAAAACTATCCCCCCCCCCCCGCCATCAAGACTGAGTCCGTTCCCAATCCCTTCCCCCACAAAAAACCAAAACAACAGCAAATGGGCGGCAATACATTGTAATAAATTGGTCAAGTATAAAGCCCCCCCACCCCCACAACGAATTTGGTTAGTTACGCCACGATCCATTATTCAAATTTAATATATGACTGTATGAACCGACGCTCCTTTTATCTAGCTCCTTTTATCTAAGTAAGACACTACGCTACACTGGTTTCTAATAGATCTACACGCTCATTTTTAATACTTGGCTAGATCGGTTTGTGGTATATCAACAAGACTTGGGTATTGCCAATGAGGGAGGAGCTTAACAGGAAGTCAGTTTCCAACTGTGCAGCGAGATCAACAGGACCAAATTCAAATAAAATTTTGAGCTAATATTGATTCTTGTTTGCAGAGATACAATGTGACTGCCCTTGGGGAAGAGCGGGTTGGAACTAACCAATAAGAACAACTTACACCCATTCAATTGGGTTAAACAAAAAAAGCAGGATTATACAACTGCAGTTATTTGGGGGTGGGATTTCTTCTTGAAAAAAAATTAACAAGTTCTGACCAATTGCATGAGGGTGTGACTATGTCATACGTATCGACAACCAATAGGACGAGCCAGCTCATTTGACACTGAGTTTTGACCAATCACAGATCACTCATAAACTGCCACGTACGTAGCATGATGGAGATGACTAACCACCACAACAGCAACTGTTAATGGCTACATCTCACACAAAAACTAATGAATATTCATAGCAATATGAATGAAAATAGAAAAACAACAGCTTTAGTAAGCAACTGCTAGGCATTGAATCAACCAATCAGTGGCCTACATGTAACTGGTGATTTTAATTTGACGAATCAGAGCCACGCATCACTCTAAGAAACAGTGCCTGCAGACTCCATCTTATACACATTACAAACTGTATCTTTGTTGCCATTTAATATGGGGCAAGAACTTGTGCAGTTTCAATTTATTCTGAAGTCGGTTTCAATCCAGTTTTTCTGCTTAATTTTTATCCTGAAACAAGTGCCATATGTACAAGTAGCCCCGATTGCATCTTCGAACATAAGTGTGTAAAACATTAAAATCTAACAGACTTTTAATCAAAATACAATGGAGCCAGACCTGTATCTTCATTACACAATGACTTTGCTGTTTTCCTATTGATGATAACACATGGAGGAAGCTTAAGAAGCCATTGTTGTAGATTTGAGATCAAGTATCAAATATTCAGCTCTGAAAACAGAGTCCTCAAAAACTATGTACAGAAACAGAAAACTGTTGCCAATCATGTCATCTGTGGAAGAGATTGCAGCATGGAGGAGGACTGTAAGTCTTTCAACTTCTATGAATGTAAGAAACTCTGTGAGCTGAATAATGCAACAAGAGCTGAGCATCCTCAAGACTTCCTTGAAGATCAAGGGAGTGTATACTTTGATGCAGATGAGGACACACCCATCTACTCAGTGGTTGATAACTCCACCAGTCATTATACAAGTTGTAAGAAGATGAAGGAGGCTGGTTACCATACAAGTGACACTTACACCATCTACCCAGATGGACTCGATGATGGTCTGAATGTCTACTGTGACATGGATACTGATGGAGGGGGATGGATTGTATTTCAGAGACGGCAGGATGGCAGGGTAAACTTCTACCGCACCTGGGCTGAGTACAAGTATGGCTTTGGTGATCTAACTGGTGAGTTCTGGCTGGGTAATGACTATTTGGTAAAACTTACTTCTAATGGAACATGGTCCCTTCATGTAGATCTTGAGAAATGGGACGGAGAAAAGGCATTCACAAGATACAATGACTTCAAGGTTGTTGGTGATAAATACAGCCTTAAGTATTCTGAATGCGATTCAAGCAGCATGCCAAGGATGATCTTGGCGTACACAAAAATCAGTCCATTCACAACAAAAGACAATGACAATGATAATAATCAGGGTCAGTGTGCACAAACACTCAAAGGAGCCTGGTGGTACAACAACTGCATGGATTCTAACTTAAATGGGATATACTATCAAGATAACCACAATGACAACACTGGTGTTATATGGCAACACTTTAGCTCTAATTCTCTCAAATCCTGCAGTATGAAAATTCGTGAGTGAAAAACACTTGATAAAGTTGTCCATTTATTGGTCAATAAATAATGTAGGATGCTGAGGATGACATGAGTGGAGTGAATTAAAGGTCAACTTGGTATCACTGTGTACATTGAAGAAGACTGGAGACATGTCATCCTGTCATGTATTGAGAAGACTGCACCATGGATAGTGTCTTTCACCTTTTTATGATTGTGAAGCGTTTTGAGTGAACAGCAATGCAAAAAGGATCAAAGATTTTCTTGAAGATCACGATCGAGAGACTGTAATTAGATGTGGATTAAGACACACAGTACCTCTCTACTCTTTGAAGGACAAATAACTGGAGAAATTGACAAAGTCGTACTAACGCCGCTGGAGTCAGGGTAAATAAAACTGGATTTTACACTTCATCTGTCTGTATGAATGACTTAACTGTCCCCTAATCTTGTGAATCCTCTCCTTCTCGAGAATCTTTCAATTTCAAGTGGCATTCAAGAATACAGAATGGAACCCTACAATCGCACCGCATGGAACTACATGAAACAAGCTAGTGAGTACATATTGTCATTTTGTTTAGTCTTTAAAACAAAATAATAAAAAAAACTATTGGCCTTATAATAAACCTTTATCATGCTGCCACTATCTTGGTCTAGTTCCTTGTACCCAATACCAGCAATGAACAATAACATTCACTGCACAAAAAGGAACCAGACTGTTGAGCTCCTTCCAGCCTCGGTTTGGTTACGGATTTAAATAAAAGAAAATCAAGATGGCCGCACCATGATAAAGGTCTATGCACATGACGACACTGTAGAAGGGTGCCCTCAAGTAGGTCAAAAGGTGGCTGCTCATTGGCCTATCCTTTGACCCACTGGCCAATCCTCTGATCTTTCTTTTGTTTCATCGTTGTTTTACCTATAAGATGGCGGCGGGAAGACATCAATGCACAAGGTCCTTGACAGAATACTGTAGGACATGATAATTTAGAATGAAAACAGTTGTTACAGCATTTTTCTGAATGTCAAACCAGAGACGGTGGTTTCAATTGCATCATCATAATAAGGGTCTATTTATTTGTTGTTTCAAAAGTAACAGGGTGTTCCTGTGTTTTGTGGTCATAACCTTCAGTGGCAGATTTAGGAGTGGGCCCAGCCACAACCCCCCCCCCCCCAATTTCTGCTGACTGAAAACAAACATCAATTGAAGTGAAAATAAATTAAATTCCCAAGATGAATTCACTATATCCCCATAGACATTTGTATTTAAAAAGCACTAAATTCATCTTAAGATGAGTTGTCTATATCACCATAGGGTTTTGTATTTAAGAAAGCACCAAGATTCATCTTAAGATGAGTTGTCTATATCACCATAGGGTTTTGTATTTAAGAAAGCACCAAGATTCATCTTAAGATGAGTTCACTATATCCCCATAGGGATTTGTATTCAAAAAACACTAAATTCATCTTAAGATGAGTTGTCTATTTCACCATAGGGTTTTGTATTCAAAAACCATTAAGATTCATCTTAAGATGAGTTGTCAGTATTACCATAGTGTGATTTGTATTGAGACATCACACATTGTCAAAGATTTTTCAAAATAGGGAGACTGCCAACATTAGGGCTTGATAGCTCAGTTGGTAGAGCGCTAGCATGTTAATCCGGAGGTCACAGGTTCACATCCCGCTCTAATAAAATTGTCTTTGTTCAACCCAAAATTACACTTTGCTCAGCAATTAAGATTGGTACTTGCCTTGCCTAAGAGCAATCTTTACACTTTATAAAATAGAGCCCAGCTGGATCCGCCCCCTGACCTTAAAATGAAAGTGTTTAATCTTCATGCTGTCTCTTCTTGACATTGCAAGAGTCATTAGTAAACACCTGGGCAAGGTAATTGCCACCAATAAATGTCCCCAAAAAACTAGCAAAACATATTTAAACTAGAACTAATTGAGGTAATTGGGTGGGGGGGTTGGGAGGGGGAGCTCAGAATGAAAGAAAAGGTTGGCAATTTTGTGTAAAATAAACATCTACAATTGAAGATCATTATGAAAATGGCACCACACTCACAAAAATCTACTCATTTTGGCAATTGTTAATTGTGGGAATTAAAAAAAAGTATTAATCATGATCTCCTAACAGCACTTTTGAAGTCTGAAGGCATTGATGTATTTTCCCAATTTGGAGAATTCCAAAATTACTTACGAGTCTCAGCCTCTAGATCAATAAGCAAGAACATCAAAGGTGACAACAGTTTATTTAAATAATGTAACACGATTTTAAAGGAACATTACAGAATTGGTTTTTGCTAACAAAACAGTTGCTGGCAGTGTAAGCACTTTATGTAAACCACCATATACATAAACTAACAAACCTGTAGAAGTTTGAGATCGATCGGCCATCTGGGTCACGAAAAATAGTGAAAAACCGACTATACATTTGCATGAAATCATATAGATTCAACAAATGAATAAAATGCTCACTGAGCGATAAACTCCAATCGGAAAATTAGTTTATTCATTTCTCATCAAATATGGCATTTCAGACAGAACTATTTCAAGGGATGTTTTCTACTATCATCATGAACAGACCGTGTAAGTTTTATGTAAATCTGTGATCAAAAAGTTATTTTACAAGTTTTTTTCTTACCAATTCTGTAATGTTCCTTTAATGGCGGGTCAAAACAAAAAAGTTGAATTGACGGTGCAGAACGATAGATTAGATATCCCCGAAGACACTTTTCGTGTGGGAAAAAGGCCAATTCCAAAAACCCTGGCAATTATGAGCTTTTTGCGAGATGGTGACGTCATGATTTTGTCCCGAAAAAGCTCAATATATCCTAGGATAAGAGAGTTGCGGACTTGAAAATTATATGGGCAGCATCGGGGGAGGTGCCCGCAAAAAGTGATCCAGTAATTGGGCATTTGGGGATGGGTCGAATTTTGTGAATATTAATAAGGGTACTACCTTATAACTTTTTTAATGGGTCTGCCATTTGTTAGACTGGTCAGTGCACTATGAGGGTGAGTTTAGTGGATCACTTTATTGCAGAAGAATTGAGCACACATAAGCAAGTGGTATATAGAAAAATACATCTCTCCTGCATCTCTTATCCAACGAGGCCGAAAGCCTAGTTGGATCTGAGACACAAACGTACAATCTTCAAGATTTATACGTATGTAACGAGGACAGACATTTTTGTTGTCATTTGGTAGAAGTTTTACTAAAATAAATTGGTTGGCCCGATGTTGTCCAGACACCAATTCTACAGACCCTTAGGGATAGCAACCCGCCAAAATTAATAAAGCCCCTTCCCTGGCTATTTAAGAAATTCTAATTATAAAAAAATCAAACGTATACCTACAAACAAGAATGGAATGTTGTCAAAAAATCATCTGTCCAACATTCATCTGTGACTCGTCTCCCATTCTTGTTTCCTTAATACCCCCAGCAATATCTTAGTTTTGCTGCTTACAATCTTTATGGGTTAGGAAAGTAACTGGCACAACATTTTGTCAAACAAAAAACATTTTATCTTTATTTTCTGTCTAGGACATATGTCAATCTTTGTTACATATGTGAGGCCGTGTCCGAATTAGCGGCTACAGCTATGGCAACGGCTAAATTTCCGCGTCATCATGTGTTGAAGTAAAATACAGCAACACCCTTAGCAACAGACGTAGCCGTAGCTGTAGCCGCCAATTCGGATACGGCCTAACACTTTTTCAAATGACCTTATAATTTCTAAAGGTCACAGAATAACTTATTATTGTTTAACTATAAACAATCATAAACAGCTTTGGAATGTTCAGGAAAGGAGTGGAATGTTTAGTATCTGGTCCTTTTTTTCTATTTCTTTGGATTTATACAACTGCACTCTTTAGTGAATTTAAAAAAATACAAATATATATTTATAATTATTTTTTTCAGTTTCTTATCTTATAAACATGTTTTTGAAATTGCTGTAAGTAAGTAGAGTAAATTAAATCAATTAAATTACACTGGTCCCCCGTCTTTATCCATAAGCATTTAAGGCACGCACTTAAGAAGTCCATGGTTTCATTTGTTGCCCTATATACTGCTTGCATGCAGTGCATACCCTGCAAACAATCTTCTGAAGCACAATACACGCTGCACGCAAACAAGCACCTCTTAAATTGAGAGGTAGCTGGTAGTCGTGCTAATGATGAATGGTCCAATTTTTGGTCGATTTGACCCGAAAATTTTGATTCAAATTTGAAATTTTATAGATTACAGAAAGATACGAGCTTTCAGTTAAGGTACTGCACACAAAAAATCTGCCAGTTATTAGTAGTGGTTATTTAAAAAAAAAATAATAATTATTGTCAGGATCCGACATTATATCATGTACATCATGTACATTGGGCTATGCGACTTTAAAACTATCAAATGCCCATTGAAGACACCAAGAAAGAGTGAGACAAAGATACCTCTCTGACAAGCTTGAAAGTTGCATGATGTTTTAAAACGTGATGTCAGATTGGATGATCCAGCTAGAAATTATTCAGCCCTTAAAATAAAAAACTTGCCAAGTAGAAACAATTGTACATGTGAAAGTTTTTTGTTTTGAAACAGCATCATCTATCAATATTTGTTCAGAGAAAAAAAATTCAAAATTCAAAAATATTTCAGCTAAAATTGGGCTATGCGACTTTAAAACTATCAAATGCCCATTGAAGACACCAAGAAAGAGTGAGACAAAGATACCTCTCTGACAAGCTTGAAAGTTGCATGATGTTTTAAAACGTGATGTCAGATTGGATGATCCAGCTAGAAATTATTCAGCTTTTAAATAAAAAACTTGTTTGTACACAATTTATGTTTATAACTGGTTCCCATGATCACTGACAATATATAAACCGAGAGGTAAGAACCACACCAATTTTGCAATAGTCTCCTTTTATTTTACAGCTTGCTGTGAAACTTTGACATAATTTTATTAATGTTTAGTTCAATTTAAGTGTTTTTGTCGCAGCATAAACAAACAACACAAGGCATTGCAAGACTGTAAACTGATTCAAAAACAGTAGGTCTTCTTTTTGTAAATCAATTTAAACCCAAACCTGCAGAAATTATCGACAATATTTGGTGTTATTTCCATTGACATTGAAGAATTTATCTCAAACGGCAAAATGAAATGTGACAGCCCTTTTAACAATGTTAAGGGGGGAAATGACAAATTCTAAATACCATCATAAAGAGGATCTCCAAGCTCAAATTCAGTTTTGTGATGCACTCATTTTCCAATTGATAGAGTCCTCATGAAAGTGGGGACAAATTACAAGTCTCTAACCTCACGTACAAATGGTGTAAAATATTGTTTGAGAGCGATATTTCAAAAACATGATGCACCAGAGTGACATCAAAAACTAATGGGTCTGTACAACAATGTAAAGACCATGTATTTGAAATGTGACGTCAATGAACGCTTTTTTTTATTTTGTCAAAAATCCACTGTAAGGGTATCAAACACATTGCTTTCATTGTTTGATAGTTAGCTTTCAGAAACAAAAGAGTCAGGCAAAAGACTGTGGGACAGAGAATGTAGCATAAAAGTTGTGTAGCATTTGTTTTAAAGTTTTTGTGAGTTTTGAAACTTTCCTTTTGCCTTTGATCTTTTTTGTACGCTTATGTAAACATCCATATCTTAGCCTCAACACAACCTGAACTTGGACTTGGCATTGAGTTCTCTTGGGTAATAATCTTCATTGCTAAAAACATCTTCCTTGAAAATTGTCAAAGGAAAAATACTGGCAACAAACATATAAACCAGGGCAAATAGAATGCCTCTGGAGAGGAGTGGGTTGGAACTAACCAATAAAAATCTTCCATGAGATTGAAACATTCGTCTATGGCTACCTTGGGAAATTCAAATGACCAGCGTGGCATAAATATTAAATTAAAACTATCCCAAACTCAATAAGTAATGAATTAAGTTAATGTGGTTTATGATAGATCTAGGCTTCACGCTCCAATACAAGCCAGATCGCTTTGTTGGTTACAGAGATGTGGGTATTTTCATTATAAGGGAAATAGACCAACCGGAAGTCAAGGCCGACTGTTCAGCAAGATCAAAATGAGAAAAATGCAAATATTGTTGAACGCTATAAATTTGTGTTTGCAGAGTTCTATATGACTGCCTCTGGAGAAGAATGGGTTAGAACTAACCAATAAAAATCTTCCATGAGATTGAAACATCTGTCCATGGCTACATTAAGAAATTCAAATGATTGACGTGACATAAAAATTTAACTGAATCTATCCAAAACTCTAAAAGTATTGCAGAAAGTTACAATGGTTTCTAATAGATCTAGTTATCATTTCCACACAAGTGAGACCGCTTTGTTTTTTACAAAACCTTGGGTATTTTCAGAAAGGGAAAGTGACCAAAAAGAAGTTAGTGTTCACTGCTAAGCATGATCAACATGAGAAAATTGAAATAATGTTGAGCATGGTCGATTTTTGTTTGCAGAGTTACAATAGGACTGCCTCTGAAAAAGAGTGGGTTGAAACTAACCAATAAAAGTGTTCCATAAGATTGAAACATCTGTCCATGGCTAACTCAAGGAATTTAAATGACGACAAGTGGCATAAAAATTACATCCCATAAATTTGGCATACGAAAGACTTACATAGTTGGAGTAGGTTCTGATCCAATGAAACATTAGGATTTGCACATGAATCACAAACCCTTAATGGGTGTTATTGATGTCACACTTATCCACCAATAAGATGAGCTAGCTAACCATGACATTGAGTTCGGACCAATCACATAGCAGTGAGGAACTACCACGTTTGTAAGCACTATTCAGATTACAAACAATCACAGCTGTAAGTGGCTGAGCTCACAAACACCTAATGAATATTCATAGTCACACAAAATGAAAACAGCAAAAACAACAGCTTTAGTGGGCAACTACTCTGTACTGAATCAACCAATCAGTGGCTTCCAAGTACCTGGTGATTTTAATTTGACGATTCAGAATCTCACACCACTCCAGACAGGGAACATTGCCTGCAGATTCCTTCTTACATGTAGGTTCACAAAACCAGTATTTCTACTCAGTCACTAGTGCTGCACAGAAGAGTTTGCATCGACTGCATCTTTGATGTCAAGTATTAGGGTGCAAGAACTTGTGCAGTTGCATTTTATTCTGAAGAGTATTCAATTTCTCTGTTTATCTTCTACTCTAGAGTACTAGAGTATTTACAACTTAAATTTGTTGTTTAACTTCAACTCGGAACAAATTACTTCATGCACGTGTTGTGCTTTTATATCTTCAAGAGATCCACTTTCAAAAGTCCGTTCAATGAGAAATTTGGTGTTTATAAAATTCAAATTCAAACAGAAAGTTTGAATCAAAATACAATGGAGCCAGAACTGTTGCTGAGGTTTCTTCATTACACAATGGCTCTGCTGTTTTTCCTATTGATGATAACACATGTAGGAAGCTTAAGAAGCCAGTGTGGTAGATTTGATATTAAGTGTCAAATGTTCAGCTCTGAAAATAGAGTCCTCAAAAACTATGTACAGAAACAGAAAACTGTTGCCAATCACGTCATCTGTGGACGAGATTGCAGCATGGACGAGGATTGTAAGTCTTTCAACTTCTATGAAAATAAGAAACTCTGTGAGCTGAATAATGCAACAAGAGCAGAGCATCCTCAAGACTTCCTTGAAGATCAAGGGAGTGTATACTTTGATGCAGACAAGGGCACGGAAGACTTCTTGATATTTTTGCCTGTCAGTGACCCCTCATTATTTGAGCCCACAACTCACCCCTCATCGTCAGAGCACACAACTCACCCCTCATCAACTGAGCCCACAACTCACCCCTCATCAACTGAGCCCACAACTCACCCCTCATCAACTGAGCCCACAACTCACCCCTCATCGTCAGAGCCCACAACTCACCCCTCATCAAAAGAACACACAACTCACCCATCATCAACAGAGCCCACAACTCATCACTCATTAACTGACCCCACAACTCCCCTGTCATCAACGAAGCCTACAACTCAACGCTTATCACGCTCAAAGCATGGACATGAAACTTGTAAGCAGCTCTTTACTGCAGGATACACCCAAAGTAAAGTGTATTCCATCTACCCAGGTGGAATTGATAGTAAGGCTCTGCAAGTATACTGTGACATGGAAACTGATGGTGGGGGATGGACCGTATTTCAGAGGCGACTGGATGGCAGTGTAGACTTTGACCGCACCTGGGCTGAGTACAAGTCTGGCTTTGGTGATCCATCTGGTGAGTACTGGCTGGGCAATGACTACTTTGTGATCCTGCCAAAACAATTTGAGCTCAGAATAGATCTTGAGGGATGGGACGGTCTAACAGCATTCGCAAAGTACCAATACAGTGTGATTAATACTGGTAACAATTACAGTCTCCATCTTGGTTCATACAGCGGTACTGCTGGGAACCCCCTTGGTAGAAACAATGGCCAACCCTTTTCAACAAGGGATAGAGACAATGATATTGATCAAACCACACACTGTGCAGAAATCCATCATGGGGCAAGGTGGTTTCAACAGTGCTCACAGGTTACTACTGAATTTTCTAACTTAAATGGTGTATACTCAAATCCTTCAGATGGAAAGGGAATTGGTATTTTGTGGGAAACCTTTAAAACAGATTCCCTTAGAACGTGCAGCATTAAATTACGTGAGTATAGTTATTAACTCATCAATAACAGACTTGAACCTACAGTTGATGCAAATGAATTTTATTTTATTTTTTTCGAGGTTAAAAATTAAAAAATTATTATGTAGTTAATAATAACTCTTTTATGAATTGTGGATGTAGTGCCAGTATCAGGTGCTGCAGAACCAGGATTTGACAGTATGAGAAGTTGAAACAGCCTTCTGATTCTAATAATAGAGATGTATTACATGATTTCATATTTTAAAAGGTCTGAAGTAAAAAAATTAAATACAGGTCAACGACCTCTCCTATATCAGTTGTCCTTGTACATGTGAGCCACTCTGAACAAGTTGCAAAGATGTTGCTCAGTGAAAATTTTAGTACAACAAATAGAGTTCCAAACAAGAAATGTTTAGTTCAATTTTAAAAAATTGATGTGAATATAACATTGTGAATAAGACATGAAAACCTGGGTATCCCCAAAATGTACATCATAACTTTTGTAAAGAATTTGTGAGATTCAAAAACATGGATCCTTGATAAAGTTCATACCAGTACTTATTCTCAACAAAAGCTGTCCATCTATACAATGGCAAAGTAAAAGAAAGTGCATTTGAAGATTTAAAAAACCTTACATTTGTCGCTTCTCTCTTGTGATCACCAATTTATTTGAAAATATAACATTAAGGTTTAATTTTCTTTAAGTAACAACCAAAGACAAAGAAAACTGAGCACTTTGGCAAATAAAAACAAATTTATTTTGCGTGGTACATATGCAATTTATTCTTATTAATGTTATGATTTATTTCTCAATAAAAACAAATCAAACACAGTCCTATAGGGTGCATCCCACCAGCTCATTAATTTTTTGTAGGCCCTCAAAATAATCTATATTAGACAAATTTGAGAGCCCCCAGAAAGTGTTTCAATGTAAAAATGTTGCCCAACTGTGACCTGGGGGTTGTTGACTTCCAACTTGAGGTATTTTTGATGACATAGGCCCTGAAATAAATGGTACTATTTGCTAAGAGGTGTAGGAACATTTAAAAAAAAAAATTGATGCTCGGACATTTTGAAAATAGCACCTGTGTAGGGGTGGTTCATTTAGGAGGGAGAATAATTTGACGGGCCCAGGGACTCCCCATATCAAATTGAGCGGAGAATAAAAGTTAAAGAGTCAATTAATAATTTTCCCTTTGCTGTAAAAAGCTGAGACACTTCTAAGTATTTTTCGTGTATTTTTCAATATTTAGCTATTTGCACTGTATGCTATGGGAGTTTGTTTGGTGGGCTGCACCCTATATGGGAGGGGGGAATTGGGGGATCCCCATGGCCCCCCTTACACCACTGCACGCATGTGGAAAGAACGCTGTAATGACACTTGCTGCATTGTGTCATTTGTGCGTGGCACTGGGCAGAGTAAGATATCAAACATGCTATATACTCATGTGGACATTATGATAGGCAGTTGACAATGCTAATGTGGGCGGGGCTTAATTGATTGCCATGAGTGACTTTTGCTTTTTGCTTTTGCTGCAGTTTTCCATTGTAGCCCCTTGCAAAGTTCAGATGTAAAATTATATTTCAGCTTATTCAAGCATACAGAACATTTCAAGATCTGGGCCAAGTTTCATAAAGCCTGTAAGCAGAAAAACTTGCTAAGCACAAATAAATTATTGGTTCTCGACTAATACAAAATCACTATCTATTACGGTGGTACAACAATGATCAATGACGTTGATTAAACTGAGTGATGGAAATCAAGCAAAATTAGCAGATATTTCTTTTAATTTCTGGGTTTGGTGTAGACAGGAGATTTACTGAAGCATTTAGGGACTGTCGTTAAGAGTACTACTTTTCAAGACACTCTCCCTTCCAACACCCCAACCCCCCTCCAAATTAGTACCCATTATATTTGTGTGAATATTCAATATCACTACAATCTGCCAAAATACCAACATTTGATTATTCTGTATTTTGTTGTAATCCTTTAAAAACAAAAATAATGCTAATAGGTGTATGAATGTTTTCTTTCGTTTTTGACAAGTGTAAATTGCAATATTTATCGAGAAGAATCCTTATGATCAACAATAAAAAAATTAAAAAATTAACTACCTCTTTTGGGGTACACTTTGGCAAGATGGGACAGGTAACCATTTTTTGGGGGGGTAGAACAAAAATTGAATTTTTACCTTAAATGATCATGTGAGCTTACTAATAATTTGTTTATTATTTATTTATTTATTTATTTCCAGGCAAACAGTACATACAAAGAATAAACAATATAAATATGACTACACAGAGAACAAGCCTGCGGATAACCAAAAAGCGAAAAATAATCACTATCTAAAGGTGATCCAGACAAAATAATACTAAAGTTTATTTACAAAATCTTTTTACAGTTGTGTTTTAAACAATTAAATGTGTCCCATTTTAGACCAACCATTCATAACTCATAATAAGTTGTTGATGAATTGGCCCATCTTACCCACTAAAATGACTTCTGGGGTAAAATGGGAAGGATCACAAAAATCATCCCAAAATGTTATGAAATCATTTTAGCACTTTAGCACTTTAGTTAGCACTTAAAAGTTTATAAGATGCAACATTTGCTCTGGTGATTGTTCATATCAAAGTCACAAATGGGGTGGGGGTGCAAGGGAGGGGGGCACGATAAGGGAGGGAACATACATCAAATGCCCCCCCCCAACACACACTTTAGTTACACAACTGTTCATTGCATAAGTGATTTAAAGATTTGACAAAAATGTAAAAGGTTCATTTTGTACAGATAAATTCTAGTGGTTAAGTTGTTGTTCTCTTGGCTGATTACTATTATCCTCTGTGGTCCTAGAATAAAGGTATATCAATTTGGTAATTGAAAATGAAAGAAATTAGCAAGCAGCAATGGATTTCCATTCGGTGTATTTGATAATTCTTGCGATTCCCAAAACTGCATTCCTTAAACTGTAAAAATGTTTACTATACTAACAACGCCAAATTTGATTTACTGTTTAAAGGCCCTGTACATTATTGGTAAGATCGAAAAACACAATGTTCACAGATTCACACATAACTTACATGATTTAAAGTAAGTAATGGTAGAAAGGGTTCCTTAAAATATTTCTGCCTAAAATGCTATCGTTTCTGAGAAACAAGTAAAACAATAGTAATTATCGCGCGCGATAATTTGAAAAAACAGAAAACACATAAGATCTCTTTTCACTATTTTCTCGTGACCTGGATGACCAATTGAGCTCAAACTTTCACAGCTTTGTTTGTTCATGCATATGTTTAATCACACAAAATGTGGACACTGATTTTGAGTTGTTACCAAAAGTGTACAATACCTTTAAAGGCAGAGTATATCTTTGGGTCTTAATCCTGTACAAGTGTAGACATATACAATCAAACTAACCTGTGAAAATTTTCAAGATATCCCCAAAATAATCTGTCATTGGGATAAACAATCTGAGAATTGTTTCATGCAGAAACGTTTCTCAGATTGAAATGTTTTTGACTCCCTCTCTCTAAAACAACATTCCTTTGAAGGGAATTATTTCTCAACATGCTAAAAATTGCTATACATTATCAACAGCTGCAGTGCTTCTTACCAAGTAAGAATGGAGCAATTACCAAAGGTATACCCTCCCTTTAAGCCTCTTTTTATAAAACGAGAAACACAATGCTTTATTAGAGGGCTGTAACTTAGTGGAAGAAATTTAATTAGACTGGTCCAGTCTTTATCCATTGTGATTTCAGACATGCATAGGTATTAGAACTCATGGTTTTATAATAAAATACTTAGAAAACACACAGCTTTTTACAGTAAATGGAAAATTATTCTTTGACTCTTGAACTTTTACTCTATATGCTCAGTTTGATATGGGAAGTCCCAAGGCCCGCAAGTTATTCCCCCACCAAAAATAAAAACAACCCTACACCAGTATAAGTTTCCAAATGTCCGAACATCAATCTTGAAAATGTCCGTACAATTGGGCAAACATTTTACACTGTACCCTTTCTCTTTGGCTCTCAAATCTGTCTAATACAGAATATTTGAGGGCCTACAAAAGGATATTAATGAGGCTGACGTTGGTTTCAGGCTGGAAGTCAGTGCTCACTAATTAGCACCAAAAAATTGAGAAAATTGAATTAAGTAACGTAATCGATTCTTGTTTGCAGAGTTATACAATAGGACTGCCTGTGGCGGAGAATGGGTTGGAACTAAACAATAAAAATCTTCCATGAGATTGAAATGATGTCCATGGCTACCTTGAGAAATTCTAATGACTGACGTAGCATAAAAAAATTACATCCCATGAACCTTGCACAAGAAAAAGTCATATAGTTGAAGTAGGCTCTGAACATTTAAACATTTCAATTTCATGAAACAAAAGTTCTGGCCAATCACAAACCCTTAATGGGTGTTATTGATGTCAAACTTATCCACCAATAAGATGAGCCAGCTCAAATGACATTGAGTTCTGACCAACCACAGAGCACTGACGAGCTACCACGTTTGTAAGCACTATGCAGATTACCTTCTATCACAACTGTTAGTGGCTGAGCTCACAAACACATTATGAATATTCATAGCCATACAAAATGAAAAGAGCAATAACAACAGCTTTAGTTTAGGCAACTACTCTGTACTGAATCAACCAATCAGTGGCTTCCAAGTACCTGGTGATTTCAATTTGACGAATCAGAGCCTCACACCACTCCAGACAGGGAACATTGCCTGCAGATACCTTGTTACATGTAGCTTCACAAAACCAGTATTTCTACTCAGTCACTAGTACTGCACAGAAGAGTTTGCATCGACTGCATATTTGATGTCAAGTATTAGGGTGCAAGAACTTGTGCAGTTTCATTTTATTCTGAAGATAATTTACAACGCCAATTTCTCTACTTAACTTCTTCTCTGAAAAAGTTGCATATATTGTGTCTTTATATCTTCAAGTGATCCATTTTATAAAAATCTGAAGAGGAAAAAGTTGGTGTTTATGACATTACAATTCTCTAAGACGAATTTAATCAAAATACAATGGAGCCAGAACTGTTGAAAAGAGTTCTTCATCACACAATGACTTTGCTGTTTTTCCTATTGATGATAACACATGGAGGAAGCTTAAGAAGCCAATGTGGTAGATTTGAGATCAAGCATCAAATGTTCAGCTCTGAAAATAGAGTCCTCAAGAACTATGTACTGAAACAGAAAACTGTTGCCAATCATGTCATCTGTGGAAGAGATTGCAGCATGGAGGAGGACTGTAAATCTTTCAACTTCTATGAATATAAGAAACTCTGTGAGCTGAATAATGCAACAAGAGCAGAGCATCCCCAACACTTCCTTGAAGATCAAGGGAGTGTAAACTTTGATGCAGATGAAGGCACAGAAGACTCCTTGACATTTTTGCCTATAAGTGACCCCTCATTATTTGAGCCCACAACTCACCCCTCATCAACTGAGCCCACAACTCACCATTCATCAACTGAGCCCACAACTCACCCCTCATCAACTGAGCCCACAACTCACCCATCAACTGAGCACACAACTCACCCATCATCAACTGAGCACACAACTCACCCCTCATCAACTGAGCACACAACTCACCCATCATCAACTGAGCCCACAACTCACCCCTCATCAACTGAGCCCAAAACTCACCCCTCATCAACTGAGCCCACAACTCACCCATCATCAACTGAGCCCACAACTCACCCATCATCAACTGAGCACACAACTCACCCATCATCAACTGAGCACACAACTCACCCCTCATCAACTGAGCCCACAACCCACCCATCATCAACTGAGCACACAACTCACCCATCATCAACTGAGCACACAACTCACCCCTCATCAACTGAGCCCAAAACTCACCCCTCATCAACTGAGCCCACAACTCACCCCTTATCAACTGAGCCCACAACTCACCCCTCATCAACTGAGCCCACAACTCACCCATCATCAACTGAGCACACAACTCACCCATCATCAACTAAGCATCAACTGAGCACACAACTCACCCCTCATCAACTGAGCCCACAACCCACCCATCATCAACTGAGCACACAACTCACCCATCATCAACTGAGCACACAACTCACCCCTCATCAACTGAGCCCAAAACTCACCCCTCATCAACTGAGCCCACAACTCACCCCTTATCAACTGAGCCCACAACTCACCCCTCATCAACTGAGCCCACAACTCACCCATCATCAACTGAGCACACAACTCACCCATCATCAACTGAGCACACAACTCACCCCTCATCAACTGAGCCCACAACCCACCCATCATCAACTGAGCACACAACTCACCCATCATCAACTGAGCACACAACTCACCCCTCATCAACTGAGCCCAAAACTCACCCCTCATCAACTGAGCCCACAACTCACCCCTTATCAACTGAGCCCACAACTCACCCCTCATCAACTGAGCCCACAACTCACTCCTCATCCACTGAGTCTACAACTCATCCCTCATCAAGACCAAAGCATGGAAATAACACTTGTAAGCAGCTCTTTCGTGCAGGATACACCCAGAGTAAAGTGTATTCCATCTACCCAGGTGGTATTGATAGTAAGGCTCTGCAAGTATACTGTGACATGGAAACTGATGGTGGGGGATGGACCGTATTTCAGAGGCGACTGGATGGCAGTGTAGACTTTGACCGCACCTGGGCTGAGTACAAGTCTGGCTTTGGTGATCCATCTGGTGAGTACTGCCTGGGCAATGACTTCTTTGCAATCCTCCCAACACAATTTGAGCTCAGAATAGATCTTGAGGGATGGGACGGTTAAACAGCATTTGCAAAGTACCTGTTAAAAATTGATACTGGTGACAAATACAGACTACATCTTAGTCTATACAGCGGTACTGCTGGAAACTCCTTTAGTAGAAACATTGGCCTACCCTTTTCAACAAGGGATAAAGACAACGATTTTGATTACAACACACACTGTGCAGAATTCCATCATGGGGCATGGTGGTTTCAGCAGTGCTCAGAGTATACTACTGAGTTTTCAAACTTAAATGGTGCTTACTCAAATCTTTGGAATGGATTTGGAATGGGTATTTGGTACGAAACCTTTAAAACAGAATCCCTTAAAACGTGCAGCATTAAATTACGTGAACAGTAACTTGCCCAATTTTCAAATAAAAACATTTGGGGTGAATGTATGTAGTTATTAATTTATCAATGACAGGCTTGAGCCTAAATTTGATGAATTGTTTTGTCTTCTATTGTAGTTAAAAAGTAAAAAAAATAGTTAATAATAACACTTTAATGAATGGGGGGTGTAATGCCAGTATCGGGTGCTGCAGAACTAGGATTTGACGGTATGAGAAGTTGAAACTGCTTTCTGATTCTAATAATAGGGACGTTTTACATGATTTAAATGGTTAAAGGAACATCACAGAATTGGCTTTGCTAACAAAACAGCTGCTGGCAGTGTAAGCACTTTATGTAAACCACCATATACATAAACTGACAAACCTGTAGAAGTTTGAGATCGATCGGCCATCTGGGTCACGAGAAAATAGTGAAAAACCGATTACACATTTGCATGAAATCATATAGATTCAACAAATGAATAAAACGTTCACTGAGCGATAAACTCCAATCGGAAAATTAGTTTATTCATTTCCCATCAAATATGGCATTTCAGACAGAAATATTTCAAGGGATGTTTTCTACCATCATCATCATTAGACTGTGTAAGTTTTATGTAAATCTGTGATAAAAAGTATATTTTACAATTTTTTTTCTAACCAATTCTGTAACGTTCCTTTAAAAAGGTCTGAAATCCAACTGATTGTACAAGTCAATGACCTCTCCTATTTCAGTGGCCCTTGTACATGTGAGCCACTCTGAACAAGTTACAAAGACGTTGGTCTGTGAAAATTTATGTACAACAAATATGCAGAGGGCCATACATGAACTGTTTTGTTGTCTGATGTGAATGAAACATGGTAAATAAGACATGAAAACCTGGGTATCCCAAAAATGTACATCACATCTTTTGTAAAGAATTTGTGAGATTCAAAGACATGGATCCTTGATTATTAAGTTCATACCAGTACCAATTCTCAACAGAAACTTTCCATAAAAAACAATGGCAAGTCAAAGGAAGTGCATTTGGAGATCCAAAAAATCCTTTTATTTGTAACATCTTCTCTAAAACGTGATGATCAAATGTTTTGAAAATAAAATGATAGGGTTTAATTTTCTTTAAACAACAACGAAAGACAAGAAAATTGAGCACTTTGGCAAATAATTTTTTTTATATTTTGCATGGTTCATATACAATTTATTCTTATTGATGTAATGATTTATATCACAAAAAAAATTATCCACAGACCTCAATGTGGGGGGAGGTGGCAATTGGGGCATCCCCATGGCCCCCTTACACCACTACACGCATGTGGAAAGAACGCTGTAATGACACTTGCTGCATTGTGTCATTTGTGTGTGGCACTGGGCAGAGTAAGATGTCAAACATGCTACTCATGTGGGCATCCTTGATAGACAGTTGATAATGCTAATGTGGGCGGGGCTTAATGGATTATTTGATTGCCATGAGTGACTTTTTGCTTTTGCTGTAGTTTGCCATTGTAGCCCTTTGCAAAGTTCTGATATAAAATTATATTTCAGCTTATTCAAGCATTCAGAACAATTCAAGATCTGGGATCGATTTCATAAAGTCTATTAGCACAAAAACTTACAAAGCCCAAACAAATCTAGCTTACAGAAACAACTTTCCAGCCAACATTTCATGTGTGGCTGGTGCATCACTCATTATTTTGCTTAGCAAAGAAATTTGCTATGTGGCATTTCCTGCTAAACAGCTTTATGAATTAGGAGCCCTGAAACTTGCTTGCTGTACATGATGTACTTGTGTATAATAACGTGTTTCCAGTGATCAATGATGTTGAATAAACTGAGTGATGGAAATCAAGCAAAATTAGCAGATTTGTTTTTTCATTTCTGGGTTTGGTGTAGAAAGGAGATTTACTAAAGAGCTTAGGGACTGTCGTAAGAGTACAACTTTTCAAGACCTTTTCCCTTTCACCCCCTCCCCCTACAAATCAGTAATTACCAACATTACTTGTATACGTGTATAACATTCAATATGCATCACTACAGTGGTCATAGTGTTAATTGCTTACCCCACCCCCCAACTCCCGCCCTCTGTCACACCACCAAACCAAATGATATAATCAATCTAAATGCTCGCCATATTTTTGTCTGTAATCCTTTCCCCCCTTTTTGTGTTTTCTCAGCTGATTCTTACAGCAGAAATAACCACATTTTTAATCCTGTAGAGACCATTCACTTCTGTACAGTCTTCGACATACTGAAATTGTTAAAAGTAAATATAGTACCCAACACCCCCCCCCCCCACTGGAAACACAGATGCTATGTAAACATGGGAAACATTGGAAAATGTCCACTCAAGACATGACCTTTTTGCAGACCTTTTTGCAGACCTTGAGTTTCATCTTTGAAAGGGCAAGGCTATTTTCATTTTGCAAAGGTCACTTCCACTGGAAAATCTTAAAGTCAATGGGAAACTTTTGAATGGGCAACAAGGCCAAGAGCAGGGGCAACAAGGCCATGGCAACCGTGTATTTATTTCAAGGCCTGTTTTTGGTTGAGTGGAAGTAGGTCAAATCTTGAAGCTGCTTGCGACCTCTGTGGTCTTTAAAGGTCTTAAAAAGGTCTTTGTATTTATTTCTGGGTTTGGTGAAGACAGGAGATTTACTGAAGAGCTTACTATTTTTCAAGACCCTTTCCCTTCCACCCCCTCCCCCTACAAATTAGTACCCATTATTGGTGTGAATTATACTCAATATGTATCACTCCAGTGTTCAAAGTGTTCATTGATGCAGTAGTAAGAGTCCCCCATGCCACGCCCACTCAACCAAATGGCAAAATCAATCTAAATGCTTGCCATATATTTTTGTCTGTAATCCTTTCCCCCTTTTTTGTGTTTTCTCAGCCAATTCTTACAGCAAAAAAAAACAACATTTGTAATCCTTTACAGACAATTCACTTTTGTGTAGTTATCCACATACTCAAATTGTTAAAAGTAAATATAGTACAAAACATTTTTGTCTCCCTGGAAACACAGATGCTATGTAAACATGGGAAACATCTGAAAATGTCCACTCAGGACATGACCTTTACTTTGACCTTTTTGCAGACCTGAAATTTCATCTTTGAGAGGGCAAGGCCATTCTCATTTTACAAAGAGCACTGCCAAATCTTAAAGTCTATGGGAACTTTTGAAGGGGCACCAAGGCCAAGACCAGGGCAACAAAGGCCATGGCCCCCATGGCCTCCGTGTAATTCCAGGCCAGTTTTTGGTTGAGTAGGTCAAATCTTTAAGCTGCTTGAAACCTCTATGATCTCTAAAGGTCTTTAAAAGGCATACATATGTTGTGTTTTTATATCTTCAAGTGATCCACTTTGCAAAAATCTGTTCATGAGGAGTTTGGTGTTTATAATATCAAAATGTTGACGGAAAGTTTTAGTTCTCTTGGGGAATAATCTTCACTGTTAAAAACATCTTCCTTGAAAATTTATTGATATCGTTTAACAAAGCAAAAATACTGGCAACAAAAATATCTCCCAGAGCAAATATAATGCTGTCTTAGTTACAAAACAACAAGTGCTGTTTTTTGTTTTAATAAGTAGAATATAGTATAAGGCTATGAAACTGATGCTAAGTTTATCCTTTATTTAATAAGTAATGCATAAAGCTACAGTGGTTTGTAATAGAACTATACTTTCCAAGACAAGCAAAACTGCTTTGTTATTTAAAGAGACGTGATATTTTCAATAAGGGAAGGAGACCAACCGGAAGTCAGTGCTCACTGTTCAGCAAGATCAACATGAGAAAATTGAAATATTGTTGAACGTTATCAACTCTTGTTTGGAGAGTTACAATATGACTGCCTCTGGAGAAAAGTGGATAGGAACTAACCAATAAAAATCTTCCATGAGATTGAAACGTCCGTCCATGGCTACATTAAGAAATTCAAATGACTGACAACGGATAAATATTGAGTTAAATATATCCCAAACTCAATAAGTAACGCATTAAGCTACAGCAGTTTCATATAGATCTAGCTATACGTTTCAATACAAGCAAGACTGCTTTGTTGTTTACAGAGACTTGGGTATTTTCAACAAGGGAAGGAGACCAACCGGATGTCAGTGCTCACTGTTCAGTAAGATCAACATATAAAGATAATTGAAATGGTGATGAATGATATAAATTCTTGTTTGCAGAGTTACAAAAAGACTGCCTCTGGAGAGGAGTGGGTTAGAACTAACCAATAAATATCTTCCACGAGATTGAAACGTCTGTCCATGGCTTATCTTCAGAAATTTAATTGACTACACGGTGCATTAAATCTACACAAGAAAAACTTACATAGTTGGAGTAGGCTCTGATCCAATGAAACATTAGGATTTCCACATGAACAAAAGTTCTGGCCAATCACAAACTCTTAATGGGTGTTATTGATGTCATACTTACACATCAAAATGGCATTGAGTTCTGACCAATCACAGAGCACTGATCAACTACCACATTTGTAAAGCACTAAGCGGATTACCAACTATCCCTACTGTGAATGACTGAGCTAACAAACACCTAATGAATATTCATAGTCATACAAAATGAAAATAGTAAAAACAACAGCTTTAGTGGGCAACTACTCTGTACTGAATCAACCAATCAGTGGCTTCCAAGTACCTGGCGATTTTAATTTGACGAATCAGAGCCTCACACCACTCCAGACAGGGAACATTGCCTGCAGGTACCTTCTTACATGTAGGTTCACAAAACCAGTAATTCTACTCAGTCACTAGTGCTGCACAGAAGAGTTTGCATCGACTGCATCTTTGATGTCAAGTATTATCGTGCAAGAACTTGTGCAGTTTAAATTTATTCTAAAGAGTATTAACTACTTTAATTTCTCTGCTTTAACATCTTCTCTGAAAAAGATTTGCTTCATGGATATGTTGTGCTTTTATGTCTTCAAGTGATTCACTTCAAGTGATCCTGTTATCAAGAAATTTGGTGTTTATAACATTCAAATTCGAACAGAAAGTTTGAATCAAAAGACAATGGAGCAAGAACTGTTGCTGAGGTTTCTTCATTACACAATGACTCTGCTGTTTTTCCTATTGATGATAACACATGTAGGAAGCTTAAGAAGCCAGTGTGGTAGATTCGATATCAAGTATCAAATGTTCAGCTCTGAAAATAGAGTCCTCAAAAACTATGTACTGAAACAGAAAACTGTTGCCATTCATGTCATCTGTGGACGAGATTGCAGCATGGAGGAGGACTGTAAGTCTTTCAACTTCTATGAATATAACAAACTCTGTGAGCTGAATAATGCAACAAGAGCTGAGCATCCTCAAGACTTCCTTGAAGATCAAGCGAGTGTATACTTTGATGCAGATGAGGACACACCCATCTACTCAGTGGCTGATAACTCTCTCACTGTTCCTCACCCCTCATTCACAGAGCCTCCAACTTACCCCTCAGTCACTCAGTCCACAATTCACCCTTTATCCACTCAGCATCAAAACGACCGCTCATCCACAAAACCCCCAACTCACCCCTCAACGACTGAGCCCACAACTCACCCATTATCCACTAAGCCCACAACTCAACCCTCATCAACTGAATCCACAACTCACCCCTCATCCCCTCAGCCCATAACTAACCGCTCATCCACTCAGCCCGAAACTCACCCCTCATCCACTGAGCACCCAAATCACCCCTCGTCCATTCAGCCCCTAACTCAGCCGTCATCACCTGAGCCCACAACTCACAGATCATCCACTGAGCCCACAACTCACCCCTCATCCACTCAGCCCACAACTCACCCATCATCCACTCAGCCCACAACTCATCCCTCATCCACTCAGCCCACAACTTACCCCTCATTAACTGAGCCTACAACTCACCTATCAACCACTAAGCCCACAGCTAACCCCTCATCCACCAAGCCCACAACTAAACTTTCATCCACTGAGCCAACAACTCACCCATCATCCACTGAGCCAACAACTCACCCATCATCCACTGAGCCAACAACTCACCCCTCAACCAATCAGCCCACAATGCACCCCTCATCCATTCAGCCCACAACTCACCCCTCATCCAATCAGCCCACAATGCACCCCTCATCCACTCAGCCCACAACTTACCCCTCATCAACTGAGCCCACAACTCACCCATCAACCACTGAGCCCACAACTCACCCCTCATCCACTGAGCCCACAACTCACCTATCAACCACTAAGCCCACAGCTAACCCCTCATCCACCAAGCCCACAATTAAACTTTCATCCACTGAGCCAACAACTCACCCATCATCCACTGAGCCAACAACTCACCCATCATCCACTGAGCCAACAACTCACCCATCATCCACTGAACCCATAACTCACCCCTCATCCACTGAGCCCACGACTAACCCCTCATCCACTCAGCCAACAACTCACCCCTCAACCAATCAGCCCACAATGCACCCCTCATCCATTCAGCCCACAACTCACCCCTCATCCAATCAGCCCACAATGCACCCCTCATCCACTCAGCCCACAATGCACCCCTCATCAACTGAGCCCACAACTCACCCATCAACCACTTAGCCCACAACTCACCCCTCATCCACTGAGCCCACAACTCATCATTTGACCAGTGATTTAACAACTCCCTTCATTTCAACTCAAATCTCCCTACCTAAACTCAGCAGCTGTAAAGAATATGTAGATAATGGTTACACTGAGAGTAAAGTATACACAATCTACCCAAGTGGAATCCCTGAAGGCCTGCAAGTCTTCTGTGATATGGAGACTGATGGTGGAGGATGGATTGTATTTCAGAGGCGGATTGATGGCACTGTAGACTTTTATCGCAACTGGACTGACTACCAGACTGGTTTTGGTGACCCATCAGGAGAGTTCTGGCTTGGCAATGATAACTTAGTCAAACTGACGGAAGCAGGTTATACCAATCTACGTGTGGATCTAGAATCATGGGCAGGTGAAAAAGGATATGCAGAGTATAGTGGAGTACACATTACTGGTAGTGATTATGAATTCAGTTATGACAATTATGATAGAGGCAATGCAGATGACACTCTGGGTGATAACAATGGTAATAAGTTCACAACAAAGGATAGAGACAATGATAAAATGAACGGTGGGAATTGTGCAGAGCCAACTCATGGAGCCTGGTGGTTCACAGACTGCCTAGTGAAGTCTCACTTAAATGGTGAATATGGACAGAGCTATAGTGGCAAACGAGGCATTCGGTGGCATGAATGGATAAACACTGGACCCATCAAATCATGCAGTATGAAACTACGTATACCTTAAGAGTGAGTACATCCTTTTAATTTTGAAAACTTTCTCAATAGAGAAAAACCGAACTTGTTTTAAAATACTGTCATATTAATTATTCTGAATTGGGACAGCTTTTTTTGGTTTGCTTAAACCACAATCTGATTGGCAACCCTGAGGTTATGGTAGTTTATCTTGCACAATTGTTGACATCAATCTACCAAAATACCATGTGATTATTCTGTCTTTTGTTGTAGTCCTTAAAAAAAGCGATAATAATAATAAGTGTATGCATTTTTCTTTCTTTTTTGACAATTGTAAAGGGCAGAATTTAGTGAGAAAAAAATTCTTATGGTCACGAGAAAAAAAGACACAGCTTTTATAGTGTACACTTGGGCAAGATGGGACAGGTAACCATTTTTTTTAAAGTAAAACAAAAATTGAAATTTTACCTTAAATGATCATGTGAGCTTACTAATACTAAAGTTTAGTTAACATTTTCACCTTTTTAATGAAATTCTAAGTTTTTTTGAAGGTTTTAAACACTCAAAAGATTGTACTTTTTAAAATGAAATTTGTCCTACATTTTGGGCATAACGGGACGTATGCAATGCATCAATGATGGGTCATGGAATTATCTAAGCAGAATATTGAGTATTTGTTGAGGGGCAATTCGGGTCAAATTGGGGCAAGATGGTACGAACATTGTATGACCATTACCAGAACTGTTGGTCTTTAGTGTGATAAGTAAGTCTATACAATTTCTTTTTTAAATAAACAAATTTTAATCATCAATAATAGTTAAACATTTTGAGACTTTTTAGTACAAATCTTTTTACAGTTGTGTTTTAAACAATTAAATGTGTCCTTTTTTAGACCAACCTTTCATAACTCATGACAAGTTGTTGAGGAATTGGCCCATCTTACCCACTAAATTGACTTCTGGGGTAAAGTGGAAGGATCACAAAAATCATCCAGAGATATTATGATATCATTTCAGAATCAAGAAATGGGTCATGTGCTACTGTCCCAAAAAAATTGACAGTCTATTAAAAATACTCATGGACAATGGTAACCCACAGGTGTATTCTGATGCGTGAAATTCGACAATGAACACATCCATTTGTAAAAGAGAGAGATACAAGGGCAACTTCAAAAACAAGCTAAATAATGGACAAAACTATTTTGAAGAAAGGGTGTTTGCAGGAAATAATGTGGTTTGCATGAAATAATGCGGTTTATGTTAAAACACATCAAAAAAGGAAGGCACAGAGGGCAAATGCCCCACAGTTACTTTCTTTGCCTCCCCCCCCCTATTCCAATCTCAATCTTTTTCCAGATGACCCAAATTGAATATTTTGCAATTATTTTTGCGTTGTAAAATAAACTCAATTTTATCCTTATCATTATTAAAAATGATCACTGTCAAAACGCCCAACACAGAATCCATCGCTGGCAAATGTTTATAAATATGTGGATTTATTCAAATCCCTTAAATCTTGGGAACATGCCCACAACATGCCAAAAGCAACCACTGTAGTAAGCAGTTCACACAACACGCCAAATTCACACAGCGCAAACTCATTTCTGGAGAATACCCAGACACCACATGATAAACTTGATGTTCACATGGAATGATGAGTGCTGAGTTTCTAGGGGGCACTTCTGGCCCATTCAACTGTAGTTTCCGTTTGCATTTTCTAACAAAATCAAGGCCCTTTTCAGAGCTCTTGTTATGCCATTTACCATTTTTTATAAGATACATTGATGTGCATATAAAAACAAATACATTGCACTTAGAACTTTAATTAGCACTATAGAATGTAACCTCTGCTCTGGTGATTGTTTATCTCAAAGTCTAGATCAAAAATGGGGGTGGGATGCGGGGGGGGGGGACACAGGGGGAGGGGGCTCGGAGAGGAAGGGAACATACATCAATTGCCCCCTCCCTTAGTTACATCACCGTTCATTGGATAAGTGATTTAAAGCTTTGACCAAAATGTTAAAGGTTAATTTTGTAAAGATAAATTCTAGTAGTTAAGTTATTGTTCTCGTGGCTGATTACTATTATCTGTAGATGGTAGCTCTGTCGTCTCAGAATAAAATAGAATTGAAAATGTGAAAGAAATAAGCAAGCAGCAATGGCTTTGCATTTGGTGTATTTGATAATTCTTGCGATTCACAAAACTGTATTGTTTAAGCTGTAAATATATTTACTAAACTAACAACAACAAATTCGATTTATTGTTTAAAGGCAAAGTATACCTTTGGTGTTTTTTTTACCATTCGATTGTCTTATTAATCCTATACAAATGTAGACATATCGTCAGCGTTTTCATGAAGTAGCACGCTATGTGCTTAAGGAATTTTTGTTTACATTTTAATTTTTTTACATTTCTGTTGATAATGCATGAAGACCTACAATTCCATGAAGTTTCAAAGCTCAGACAGCTTTACTTTTTCAATTAAGCTAATGAGTGTTTTCGACTTTGGCACAATTGTGGCATTTTTTGGTTTCACTAAGTAGCACCCGACTTCTGTTTGCCATTGTAATACACAGCACGCACTCAAGTCAAAATGAGGTAAAAACGTTTTCACGAAGTAGCACGCAACTTGTGTGAGCGCCCGCACGCTGACCTAGTTTTCATGAAGTAACACAAAATGCTGTGTGTTTTAGTATAGGCGCGTGCTACTTCGTGAAAACGAAAAAAGACATATTTTGCACTTTTTTGGTTTCACAAAGTAGCACGGAACTTCTCTCGTGTCTAGTTTCTTAATTAATTATGCAAATGAGTCATAATAAGATTAATTTTTAAGTTCAAGTCATCAAGTATCTACATTGAGAAATTTAAATGGAAATACTTTGAAGTTTTGAAGGAAAGTGGGTTTCTAAAAAATGTTCAACTTCAGAGGCCAATTTCTCTGATTGTTATTTTTTTGCTGTATAGCAGTGCGTGCTACTTCGTGAAAACGCTGACGATATACAATAAAACTAACCTGTGAAATTTTCTTTCAAAAGGTGGTAGCATTTTAGAGACATCGCCAAAATAATATGTAATTGGAATACACAATCTGAGAAATATTTTCATGCAGATCATTCCTCAAATTGAAGCGTTTTTGAATTAATCTCTCTAAAACCACATTCCTTTTGTAAGGGAATTGTTTCTCAACAAAATATACATTAGCTACAGCTGCAGTACTTCTTACCAAGTAAGTTATCATTAATTGTTTTAAGCAATTACCAAAGGTATACCCTCCCTAAAAGTCTCATTTTTATAAAACGAGAAACACAATGCTTTATTAGAGTGGCTGTAACTTAGTGGAAGGAATTTAATTAGACTGGTCCGGTCTTTATCCATTGTGATTTCAGACATGCATAGGTATTAGAACTCATGGTTTTATTTGTTGTCCTGTATGGATACACCCCACTATATAAACTCCCATAGCATACAGTGCAAAATGCTCAATATTCAAAAATACACAAAATATACTGAGAAAACACACAGCTTTTCACAGTACAGGGAAAATTATCCATTCACTCTTGAACTTTTATTCTATGCTCAGTTTGATATGGAAAGTCCCAAGGCCCGCGAGTTAATCCCCCTTCAAAAATTAAAACAACCCTACACCAGTATAAGTTTCCAAACGTCCGAGCATCAATCTTGAAAATGTCCGTACACCTCTCGGCAAATAGGACTATTTATTTCAGGTTCTATGTCATCAAGTTGGAAGTCAACAACCCCCAGGTCACAATTGGGCAAACATTTTGCACTGTACCCCTTTTCTTTGGCTCTCAAATCTGTCTAATACAGAATATTTTGAGGGCCTATAAAATGATAATAATGAGGCCGACACTGTTTTCTCCCTATTTAGTGGGGTGCACTTGCTTTCGTGCTGGTGTGCAATTGTGCATGGATCGCATACCATGCCGATGATTTAAATTCTATGAAGCGTGCTATGCGCTGCATGCACAGGTGCACGTTCTTGAAAATATAGACATATTGAGGTAGCTTGGTCGTTGTGTCAGATGATCAGGCTAGAACTTAACCAGCTTCTACAAAACTTGTTTCTTGTGCATAATTGATGTCTATAAGTGTATTCCATGATCAATGACGTTGAATAAACCGAGAGATAGGAATCAAGCTGATTTTGCAATGTTTCGCTTAATTCAAAAGTCTTTTTTTTTTTGAGGGGCGAGTGTAGAAATAATGGGTTTTTGTTTCCCCCAAAAACCCAGAATAAAAACACACCAGGTCAGCTGTTTTCAAATCGTTTAAAAATCCAGCCTGCATAATTTACTAATTAGTACAACTGTGATATTTCCATGGAAATTAAACGAATTATCACAAACAGGAAAAATAAAATGCAAGTTCCCTTCAAAGAATGGGGGGACAGGCAAAAATATGCCATGCAAAGAAAAAAGCAGTTATAGTTAAGTATCTTGATCCATGGACAGAAATGTCAGAAGTGACTTGGACCCGAACCCACACTCAGACAACACCAGAACTTGAGTCTAGTGCGCCAGAATCTTTCGGCCATGACACTCCAAAAAACAAACCCCAGCAAACATTTCCAGAAGTGTGTTTATCATATTTTCCTTTTCACAAGATCAACCACCTACCCAAGTTACAAGTCCAAGTCCTAAGTGGAGTTAGGGTCCAGAAATGCCCATCAGAAGAGACTGATGCAATAGGCAATGACAATATCCCTTCAGCCTATTAGGCCGAGGGGTAAAAATGTAGGTTTTTATGTAATGGTTACGGTTGCTGGCTAACAGTGGCCTGGTAATATTTGTTTTCTAATGTAATTTACCATTGATTATAAAGATATTGACCGCTCAATTTTTTTAGCTTGAGAGTAGCAATATTGTTCCTAAAGTGTACAAAAAATATAACTATCTACTTACATGTATACTCACATGTAAGTTGTACTCAATTATTTGCAAACATTTTTTTCAAGCTCTAGCATAAAGATATTGCTTTGACAACAAAAACAACAAAATGACAGGACAGAATGAAGCGATGATGAAGCTTTTGTACTTTGTGTACAATACGGATTGTCATCAAGTTTAACAAGTTTCATGCCGAACTATTGCCCAAGTTGTACTACGTACAGACATCACAGTTTTATCCTTTCTGTAAATAAAAAACACTTAACTAGAAACTAATGGTCATGTGATGAGACAGAAAAGTGACGGAACAGAAATTTGTCCAAATGTGAGAATGTTTGGTTTACCTCTTTAAAAAGTTTGATCTGTATGTTAAATGTCTGTTTAAAAGAACTTTCTATCAATAGTATTTAAAAAAGGGAGTTACACACATAAGAAATTTATCCAACCAACGTAGTTGATTAGTTTCAGTTTTGGTTGACAGGTTTTGGATCTAACCCCAATGTCAGTGAACTGCGCTGATCGAAACGGGGCAGTAAATAAATAAAGTGAGGGTTTTAGAAGATTATTTATGTTTTCTATCAACATTTCAAAACAAAAAAGGCTGTTGAAATTAGTTTCACAGCTCTAAATTACTTTAGAGAAAGGCGCTTCCATGATTTCAACTCTCTCAAACATCAACTTACATTCAATACTTTGTAAAATGCCACAAAATAATCCAACAAAAATCAAATAATGTCCATTTGAATATAATAATAATAATAATAATAAGACTTGTAATGCGCACATATCCACCCTGCTGGGTGTTCAAGGCGCAGACATATAATGACGACACCACAAGTCCACAACCAAGCTGCCGGACCATGCCATCACAACTAAACTTAGTATCGGTATGAGAGCATCCAGAAGTTAAGAACAATGAAAAAAAACCAGTTCTTCCGCCTTCCTGATGTTAAAGCTTAATCAAGTGCAACTTTAGATTATTACTTTGTTTTGATTAATTTTCAGAGAAATACATTTTAGAGGATAGAGGGATCAAAAAGAATGGTGTGACGTCACAAACTATACAACCGCCATCTTAGATAGCCTCACTGGTGACTTGGACCAATGAAAAACGAGACTTATTACACAAGACCTTATTGCTCACTGGAAATCCCCAATGAATCACGTCAAACGAAGAACATATTTTTTTCTGAAATCAAATCTGTTTTTTAAATTATATCTAATGACAAAATCTGAACAGCAAAAATACTCAGTACAATTTTTATAAAACTAGTGCAAGCTTTTATAATAAATACACAAATAATGTGTTAATTATTATTAAAACATAATTAAAACTCTGGGACAAGGATGCTTATTTGATCTTAACTTTTTAAACCCCTACGCGGATTCGCGAAGGTCACACCGGCGTAAAATTAACGCTTGGCACAGTTTAGGACGCTGACTCCTCAACAACCATAGACTGCAATGAAAAGGCCTGGCGTTGCAATTCCAGCATCTGGCAATTATCATCGCGCATCCAAAACAAGCGTTTACATAAGTCTTGTTATCGGAGGTGAGCAAAAAATTCTTAATTTTTTGCAGTAACCGGAAGCTGGGGTCAACTTTAATTCCCAGGTTTTCTTTGTTATATTGTTGAATTGATTTTACTTTCATATTTTTTATCACTAAGTATTACATTCCCAACAACATAGTCATAACTAAAATAATTGACGAAACAAAATCTCGCCCACGTAAAACTCCATATGGTTGGGACCACTATGGTCACGGAAGTTCAAAATGAGCGCGAGACTTGCACAGTCTATAACATTGACAACAGTTCACTATTATTTTAATTTCAACATGGACTAAACATATCCTCAAAAACCAGCAGCGGCTCTTAAAATATGTTTCCTGATTTTTAGAGTTATAGTTTTCACAAACAAAAGACTTTCCGGATGAAAATGTAGCATTTGCTTGAAAGTTTTTGTGAGTTTTTAAACTTTTCTTTTGCCTTTCATCTTTTTGTTCCCTAGTGTAAACATCCATACCTTGGCCTCAACTCAACCTGGACTTGGATTTGGCATTGAGTTCTCTTGGGTAATAATCTTCATTGCTAAAAACATCTTCCTTGAAAATTGTCAAAGGAAAAATGATGGCAACAAAAATATCTCCCAGAGCAAACAGAATGCTGTCTTAATGAAATAACAACAAACGCTGTTTTTTGCATGAGTAGAAAATAATATACTGCTGTGAAACTGATGCTAAATTTATCCCACACTCAATAAGTATTGAATTAAGCTTCAGTGGTTTATAATAGATCTAGGCTGCACATTCCAATACAAGCCAGATCACTTTGTTGGTTATAGAGACGTGGGTATTTTCATTACGGGGAGGTGACACACCGGAAGTCAGTGCTCACTGTTCAGCAAGATCAACATGAGAAAATTGAAAGATTGCTGAACGTTATCGATTCTGTTTGCTGAGTTCTATATGACCACCTATGGAGAAGAATGGGTTGGAACTAACCAATAAAAATCTTCCATGAGATTGAAACGTCTGTCCATGGCTACTTTGAGGAATTTAATTGACTACATAAAGCATAAAAAGTTCTGGCCAATCACAAACCCTTAATGTGTGTTATTGATGTCATACTTATCTACCAGTAAGATGACCTAGCTCAAAAGGCATTAAGTTCTGACCAATCACAGAGCACTGATGAACTACCACGTTTGTAAGCACTATGCAGATTACCAACTAACACAACTGCTAGTGGCTAAGCTCACAAACACCTTATGAATATTCATAGCCATACGAAATGAAAATAGCAAAAAACAACAGCTTTAGAGGGCAACTACCCTGTACCAATCAGTGGCTTCCAAGTACCTGTGATTTTAATTTGACGATTTCAAAACCTCGCACCACTCCAGACAGGGAACATTGCCTGCATATACCTCCCTACATGTAGGTTCACAAAACCAGTATTTCTACTCAGTCACTAGTGCTGCACAGAAGAGTTTGCATCGACTGCAGCTTTGATGTCAAGTATTATGATGCAAGAACTTGTGCAGTTTCAGTTTTTTCTGAAGAATGTTTACAACGTCAATTTCTCTGTTTAACTTCTATTCTTAAAAAATTGCTTCATGCAAATGTTGTGCTTTTTTATCTTCAAGTGATCCACTTTGCAAAAATCTGTTATCAAGAAATTTGGTGTCTAAAACATTCAAATTCTAACAGACGATTTTAATAAAAATACAATGGAGCCAGAACTGTTGATGAGGTTTCTTCATTACACAATGACTCTGCTGTTTTTCCTATTGATGATAACACATGTCGGAAGCTTAAGAAGCCAGTGTGGTAGATTTGATATCAAGTATCAAATGTTCAGCTCTGAAAATAGAGTCCTCAAAAACAATGTACTGAAACAGAAAACTGTTGCCAATCATGTCATCTGTGGACGAGATTGCAGCATGGAGGAGGACTGTAAGTCTTTCAACTTCTATGAATATAAGAAACTCTGTGAGCTGAATAATGCAACAAGAGCTGAGCATCTTGAAGACTTCCTTGAAGATCAAGAGAGTGTATACTTTGATGCAGATGAGGACACACCCATCTACTCAGTGGCTGATAACTCTACCCCTCTCCCTCATCCCTCATCCACTCAGCCCACAACTCACCCCTCATCCACTCAGCCCACAACTCACCCCTCATCCACTCAGCCCTCAACTCACCCCTCATCCACTCAGCCCCCAACTCACCCCTCATCCACTCAGCCCACAACTCATCCCTCATCCACTCAGCCCACAACTCACCCCTCATCCACTCAGCCCACAACTCACCCCTCATCCACTCAGCCCACAACTCACCCCTCATCCACTCAGCCCACAACTCATCCCTCATCCACTCAGCCCTCAACTCACCCCTCATCCACTCAGCCCCCAACTCACCCCTCATCCACTCAGCCCACAACTCATCCCTCATCCACTCAGCCCACAACTCACCCCTCATCCACTCAGCCCACAACTCACCCATCATCCACTCAGCCGACAACTGTCTCTATGAAACTTACAGACCCGCCTCGATTTCAAAGTTGTAAACTTTTAAAAGAGGGTGGTTACACTGAGAGTAAAGTATACACAATCTACCCAAGTGGAATCCCTGAAGGCCTGCAAGTCTTCTGTGACTTAGATACTGATGGTGGAGGATGGATTGTATTTCAGAGGCGGATTGATGGCACTGTAGACTTTTATCGCAACTGGACTGGCTACCAGACTGGTTTTGGTGACCCATCAGGAGAGTACTGGCTTGGCAATGATAACTTAGTCAAACTGGCGGAAGCAGGTTATTCCAATCTACGTGTGGATCTAGAATCATGGGCAGGTGAAAAAGGATATGCAGAGTATAGTGGAGTAAGCATTACTGGTAGTGATTATGTATTCAGATATGGCAATAACATAGGGGGCAATGCAGATGACTCTCTGGCTGATAACAATGGTTATAAGTTTACAACAAAGGATAGAGACAATGATAAAATGAACGGTGAAAATTGTGCAGAGACAACTCATGGAGCCTGGTGGTTCAATGACTGCAGATTGAAGTCTCACTTAAATGGTCAATATGGACAGAGCTATAGTGGCAAAGAAGGCATTCGGTGGTATGAATGGATAAACACTGGACCCATCAAATCATGCAGTATGAAACTACGTAAACCTTAAGAGTGAGTACATCCTTTTAATTTTAAGAACTTTCTCAATAGAGAAAAACCGAACTTGTTTTAAAATACTATCATATTAATTATTCTGAATTGGGACCACTTTTTTTGGTTTGCTTAAACCACAATCTGATTGGCAACCCTGAGGTTATGGTAGTTTATCTTGCACAATTGTTGACATCAATCAGTCAATCTACCAAAATACCATGTGATTATTGTGTCTTTTGTTGTAGTCCTTAAAAAAGCAATAATAATAATAAGTGCATGCATTTTTCTTTCTTTTTTGACAATTGTAAATTGCAATATTGAGTGAGAAAAATCCTTATGGTCACGGGAAAAAAGACACAGCTTTTATAGTGTACACTTGGCGAGATGGGACAGGTAACCATTTTTTTTAAAGTAAAACAAAAATTGAAATTTTACCTTAAATGATCATGTGAACTTACTAATACTAAAGTTTAGTTAACATTTTCACCTTTTTAATTAAATTCAAAGTTTTTTTGAAGGTTTTAAATACTCAAAAGATTGTACTTTTTCAAATGAAATTTGTCCTACATTTGGGCATACTGGACGTATGCAATGCATCAATGATGGGTCATGGAATTATCTAAGCAAAATATTGAGTATTTGTTCAGGGGCAATTCAGGTCAAATTGGGGCAAGATGGTACGAACATTGTATGACCATTACCAGAACTGTCGGTCTTTAGTGTGATAAGTAAGTCTATACAATTTCTTTTTTAAATAAACAAATTTTAATCATCAATAATAGTTAAACATTTTGAGACTTTTAGGTACAAATCTTTTTACAGTTGTGTTTTGAAACAATTAAATGTGTCCTTTTTTAGACCAACCTTTCATAACTCATGATAAGTTGTTGATGAATTGGCCCATCTTACCCACTAAATTGACTTCTGGGGTAAAGTGGAAGGATCACAAAAATCATCCAGAGATATTATGATATCATTTCAGAATCAAGAAATGGATCATGTGCTACTGTCCAAAAAAAATTGACAGTCTATTAAAAATACTCATGGACAATGGTAACCCACAGGTGTATTCTGATGCTTGAAATTCGACAATGAACACATCCATTTGTAAAAGAGAGAGATACAAGGGCAACTTCAAAAACAAGCTAAATAATTGACAAAACTATTTTGAAGAAAGGGGGTTTGCAGGAAATAATGTGGTTTGCAGGAAATAATGTGGTTTATGTTAAAACACATCAAAAAAGCAGTGTACTATGTTACCCTTTGGCCCATCTTCCCCCAGTGTACCTGACACTGATGCTTCATCCCTGTAAAAGGGTGAGTCAGTTTTTCCTTCAGTAAGGGGAACCTCTATGTAGGCAAGTCATTTTTTTCTTAAGTAAGGGGCACTTCTATGTAGGAAATTTATTTTTTCCTTCAGTATGGGGCACCTCTCTGAGGAAAACAACAATTTGTACTCTAACAATTCAAGAGACAATCACCAGGGGCATGGAGGCAATCAGCAGCCAACAGGAAGGCACAGAGGGCAAATGCCCCACAGTTACTTTCTTTGCCTCCCCCCCCCCAATTCCAATCTCAATCTTTTTCCAGATGACCCAAATTGAATATTTTGCAATTATTTTTGCGTTGTAAAATAAACTCAATTTTATACTTATCATTATTAAAAATGATCACTGTCAAAACGCCCAAAACAGAACCCATCGCTGGCAAATGTTTATAAATATGTGGATATATTCAAATCCCTTAAATCTTGGGAACATGCCCACAACATGCCAAAAGCAACCGTTGTATTAAGCAGTTCACACAACACGCCAAATTCACACAGCGCAAACTCATTTCAGGAGTATATACCCATACACACACACATCATAAACTTGATGTTCACATGGAATGATGAGTGCTGAGTTTCTAGGGGGCACTTCTGGCCCATTCAAACTGTAGTTTCCATTTGCATTTTCTAACAAAATCAAGGCCCTTTTCAGAGCTCTTGTTATACCATTTACCATTTTTTATAAGATACATTGATGTGCATATGAAAACAAATACATTGCACTTAGCACTTTAATTAGCACTTCAAAATTTATAGAATGTAACATCTGCTCTGGTGATTGTTTATCTCAAAGTCTAGATCAAAAATGGGGGTGGGATGCGGGGGGGGGGGGGGGGGGGAACACAGGGGGAGGGGGCTCGGAGAGGAAGGGAACATACATCAATTGCCCCCCCCCTTTAGTTAAACCACTGTTCACTGCATAAGTGATTTAAAGCTTTGACCAAAATGTTAAAGGTTAATTTTGTAACGATAAATTCTAGTAGTTAGGTTATTGTTCTCGTGGCTGATTACTATTATCTGTAGATGGTAGCTCTGTCGTCTCAGAATAAAGGTATATCAATTTGGTAATTGAAAATGTGAAAGAAATAAGCAAGCAGCAATGGCTTTGCATTTGGTGTATTTGATAATTCTTGCGATTCACAAAACTGCATTGTTTAAGCTGTAAATATATTTACTAAACTAACAACAACAAATTTGATTTATTGTTTAAAGGCAAAGTATACCTTTGGTGTTTTTTTTACCATTCGATTGTCTTAATCCTATACAAATGTAGACATATCGTCAGCGTTTTCACGAAGTAGCACGCTATGTGCTTAAGGAATTTTTGTTTACATTTTAATTTTTTTACATTTCTGTTGATAATGCATGAAGACCTACAATTCCATGAAGTTTCAAAGCTCAGACAGCTTTACTTTTTCAATTAAGCTAATGAGTGTTTTCGACTTTGGCACAATAGTGGCATTTTTTGGTTTCACTAAGTAGCACCCGACTTCTGTTTGCCATTGTAATACACAGCACGCACTCAAGTCAAAGTGAGGTAAAAACGTTTTCACGAAGTAGCACGCAACTTGTGTGAGCGCCCGCACGCTGACCTAGTTTTCATGAAGTAACACAAAATGCTGTGTGTTTTAGTATAGGCGCGTGCTACTTCGTGAAAACGAAAAAAGACATATTTTGCACTTTTTTGGTTTCACAAAGTAGCACGGAACTTCTCTCGTGTCTAGTTTCTTAATTAATTATGCAAATGAGTCATAATAAGATTAATTTTTAAGTTCAAGTCATCAAGTATCTACATTGAGAAATTTAAATGGAAATACTTTGAAGTTTTGAAGGAAAGTGGGTTTCTAAAAAATGTTCAACTTCAGAGGCCAATTTCTCTGATTGTAATTTTTTTGCTGTTAAGCAGTGCGTGCTACTTCGTGAAAACGCTGACGATATACAATAAAACTAACCTGTGAAATTTTCTTTCAAAAGGTGGTAGCATTTTAGAGACATCGCCAAAATAATATGTAATTAGAATACACAATCTGAGAAATGTTTTCATGCAGATCGTTTCTCAAATTGAAGCGTTTTTGAATTAATCTCTCTAAAACCACATTCCTTTTGTAAGGGAATTGTTTCTCAACAAAATATACATTATCTACAGCTGCAGTACTTCTTACCAAGTAAGTTATCATTAATTGTTTTAAGCAATTACCAAAGGTATACCCTCCCTAAAAGTCTCATTTTATAAAACGAGAAACACAATGCTTTATTAGAGTGGCTGTAACTTAGTGGAAGGAATTTAATTAGACTGGTCCAGTCTTTATCCATTGTGATTTCAGACATGCATAGGTATTAGAACTCATGGTTTTATTTGTTGTCCTGTATGGATACACCCCACTATATAAACTCCCATAGCATACAGTGCAAAATGCTCAATATTCAAAAATACACAAAATATATTTAGAAAACACACAGCTTTTCACAGTACAGGGAAAATTATCCATTCACTCTTGAACTTTTATTCTATGCTCAGTTTGATATGGAAAGTCCCAAGGCCCGCGAGTTAATCCCCCTTCAAAAATTAAAACAACCCTACACCAGTATAAGTTTCCAAACGTCCGAGCATCAATCTTGAAAATGTCCGTACACCTCTCGGCAAATAGGACCATTTATTTCAGGGCCTATGTCACCAAAAATACCTCAAGTGGAAGTCAACAACCCCCAGGTCACAATTGGGCAAACATTTTGCACTGTACCCTTTCTCTTTGGCTCTCAAATCTGTCTAATACAGAATATTTGAGGGCCTATAAAATGAAAATAATGAGGCCGACACCGTTTTCTCCCTATTTAGTGGGGTGCACCCATATTGCTTTCGTGCTGGTGTGCAATTGTGCATGGATCGCATACCATGCCGACGATTTAAATTCTATGAAGCGTGCTATGCGCTGCATGCAAAGGTGCACGTTCTTGAAAATATAGACATATTGAGGTAGCTTGGTCGTTGTGTCAGATGATCAGGCTAGAACTTAACCAGCTTGTACATAAAAAAAACTTGTTTCTTGTGCATAATTAATGTCTATAAATGTATTCCATGATCAATGACGTTGAATAAACCGAGAGATAGGAATCAAGCTGATTTTGCAATGTTTCACTTAATTCAAAAGTCTGGTGTAAAACCTTTTTTTTTTTTGAGGGGCGGCTGTAGAAATAACGGGTATTTGTTTCCAAAACACCAGAATAAAAACACACCAGGTCAGCTGTTTTCAAATCTTTTAAAAATCCAGCCTGCATAATTTACTAATTAGTATAACGGTGATATTTCCATGGAAATTAAACAAATTATCACTAACAGGAAAAATAAAATGCAAGTTCCCTTCAAAGAATGGTGGGGGGGACAGGCAAAAATGTGCCATACGAGGAACAAAGCAGTTCTAATTAAGTGTCTTGCTCCATGGACAGAAGTTTTAGAAGTGACTGGGACTCGAACCCACACTCTGACTACCAGAACTTGAGTCTAGTGCGCTAGAACCTTTCGGTCAAGACACTCCAAAAAACAAACTCCAGTGAACATTTCCAGAAGTTTGTTTATCCCATTTTTCTTTTCACAAGATCAACCCCCTACCCAAGTTACAAGTCCAAGTCCTAAGTGGAGTTAGGATTCAGAAATGCCCATCCGGATGGACAGATGCCATAGGAAATGAAAATATCCGTTCAGCCTTATGGGCCGACGGGTAAAAATGTGAGTTTTTATGTCACATTTACTGTTGCTGGCTAACAGCGGCCTGCTAATATTTTTTACCTACGCGTAAAGTAATTTACTATTGATCATAAAGATGTTGACCCTCAAGAATGTTTTAGCTCGTTTCGACGCTCTAATTGGCAAAATCATGAAAGACTTTGTGAAAGAGAGTAGCAATATTGTTCTATTTTTGGTAAACATTTTTTAAAGCTCTAGCATAAAGATGTTGCTTTGACAAAAACAAAACAAAAAAGTTGACAGGATGGAATGAAGCAACGATGAAACTTTTGTACTTTGTGTACAGTTCTAATGTCATCAAGTTTAATGAGAGGTTAACAACATTTTTCATGCCGAACTATTGCCCAAGTTGTACTATGTACAGACATCACAGTTTTATCTTTTCTGTAAACAAAAAACACTTAATTAGAAACTAATGGTCATGTGACAGGACGGAGAAGTGAGCGGACGGAAATTTGTCCAAATGTGTGAATGTTTGGTTTAAATATTTAAAAAGTTTGATCTGTATGTTAAATATCTGTTTAAAACAACTTTCTATCAGAAAAAGTATTATTTAAAAGTTAGCTTTCAGAAACAAAAGAGTAAGGCAAAGGACTGTGGGAACGAAAGTGTAGCATTTGTTTGAAAGTTTTTGTGAGTTTTGAAACTTTTGTTTTTGCATTTCTTCTTTTTGTAACCTCAACTCAACCTGGAATTGGATTTGGCATTGAGTTCTCTTGGGTAACAATTCTCATTGCCAAAAACATCTTCCTTGAAAAAATAATGTCAAAGGAAAATTACTGGCAACAAAAATAAAATGCTGTCTTAATGACATAATAACAAACGCTGTTTTTTGCATGAGTAGAATTTAATATAAGGCTGTGAAACTGATGCTAAATTTATCCCACACTCTTCAAGCATTGCATTACTTAACAGGGACTTCTAAAAGCTTGACACGTTCCAACACAAGCAAGACTGCTTTGTTGTTTGAGGGACTTGGGTATTTTCTATAAGGAAAGGTGACCTACTTGAAGTCAGCGCTCACTAATTAGCACGATCAAAAGGAGAAAATTGAATTAATTACAGTTATCGATTCTTGTTTGCAGAGTTACAATAGGACTGCCTCTGGCAAGGAATGGGTTGGAACTAACCAATAAAAATTACCCTGAGAAACTCTAATGACTGACGTGGCATAAAAATTACATCCAATGAATCTTGCACAATTTTTGCAAGTTGACTCTGACCCAATGAAACATTAGGATTTGCGCATGAAACAAATATTCTGGCCAATCACAAACCCTTAATGGGTGTTGTTGATGTCATACTTATCCACCAATAAGATGAGCTAGATCTGACCAATCATAGAGCACTGATGAACTACCATGTTTGTAAGCGCTATGCAGATTACCAACTATCACAACTGTAACTGTGGCTAAGCTCACAAACACCTTATGAATATTCATAGCCATACGAATTGGAAATTGCAAAAACAACAGCTTCAGTGGGCAACTACTCTGTACTGAATCAACCAATCAGTGGCTTCCAAGTAACTTGTGATTTTAGTTTGACGAATCAGAACCTCACACCACTCCAGAGAAGGTCACACCTGCAGATACATTCTTACATGTAGGTTCACAAAACCAGTATTTCTACTCAGTCACTAGTGCTGCACAGAAGAGTTTGCATCGACTGCATCTTTGATGCCAAGTATTATGGTGCAAAACTTGTGCAGTTTCAATTTATTCTGAAGAGTTACAACTTCAATTTCTCTGTTTAACTTCTACTCTAAAAAAGTTACTCCCTGCAAATGTTGTGCTTTTATATCTTCAAGTGATCCACTTTCCAAAAATCTGTTATCGAGAAATTTGGTGTCTAAAACATTCAAATTCTAACAGACGATTTTAATCAAAATACAATGGAGCCAGAACTGTTGATGAGGTTTCTTAATAACACAATGACTCTGCTGTTTTTCCTATTGATGATAACACATGTAGGAAGCTTCAAGAGTCATTGCGGTAATTTGATATCAAGTATCAAATGTTCAGCTCTGAAAACAAAGTACTAAAAAACTATGTACTGAAACAGAAAACTGTTGCCAATCATGTCATCTGTGGAAGAGATTGCAGCATGGAGGAGTTCTGTAAGTCTTTCAACTTCTATGAATGTAAGAAACTCTGTGAGCTGAATAATGCAACAAGAGCTGAGCATCCTCAAGACTTCCTTGAAGATCAAGGGAGTGTATACTTTGATGCAGATGAGGACACACCCATCTACTCACTGGCTGATAACTCTCCCCCTCTGTTCAAAAGTTGTAAAGAACTTTTGGATGCGGGTTACAACAAGAGTGCTGTGTACATTATCTACCAAGTGGTACAAATGACTGTATGCAAGTCTTTTGTGACATGGAGATTGATGGTGGGGGAATGACTGTATTTGAAAGCTCCCTGCCTACAACTCATCCCTCATCAACAGAGCCAACAACTCATCATTTGACCAGTGATTCAACAACTCCCTTCTTTTCAACTCAAATCTCCCTGCCTAAACTCAGCAGCTGTAAAGAATTTTTGAATGCCGGTTACACTGAGAGTAAAGTATACACAATCTACCCAAGTGGAATCCCTGAAGGCCTGCAAGTCTTCTGTGATCATGGAGACTGATGGTGGAGGATGGATTGTATTTCAGAGGCGGATTATGGCACTGTAGACTTTTATCGCAACTGGACTGGCTACCAGACTGGTTTTGGTGACCCATCAGGAGAGTACTGGCTTGGCAATGATAACTTAGTCAAACTGACCTCAGCAGGTTATACCAATCTTCGTGTGGATATTGAATTATCGCCAGGTGAAAAAAAATATGCAGAGTATAGTGGAGTACACATTACTGGCAGTGATTATGTATTCAGTTATGACAATTACACAGGAGGCAATGCAGGTGACTCTCTGGCTGATAACAATGGTTATAAGTTCACAACAAAGGATAGAGACAATGATGAATTTTCCCTGAGAATTGTGCAGAGAAAACTCATGGAGCCTGGTGGTTCAATAGCTTAACACGAAGTCTCACTTAAATGGTGAATACATTCAGCGCTATAGGCGCCATCAAGGCATTCGGTGGCTTGAATGGATAAAGCCAGGACCCATCAGTATGAAACTACAGAAACCTCAATAGTGAGTACATCCTTTTAATTTTAAGAACTTTATCAATAGAGAAAAACCAAACTTGTTTCAAAATACTGTCCTATTATTGATTCTGAATTTTGGCTCTCTTAAACCACAATCTGATTGGCAAACTTGAGATTATGGTAGTTTTTCTTGCACCATTGGTAATATAAATCTGCCAAAATACCAGCATTTGATTATTCTGTATTTTGGGTACCCTTTAAAAAAAAATAATAATAATAAATAGGTGCAGCATTTTTCTTTCCTTTTTGACAGTTGTAAATTGCAATATTCATTGAGAAGAATCTTTATGGTCACAATTAAAAAATTAAAAATAAAACAGCAGCTTTTATAGGGTACACTTGGGCAAGATGGGACAATCTTTCAAAACTACTCATGGACAATGGTAACCCACAGGTGTATTCTGATGTGTGAAATTTGACATTGAACACATCCATTTGTAAAAGAGAGAGAGATACAAGGGCAACTTCAAAAGACAGACTTAATATGGACGAAACTATTTCGAAGAAAGGGGGAAATAATTTGGTTTATGTTAAAACACATCGAAAAAGCAATGTCCCATGTTACGCTTTGCCCCATCTTCCCCATTGCCCCATCTTCCCCCAGTATACCTAACACTGATACTTCATCCCTGTAAAAGGGCAAGTCAGTTTTTTCTTAAACTAGGGGCACCTCTATGAGGGCAAGTCATTTTTTCCTTTAGTAAGGGGCACTTCTATGAGGGCAGTCAGTTTTTTTCTTAAGTAAGGGCACCTGTAGAGGGCAAGTCAGTTTTTCCTTCAGTAAGGACACCTCTAGCAGAGCAAGTCAGTTTCTCCTTCAGTAACAGGCAACTCTCTGGCAAATCAACAATTTCTACTCTAACAATTCAAGAGGCAATCACAGCATGGAGGCAATCAGCAGCCATACAGGAGGCACAGAGGGCAAATGCCCCACAGTTACTTTCTTTGCCACCCCCCCCCCCAATTCCTATCTCAATTTTTTTTTTCCAGATGACCAAAATTGAATATTTAACCCCAAACCATTGCAACCACAGTAATGCAATTATGTTTGCGTTGTAAAATAAACTACAATTTTATCCTATCATTATTTAAAATTAACAGCATCAAAAAGCCCAACACAGTTTCATCGCCGGCAAATGTTGATAAATATATGGACTTATTTAAATCCCTAAAATCTTAGGAACAAGCCAAAATCGCAAGCAGCCATTGTACACGCAGTTCGCACAAGATGTCAAATTCACACAGCGCAAACTCATTTCTGGATGTAATACCCAGACACCACATATAAACTTGATGTTCACATGGAATAATGAATGCTGAGTTTCTAGGGGGCACTTCTGGCCCATTCAAACTTAGTTTCCGTTTGCATTTTTCTAAAAAAAAAAAAAAAGAAGGGCCCTTTTCAGAGCTCTTGTTATGCCAATTACCATTTATCATAAGATACATTGATGTGAATATAAAAACAAATACATTGCACTTAGCACTTCAGATAGCACTTAAAAGTTTATGAAATGTAACATTTGCTCTGGTGATTGTTTACCTCAAAGTCTAGATCACCAATGGGGTGGGGTGCAGGGGGAGGGGCACAGGGGGAGGGAGCATGTGGAGGGAGGGAACATACATCAATTGCCCCCCCCCCCCCTTAGTTACACCACTGTGCATTGGATAAGTGATTTAAAGCTTTGACCAAAATGTAAAAGGTTCATTTAGTTAAGATATATTCTGGTTAAGTTATTGGCTGATTACTATTATCCGTAGATAGTATCTCTGTGGTCTCAGAACAAAGGTATACAATTAGGTAATTGAAAATGTGAAAGAAATAAGTAAGCAGCAATGGCTTTGCATTTGGTGTATTTGATAATACTTTCGATTCACAAAACTGCATTCTTTAAGTTGTAAATATATATACTAACATTGACAAATTTGATTGATTGTTTTAAGGCAAAGTATACCTTTGTTTTTTTTTAACAGTTCGATTGTCTTAATCCTATACAAATGTAGACATATACAATAAAAATAACCTGTGAAAATTTCATTTCAAAAGGTGCCAAAATAATCTGTCATTGGAATACACAATCTGAGAAATGTTTCGTTTCATGAAGAGACGCTTCTCAGATTGTAATGTTTTTGAATCCCTCTCTCTAAAACCACATTCCTTTGAAGGGAATTGTTTCTCAACATGCTAAAAATTGCTATACATTATCAACAGCTGCAGTGCTTTTTACCAAGTAAGTTCTGATGGCCATTCATTTTTGGAGCAATTACCAAAGGTATACCCCCCCCCCTTACTGTCTCTTTTTATAAAACAAGAAACACAATGCTTTATTAGAGTGGCTGTAACTTAGTGGAAGGAATTTAATTAGACTGGTCCCTTATCCATCAGGGTTTAAGACATGCATTGGTATTAAAATTCATGGTTTTATTTGTTGTTCTGTATGGGTGCATCCCACTAAATAAACTCCCATAGCATACAGTGCAAAATGCTAAATATTAAAAAATACACCAAATATACTTAGAAAAAACACTGCAGCTTTTTAAAGTAAAGGGAAAATTATCCATAGACTCTTGAATTTTTATTCTATGCTCAGTTTGATATGGGAAGTCCCAAGGCCCGCAAGTTATTCCCCCAACAAAAATAAAACTAACCCTACACCAGTATAAATTTACAAACGACCGAGCATCAATATTGAAAATGTCCGTACACCTCTCGGCAAATTAGACCATTTATTTCAGGGCCTATGTCATCAAAAATACCTCAAGTTGGAAGTCAACAACCTTCAGGTCACAATTGGGCAAACATTTTACACTGTACCCATTTTCTTTGGCTCTCATATCTGTCTAATACAGAATATTTTGAGGGCCTTCTAAAAGATATTAATGAGGCGGAAACTGTTTTCTCCCTATTTAGTGGGTGCACCCATATTGCTTTCGTGATATGCAATTGTGCATGGATCGCATACCATGCCAATCGTTTAAATTCTATGAAGCGTGCTATGCGCTGCATGCACAGGTGGATTTGACCCCAATGTCAGTGAACTCATGATCCAAACGGGGCAGTAAATAAATAAAGTAAGGGTTTTAGAAGATTATTTATGAAATAAAATTCTGTTTTCTATCAACAACTTTTCCAAACAAAAAAGGCCATTGAAGCTTATTTTCGCAGATCTAAATCACTTTAGAGAAAGGCGCTTGCATGATTTCAACTCTTTAAAACATCATCTTATATTAAATACTTTGTAAATTGCCACTAAAGAATCCAACAAAAATCTGATAATGCCCATTTGAATGCAAGGACTACACCACAAGTCCACAACCAAGCTGCCGGAACCATGCCACCACAACTTAGTATCGGTATGCGAGCATCCAGAAGTTAAGAACAATGTACAAAATAAGTTCTTCTGCCTTTATTTGATGATAACTTTGTTTTGGTTACTTTACATTTAGAAGATAGAGTGCTCAAACAATTTGAGTGACGTCACAACCTATACAACCGCCATCTTAGATGGCCTCACTGGTGACTTGGACCATGAAAAACGAGACTTATTACACAAGACCTTATTGCTAACTGGAAATCCCCAATGATTGCAATAACATTGACAACAGTTCCCTTTTCTCCTAATTTCACTATGGACAAAATCTATCCTCAAAAACCAACAGCAGCTCTTAAAATATGTTGCCTGATTTTGAGAGTTAGCTTTCAGAAACAAAAGAGTAAGGAAAAAAGACTGTGGGAATGAAAATGTAGCATTTGCTTGAAAGTTTTGGGGAGTTTCGAAACATTTTTTTTTTTTAATTCTTATGTAAGCATCCATACCTTAGCCTCGACAAAACCTGGACTTGCATTTTGCTTTAAGTTCTCTTGGGTAATAATCCTCATTGCTAAAAACATCTTCCTTGAAAATTGTGAAAGGAAAAATACTGGCAACACAAATATCTCCCACAGCAAATGGAATGCTGCCTTAATGAAATAATAACAAATGCTGTTTTTTGCATGAGTAGAATTTAATATTAATACGAAACTGATGCTAAATTTATCCCACACTCAATAAGCATTGTATTCAGCTAATGTGGTTTCTAAAAGATCTACCTGCACGTTTCAATATAAGCCAGCTTTGTTGTTTACAGAGACGTGGGTATTTTCATTATAGGAAGTAGACCAACCGGAAGTCAGTGCTCACTAATCAGCAAGATCACAATGAGAAAATTGAAATAGAGTTGAACATTATTCATTCTTGATTGGGGAGTTACAATATGACCACCTCTGGAGAAGAATGGGTTGGAACTAATTAAAACAAAATTATCCATGTCTGTCCATGGCTACCTTGAGAAATTTCAATGACTACACGCAGCATAAAAATTACTTCCCTCAAATTTTCCATAAGAAAGACTTATATAGCTGGAGTATGCTCTGACCCAATGAAACATTAGGATTTGCACATGAAACAAAAGTTCTGCCCAATCACACACCCTTAATGGGTGTTATTGATCTTATACTGATCCACCAATACGATGACCTAGCTCAAATGACATTGAGTTCTGACCAATCACAAAGCACTGATGAAACTTTTTTTTTCCTTTTTTTGTTGTTGTACACTTATGTGAACATCCATATCTTAGCCTCAACACAACCAGGACTTGGATTTGGCATTGAGTTCTCTTGGGTAATAATTTTTTTTTTCATTTCAAGACATTTATTTCCACTCCAACAGAGAATCATCATAACAATAACAAAGAACAGTAAGGGAATAATTTGAAATGGGGGCATAGCCAGAAAAGCCAAAGCTTGTGGTAGGTATGCCCGAACCAACAAAAACACAAATGGACTAACAATTAACAAGTACAGTGCGAGTAGGTTCGATTTTTAACTAAGACAGAATAGACACTTTTGTGAACTGAAGTGGCTACAGTCGGATGCAAATTATAACAATATATAGGACAAGGCGTGAGGGTGGCATTAACAATAACACTGCGTTGCTAAAACCATCTTCCTTGAAAATTGTCAAAGGAAAAATACTGGCAACAAAAATATCTCCCACAGCAAATAGAATGCTGTCTTAATGACATAACAACAAATGCTGTTTTTTGCATGAGTAGAATTTAATATAAGGCTATGAAACTGATGCTAAATTTATCCCACACTCAATAAGCATTGCATTAAGCATACAGTGCTTTCTAATAGATCTAGCTATCGTTTCAATACAAGTAAATCTGCTTAGTTGTTTACAGAGACATCGGTATTTTCATTAAGGGAAGGAGACCAACCGGAAGTCAGTGCTCACTGTTCAGCAAGATCAACATGAGAAAAATGAAATAGAGTTGAACGTTATAAATTCTTGTTTGGAGAGTTCTATATGACCACCTATGGAGAAGAATGGGTTAGAACTAACCAATAAAAATCTTCCATGATATTGAATCGTCTGTCCATGGCTACCTTGAGAAACTTTAATGACTGACGTGGCATAAAAATTACATCCCATGAATTTTGCATAAGAAAGACTTACATAGTTGGAGGTTAGCTTTGATCCAATAAGTCAATAGGATCCGCACAGGAAATAAACCCTTAATGGGTGTTATTGATATCATACTTATCCACTAATAAGATGAGCTAGCTCAAATGACATTGAGTTCTGACCAATCACAGAGCACTGATGAACTACCACGTTCGTAAGCACTATGCAGATTACTTAATATCACAACCATTAGTGGCTAAGCTCACAAACACCTTGTGAATTTATTAAAGCCATACAAAATGAAAATAACAGCTCATAATGGGTAACTACTCTGTACTGAATCAACCAATCAGTGGCTTCCAAGTAACTGGTGATTTTAATTTGACGAATCAGAACATCACACCGCTCCAGACAGGGAACATTGGCCGCATGTAGGTTCACAAAACCAGTATTTCTACTCAGTCACTAGTGCTGCACAGAAGAGTTTGCATCGACTGCATATTTGATGTCAAGTATTAGGGTGCAAGAACTTGTGCAGTTTAAATTTATTCTGAAGAGTATTTACAACTTCAATTTCTCTGCTTGACTTCCTCTCTGAGAAAGTTGCTTTGTGCATATATTGTGTCGTTATCTTCAAGTGATCCACTTTCCAAAAGTCTGTTAAGGAGAAATTTGGTGTTTATAACATTCAAATTCTAACAAAAGTTTTAATTGAAAATCAATGGAGCCAGAACTGTTGATGAGGTTTCTTCAATACACAATGACTCTGCTGTTTTTCCTATTGATGGTAACACATGTAGGAAGCTTAAGAAGCCAGTGTGGTAGATTTGATATCAGGTATCAAATGTTCAGCTCTGAAAATAGAGTCCTCAAAAACAATGTACTGAAACAGAAAACTGTTGCCAATCATGTCATCTGTGGAAGAGATTGCAGCATGGAGGAGGACTGTAAGTCTTTCAACTTCTATGAATATAAGAAACTCTGTGAGCTGAATAATGCAACAAGAGCTGAGCATCTTGAAGACTTCCTTGAAGATCAAGAGAGTGTATACTTTGATGCAGATGAGGACACACCCATCTACTCAGTGGCTGATAACTCTCCCCCTCTCCCTGAATCCTCATCCACTCAGCCCCCAACTCACCCGTCATCCACTCAGCCCACAACTCACCCCTCATCCACCCAGCCCACAACTCACCCCTCACCCAATGAGCCCACAACTCACCCCTCATCCATTCAGCCCCCAACTCACCCCTCATCCACTCAGCCCACAATTCATCCCTCATTCACTCAGCCCACAACTCACCCCTCATCCACTCAGCCCACAACTCACCCCTCATCCACTCAGCCCACAACTCATCCCTCATCCACTCAGCCCTCAACTCACCCCTCATCCACTCAGCCCCCAACTCACCCCTCATCCACTCAGCCCACAACTCATCCCTCATCCACTCAGCCCCCAACTCACCCCTCATCCACTCAGCCCACAACTCACCCCTCATCCACTCAGCTCTCAACTCACTCCTCATCCACTCAGCCCACAACTCACCCCTCATCCACTCAGCTCTCAACTCACTCCTCATCCACTCAGCCCACAACTCACCCCTCATCCACTCAGCCCACAACTCATCCCTCATCCACTCAGCCCCCAACTCACCCCTCATCCACTCAGCCCACAACTCACCCCTCATCCACTCAGCTCTCAACTCACTCCTCATCCACTCAGCCCACAACTCACCCCTCATCCACTCAGCCGACAACCGTCTCTATGAAACTTACAGACCCGCCTCAATTTGAAAGTTGTAAACTTTTAAAAGAGGGTGGTTACACTGAGAGTAAAGTATACACAATCTACCCAAGTGGAATCCCTGAAGGCCTGCAAGTCTTCTGTGATATGGAGACTGATGGTGGAGGATGGATTGTATTTCAGAGGCGGATTGATGGCACTGTAGACTTTTATCGCAACTGGACTGACTACCAGACTGGTTTTGGTGACCTGTCAGGAGAGTTCTGGCTTGGCAATGATAACTTAGTCAAACTGACCTCAGCAGGTTATACCAATCTACGTGTGGATCTAGAATCATGGGCAGATGAACAAAGATATGCAGAGTATAGTGGAGTACACATTATTGGTAGTGATTATGAATTCAGTTACGACAATAACATAGGAGGCAATGCAGATGACTCTCTGGGTGATAACAAGGGTAATAAGTTCACAACAAAGGATAGAGACAATGATGATGGTTCCGGGAATTGTGCAGAGACAACTCATGGAGCCTGGTGGTTCAATGACTGCACAGTGAAGTCTCACTTAAATGGTGAATATGGACAGAGCTATAGTGGCAAACGAGGCATTTGGTGGCGTGCATGGATAAACACTGGACCCATCAAATCATGCAGTATGAAACTACGTATACCTTAAGAGTGAGTCCATCTTTTTAATTTCAAAAACGTTCTCACTAAAGAAAAACAGAACTTGCATCAAAATACTGTCCTATTATTGATTCAGAATTGGGACAGCTTTTTTGGTTCAATTCAACCACAATCTGATTTGCAAACCTGAGATTATGGTAGTCTTTCTTGCACCGTTGTTGATATCAATCTGCCAAAATACCAGCATTTGATTATTCTGTATTTTGTGGCAATCCTTAAAATAAATAATAATAATAAACAAGTGAATGCATTTTTTGTTCTTTTTTGACAAGTGCAAATTGCAATATTTATTGAGAAAAAATCCTCATGGTCAACAATTAAACACAACTTTTATATGGTACACTCAGGCAAGATGGGACAGGTAACCATTTTTTTTGTATATTAAAAATTGAATTTTTCCCTTAAATCATCATGTGAGCTTACCAATACAAAAGCTTATTTACATTTTCACCTTCTAACAAAATTCTGAGGTTTTTTTACAGTTTTAAATACTCAGAAGAATGTACTTTTTAAAATGAAATTCAGTATCCAAAATTTTGAAGCATGATGGGACGGAATGATGGGTCATGGACATATTTAAGTAGAATACTGAGTATTTGTTGTGGATGGTTTGGGTCCAATTTGGGCAAGATGGTCGAACAGTGTATGACCTCTTCCAGAACTGTCAGTCTTTAGTGTGATAAGTAAGTGTACAAAACAAATTAAATATAAAAAAACAGTAAACAAAACTTGAGAAACTTTAGTACAATACGTTTTACAGTTGTGTTTTAAACAAATAAATGTGTCCTATTTTAGACCAACCGTTCATAACTCATAATAAGGTGTTGATGAATTGGCCTACCACTGAAATGACTTCTGGGGTAAAACGGGAAGGATCACAAAATTCATCCAGAGAGGTTTTTATGATATCATTTCAGACTCAAGAAATGGGGTCATGTGCTACTGTAAACAAATTTTGACAATCACTCAAAAATACTCATGGACAATGGTAACCCCCACGTATATTGTGATGCCTGAAATTTGACAATGAACATGTTTATTTGTAAAAGAGAGAGATACAACTGAGACTTCAAAAGACAGACTTAATATGGACAAGACTATTTTGAAGAAAGGGGGTTTCCCAGAAATAATGTGGTTTATGTTAAAACACATCAAAAAAGCAGTGTACTATGTTACCCTTTGGCCCATCTTCCCCCAGTGTACCTGACACTGATGCTTCATCCCTGTAAAAGGGTGAGTCAGTTTTTCTTCAGTAATGGGCACCTCTATAAAGGCAAGTCAGTTTTTCCTTCAGTAATGGGCACCTCTATAAAGGCAAGTCAGTTTTTCCTTCAGTAATGGGCATTTCTATAAAGGCAAATCAGTTTTTCCTTCAGTAATGGGCACCTCTATAAAGGCAAGTCAGTTTTTCCTTCAGTAATGGGCACCTCTATAAAGGCAATCAGTTTTTCCTTCAATAAGGGGCACCTCTATGAGGGAAAGTCATTTTTTTCTTAAGTAAAGGGCACCTCTCGGCTGAGGGCGATTCAGTTTTTCCTTCAGCAATGGGCAATCAGCAGCGGCGCTACAGGGGGGCAAGGAGGGCAAAAGCCCCACGGTTACTTTCTTTGCCTTCCCCGCCCCCGCCCCCCCCCCCCAATTCTAATCTCAATCTTTTTTCAGATGACCCAAATTGAATATTTTGCAATTATTTTTGCGTTGTAAAATAAACTCAATTTTATCCTTATCATTTTTAAAAATTATCTGTGTCAAAACGCCCAACACAGAATCCATCGCTGGCAAATGTTTATAAATATGTGGATTTATTCAAATCCCTAAAATCTTGGGAACATGCCCACAACATGCCAAAAGCAACCACTGTAGTAAGCAGTTCACACAACACGCCAAATTCACACAGCGCAAACTCATTTCTGGAGTATATACCCAGACACACACTCACACACATGATAAACTTGATGTTCACATGGAATGATGAGTGCTGAGTTTCTAGGGGGCACTTCTGGCCCATTCAAACTGTAGTTTCCGTTTGCATTTTCTAACAAAATCAAGGCCCTTTTCAGAGCTCTTGTTATGCCATTTACCATTTCTTATAAGATACATTTATGTGAATATAAAAACAAATACATTGCACTTAGCACTTAAATGTTTATAAAATGTAACACTTGCTCTAAGTAATTCTTCATCTCAATGTCTAGATCACAAATGGGGGTGGGTGTGCAGAGGAGGGCACAGGGGGAGTGGGCACGGGGAGGAAGGGAACATACATCAATTGCCCCCCCTTTAGTTACACCACTGTTCATTGCATAAGTGATTTAAAGATTTGACCAAAATGTCAAAGGTTAATTTTGTAAAGATAAATTCTAGTGGTTAAATTATTTTTTCTTGTGGCAGATCACTATTATCCGTAGATGGTATCTCTGTGGTCTCAGAATAAAGGTATATCAATTTGGTAATTGAAAATGTGAAAGAAATAAGTAAGCAGCAATGGCTTTGCATTTGGTGTATTTGATAATTCTTGCGATTCACAAAACTGCATTCTTTAAGCTGTAAATATATATATATACTAAAAACAACAAATTTGATTTATTGTTTAAAGGCAAAGTATACCTTTGGGTTTTTGAACCGTTCGATTGTCTTAATCCTATACAAATGTAGACATATACATGTACAATAAAACTAACCTGTGAAATTTCATTTCAAAATGGAATTAGCATTTTTGAGATATCTAACAAAATCCAAAATTGGAATACACAATCTGAGAAACGTTTCATCTCAGATTGAAATGTTTTTGACTCCCTCTCTCTAAAATCACATTCCTTTGAAGGGAATTGTTCCTCAATATGCTTTACATTATCAACAGCTGCAGTGCTTCTTACCAAGTAAATTCTAATGGTCATTAAACTTTGGAGCAATTACCAAAGGTATACCCTCCCTTTAAGTCTCTTTTTATAAAACAAGAAACACAACGCTTTATTAGAGTGGCTGTAACTTAGTGGAAGGAATTTTATAATGCTGGTCCTGTCTTTATCCATCGGGATTTAAGACATGCATTGGTATTACAATTCAATGTTTTATTTGTTGTCTTATATTGCCTGCGTGCTGGTGTGCAATTGCGCGTGCATCGCACACCGTGCCTCGATTTCAATTCCATGAAGTGTGCTGTGCGCTGCATGCACAGGTGCACGTTCTTGAAAATATAGACATTTTGAGGTAGCTTGGTACCAGTGTAAATCCATCAAAATGCCCCATTGAAGACACAGAGAAAAAGTGTGACAAAGGTACATGCCCGACAAACTTGGTCATTGTGTCAGATGTATGGGCTAGAATTTAACCAGCTTGTAAATTTAAAAAACTTGTTTCTTGTGCACAAGTGATGTCTATAAATGTATTCCATGATCAATGACGTTGAATAAACCGAGTGATAGGAATCAAGCTGATTTTGCAATGTTTTGTTTTATTCCAGAGTCTAGTGTAAAACCTTGTTTTGGGGAGGGGGATGGTAGAAATAATGGGTATTTGTCCCAAAACAAAATAAAAACAACACGCAGCAATGCAACACTTTAAACAGAATGAAAAACACCAGCTGTTTTCAAATCATTCAAAAACCCCCTACCCTGCAAAGTTTACTAATTAATATGATATTTCCATGAAAATTAAACAAACTATCCCAAACAGGAAAAATAAAATGCAAGTTCCCTTCAGAGTGTGGGGGACAAAAATGTGCCATCCGAAGAACAATGCAGTTACTCCATGAACAGAAGTGTCAGAAGTGACCGGGACTCGAACCCACACTCTGACAACACCAGAACTTGAGTCTGGTGCGCTAGAACCTTTTGGTCAAGACACTCCAAAAAAACAAACCCCAGCGAACATTTCCAGGAGTGCGTTCATTTATGCAACTTTAATGCGCAAATTTTGATCACATTGGACTGCAGTCTCACCAGAAATCTTAACACATGCTAGACACATGTAGACACACTGGGGTAAATCATTAGTGATGTACATATATTTTGTTCACCGTTTGCAGCGAATTTCGACACCAAGAAAGAATACTACGAATTTAAATAAAAGTTGGGAATAAACTCTAGCAATTATAGAAAACTAATGGTTTTCAAGTAGAACAGCGAAAGGGGTTGTGATGTCTAGTTGAGGTTTGCTGAGACACTATTTAAATAAATCCCTCTTTGAGTTGCGGTGGTTATGGTTAGGGTGATGGTCTACAGGAGATTGCCTGGGGTGGGATGTCTCATGTGCCTGTAACAATGCTTCAAGGCAAAAAGACAAACAAACTAGATCTGTACTAGACCCAAGCTAGTCCAGACTAGGATGACTAAATAGGTGAGGGGATGGGGCTGGAATGCTTGATTGATTTGAACTTTGAAGGTAGAGATTGACTGATGAAATACGTCTTCATAGCAGGGTTGGCTTGGGTGATGGAATTAAACAGTGATTAGAGACGTTAATGAAGCCCTTTGTTGTAGCATTGACCCCTGTTTTAGGGAAAATCAACAGACCTAAGTGACGGAGGTTAGGACGGGGAACCTTCAGGGGAAATATACAGAACAGAGCAAATTACAGTTAAATTTGGAATTAAGACATTTGCAAAGGAAAATCAAATCCATGGTATTTCTACGATTTTTGAGCGAGACTAGGGAAGTGGCTTGTTGTGGGACATCTACCTTGTTGTCAAGGAAAACAGATGAACTTGTTTTGGACACGTTGGATACAAGTCTCTTGGGTAGCAGACAATGAATGAAAGGAAACAGTATTGTAATTACTAATTGAATTGTACGACTTGTGAGCGAAGCAACATGTCCTGATGTCATGGAGTAAAAAGGCATCCCGGATGATACATAAAACACACCCACCAAAAAAAAATCAAGAAAAATCTGAGAAACTTTTCTTCACTTCACTTTCCTCCACTGATTTGATTCAGAATTGCTCAAGCGTACACTAATAAGCCTACATACAAATTGTCTAATTAAGTATGTAGAATTACCTGCATCTGTAAAGGCGAGATGACGTCACATGAATGACCAAAACAAGATCAAAACTATAAAGACAGGTCTTACAAACCCAATGATTTCATTGGACAGACATGCAATGAAGCATCACTACCAAACTGCTACGACACACATGAGTGTGTGTGAGTACACACACAGTATTAGGGCATGCACAAATTTAAGTGGTTCAAAGGTACACCAGGCAGGCAACCAGCAGGTTCTACAGGTCCGTATCTGGCGTTATTCACGCGTCTCGAGGTCTGATGTCAGATGTTGAGGTCAGATGGCGACTTTGAATGATCATATCAAAACAAATTTTGCTTCCTGAATGCTTCACTGTTGCTGCCCATACATGTTAAATTTTGGGAGAATTTAAACCTTGGTGGTCGTCTTGCTTTACTCACATTTTACAACACCTGTTAAAGAGCAGATCTAGACTTTACATTACTATAACTTTATGATCCCAAGATTTTATAATCCCTAAAATTTACGATCCCTAAATTTTACGATCTCAAAGATTTTACAATCCCTAGATTTTAAAGAAGTACTTGAACGATCGATCGAAGAAGCAGTAATTTTTTGCTGAAATTCATTTACAAGTGCTCAATGAATACAAACACATACAGTCCACATCCTGTGGAAAAAGTTTTATAAATACAAAACATACAGTCCACATCCTGTGGAAAAAGTTTTATAAATACAAAACAAAAATAATTTTGACCACAACTCAACGTTGAGTTTCACAAAAAGCGCTGGGACGTCATCCTTCTCGGATAAATCCACTGTGTTTACTCACATTCTACCATAGCTGTTGAGAAATAGTGCCATTGTGTCTGTGAAGAAAAGAAAACTGGTTCGCTTACCTCAGCCCATCCTTGACACCAGCAGTTGCACTGGTATATGTTAACTGACGACAACTTGCGTGTGGACACCTCCACTCTCTCATGCAGCGAGGCCTGCACGCGCTCCACAAACTCTTTGTTCGTCTCTGCCGGTAGGCGTGGCTCAGCGCTCACAGGAGACCCAGCTCGGCCAGTACTCCCCGGACTCGTGGCGCCCGACTTCGATTTGTGGCTGTCGCCACTGGTCCGTCCAGATTTTGAAGGAGGTGGGCTGCTCGACTGAGATCCGCGGGTCTCCGACGCAGTTTTTTCGGGGGTGGCCGGGGCGGCAAAGTCAAAGGATTTGCGTTTGTCTGCTGGATGGGGGGACGATGTCGGGGAGGTTGTGCCTCGGCTATAAACAAATCAAAATAAACAATGATTAAATAAATTAAGATGAAGGTGCAGATGACAAGATGGTGTACGGTGTTTCCGAATTGTATAAAATGTATGCTTATTTCAACTATTTTCTTAAAAAGTTCATAAAAAGTTCCATCACAATTTGAGCAAACTTTTTAAGAAGATAACAAATCTGACTGTTTGCAAGCTCTTTATAAAAACCAGCTCAATGGGTTTCTCAACAGTAACGAGGCTTCACTTTTAATCACTTCACAAACTTAAACGAAGTGAGCTTGAAAAGAAAAAAAAAGATAGTTGTTTATTGTTGATACTACTAAGCCCCTTCATTTAAAGCAGCAAATTGGATGGTGGAGCCAATATGGAAGGAGTAAGCACGGCCAAGCATCAAAGGTACAAGCCTCGTCACCTCATCTGATTTATCTGTCGTGTGCCATTGCATTTTTTTTCAACAAACCTGCAGTTGCTGAAATGGACCTTAAACAATTGAACAATGCCCGCATGACAGCATCAGTTTTGAGACAGGATTGTGAGTACTAAAGCTCATTTCAGTGACCGACGGCAGGAGTAAGCGCAGCCAAGTATCAAAGAAATAAACATGGCCACCGACGGTGATTGACAAACTCTGGTGTGCCATTTTCAATTATTTAACAACCCAGTTGCAGTTGTTCGAAATGGACAATAAGTAATCGAATAATGCTCGCAATTACCTCAAAGACTTCTCCCCAGAATCATTCCTCTTGTCCGGTTGCTTCCCAGACTTTGAACGCTGCCTTTTAAGAAACCCCTTGGACGGTACTGGCAGCTCTACAGAAGGCTCATCAACAGCCTTGCTAGCATCCCCTGGCCTTAAGGTGGTAGAGCCCAAAGTGCTCTGCTTTACGTCCTCGCCAGTCTCCACCTGGATGAGAGAGGAACACTTCTCGCAGAGTCCATTCTTCTGTCTCCTTGAACTCCCACCACTCGTTGTTATGGTAATAATCTTGTTGCCCAGCAACCAAGATTGGGATTGGCCACCCGAAAGTAAAAACTCCGCGACGGGAGATCTGAGAGAACAAAAGTTCAATTATTATGGAAACCTTCCAAATGTTGAGCTCTCATGAGCTCTTTTATATAATAGCAGCAACAAAAGTACAACACTTTTCCTTCTTTTTCAGAAAAAAATAGAGAAGAAAAATAATAAAAACACACTGTTCGCCCAAGCCTGATGACAAATATAATCACCAAACTGGGAGACAAATGTCATGAGATTTAGGAGCATTACTCATTTGTGTAGGCATAATAGTTGGCCATTAGAAAACATTTGGAAAGTTTTGCCGAGTACAAGGGCTGACCCACGATGCTTGTGGTCAAGGCTTTTATAGACTTATTTTTGGGGTATTTCATAAAAAAAATAGCTAACTTTCACAGCCCAAAAAACAAAACAAAAAAAGAAATCAGATTTAAGTAGGAAGAATATCATGCCGTTTATGGTTACCCCCCCCCCTAAAAAAAAAAAACATTTATGTGACATCAAAACAAAAATATAATCACTAAGGAGAATTTTAATTACACATAAAATAAAAATGAAAACACTGAATATGGACCAGTCAGAAAATGACAATGAAAAAATGATGACAACTGAATATGCAACAATAACCCTAGAAAAAAAGGTATTCTCTTAAAATAATTAAAGGTTTTGTACCTTCTATGGAACACCCCCCCCCCAATATGAAAAACTGACTAACAATGAAAGAGAACCAGACTAAATAACAATCAAATATTAATGTCGGTTTCTCAATGCAGTTGCCTTTAGTCTTTCCTTTTCCCATTATTAAGTAAGTCATGTGCTCCCCTCTTTCATTTCCGCTACTTCCGGCTCCAACGCTGGCATATGTTTATGTGTAAATGTAACAAAATTCACCCATTATTGCTCAAAGCATTTCTTAGACAGAAACTTTCATCTGAATAGCTTATCAGTGAAGAACATATGTAAAAGCCAAGTCCAATTACTAAACTTTTCTTGCGTAAATCATGAAGGAAAAATACCAAGCAACTGCTTCGGGCTTCTGGTAATCAGTGGAGCCAGTCTGTGTGAAGTGGGTGTGGCCTACAGTGGAATCAATCACACTTACGAACAGGGCCCCAACTTCATACAGCAGCTTAAGCACAAAAAGTAGCTAAACACAACACAATATATGATTACCAGAATAAGGTTACCAGCCAAACTACCATCTCACATGTACCATCTGTGCTGGTATCCTGCTCATTTGTGCTAAGCAGAAACTTGTTAAGCAGCTCTATGAAATTGGGCCCGGGATAGTGGGTGGAGTGGGGTGGGGGCTGGTCATTCCAATGTTGTAAACCCATACCTCTTTGGCACTGTGGTGCAGTTAGAATACGTGTATCTGGCCATCATGTCCAGACATCCCTCGGTGAGTATTGAGTGTAACTCACTGAGTATCTCATTACTCGCTCGCTCAGATGTGGCCGACGACTCCTGGCCTTGCTTATCATGGGATTTATTCTGCCCGTTCTTCTTGGGCATCCTAGAGAAATGAAAAAGAAACAAATATCGAGAAAAATATATCAATATTTGAGACTGCTAAAAAGAAAAAAAATAGCGTCATGGAGGTGAGACTATATTTGGCAAGCTCCCTGTACACACAGTGGGAATAGGTTTCAATTCTGATTGTATATAATGGGACCAGACTGCTTCTCATTCCAAGTTTTTCCTTTTACTCTGTGAACAAACACAGTCCACCATTTTGTAGAACCAAATTTTGACTCCACAAAATTATGGACCGTGTTAGTTCACAAATTAAAGGAAAACCACACAATTTTGAGAGATTTTATATTCTACTTTTAAAACATCTTTCCAACCACATAATTTCACAACAAACGCTTTTTACAGCCCAGAGTGCCTAATCCGAGGAATTTTCAGCAGAAAAAAAAACTTGCACTGACATTTTTTTTTTACAGGTTTTTTCTGACACTTTTGATATTTAGCAACGAATAATCACTACACATGTTTCTGTAGTGGACTAAATCCTAATTTTACAGGGATTTACAAGCTAGTGAACTTGACTTACTGGCTTGGCTTCTCCGTTAAACTGCTACTTCTTCTTAGTTTGACACGCCCAGGGCTATCCAATGACATCTTTGGAGCACTTGCTCGTAGACCCTGGAAAAAGCAATCACCACTTATAAAAAAAAAACATTGTACACGTATACAGATCCTACATTTTCTTCACTGTCGTACCTCAGCTGAGTCCAGGGTTCTCCCCAGGATTTCTCAAAACTGTGGGGCATTCTGGACCCAATTTTCTAGAGGTTTTGCCTCGGCACGCTGAATTGAAGCGAGGTCTTCGCAATGCTTTTTTACCTGTTATTTTTTTTGAAGCAAAAAATTTGCAGGGAACCAGTCACAAACAATATACATTGTCGGGCAGCCATTTAAAAAAAAAAAAAAGGCCCTCCTCCTTCCTTTTTTCAAAAAAGGCAGGACGCTAAACATGTTGAAAAAAATATTTTGCCTTATCAGTTTATCTTGCCGACCATTACAGTACTGAAATATCCAAACTGGGGCTGGATGATGTTCACATCCATACAAGGGGAGTCTATGTAACAGTGAACAATTCCCTTACCCTTGTGATGCAGTTGACAAATTCTCGACGGAACGGGAGACGACATTTGATGAACCACATTGCGATGACATGATGCGCTAACGAAACCTCGTAGAGCGAAAACCTAACAATGGTTCAGAACGGGGAAGGATTTGCTTTAGAATGATTTGTTTCACAATACATGAACTTGGCATTTTGGGAAAGATATAAATTTGGCATGAATATCCACAGCACTGTTCCGTTAATAATTAGAATATCCACCCAATTTTCCCCCTCAGTATTATGCATTTATGTAAAAATCTTACTTCTTCAAAAAGAAAAAAAAAACAAAGTCAAACAATTAGACATTATCCCCAAAACAACAACAACAAAACTAAAAACTTTAAAATCATGGAAAGAACTTAAGAGAATACTCAATAGATAACGTGAAATCTTCCCAACACTGATCAGGTCTTTGCAGTAACGGATTTTGATAATCCAAAGGTAGAACCAGTAACTACAAATGATCAAACATCAAAGATGGTAAATGGTGAAGTAGGCATCCATACCTGCGAAAATATTTTGTCTGAATGCCCCCGTTGATTAGAAACAATAAAAAAACTTTTTAATTCTGACGGTTGGTGTCCATACATCGGTGCTGTGGCCAGAGAGTGTTTATTATGTGTTGTTTAAATCGCTCTTGTTATTAATTTTTTTTTTAAAACCCAACACTGATCAGGTTCTTTGCAGTAATGGATTTTGATAATCCAAAGGTAGAACCAGTAACTACAAATGTCAAACATCTGTGATTGTTATTAATTTGTATCAAGACTGAAGTGATAAGAATCTATGACCCAACTAACTTGAACGGATTTGTGTAGTGCAGAGCTACAGCGAAGATACTCATGTATTGATTCTCAACGAAGCTGGCATAGAGGTGGGGGAACCAGATCAGACCTGATGATAAAACACAACAAAGACGAAACGTCTTCATTAAGTATTAAATAGGGAGACCGCCAACATAGGGCTAGATAGCCCAGTTGGTAGAGCGCCGGTACGTTAATCCGGAGGTCGTTGGTTCAAATCCTGCTCTGGTCAATTTTTCTTTGTTCAACCCCATACTACTTGAAATTCACCCAGTCAGTTTCCCTTGTGGTTCATTACTTGACATTAAGTATTTTCATTCAAGTAAAAGCAACAAAAGATTATGGAGGGAGGAAGAAAAACAGCATGGAACTGACTATCCTACAAATAAATCCAACAACTTGAAAGAAAATTGAAAGAGGGGTCATACTTTGGTTATGACCCAAAAACAAAATTTAAGTAATTTTTATCTGAAAGCTTAATTAAAAGCTTAATAAAGATGGTAATGGTAGTAGGCATCCATCCTGCGAAAATATTTGTCTGAAATGCCCCGTTGATTAGAAATCAATAAAAAACATTTTAATTTCTGACGGGTTGGTGTCCATACATCGAGTGCTGTGGCCAGAGATGCGGTTGGTACCCGCTGACGTCACCTCGCTAAAGGTGGATGAATTTGACATTCATGTGAAAAAAAACCATGACAGTTTTTGATTTTTCTCTGCAAGTAGATACTGTTTTCAGCTGAAACTTTCACAGGTGATTTTTATTGTATCCTTCTTTAGAATTTGCCTACAAATAAGCATTACATTAACAAAAAACAAATGACCCTACCTTTAACCAACAGAAGAGATTTGTTTTATAAAGTCATATTCACTTAGTGTGTAACCATCACTTGACCTGAATCTTATCCCGATTATTTTTGTTACCAAAGCCTTATGTTAACCTTGGCAAAAATGGGAACAATTCAAAGTATGTTCTACAAACCAACACCCTCCCCCTTCAATCATTAATACTACCACTTGGCAGACATCTTGGATATTTCAAGTAATATTTTTCACATATCATCCCCCATACAAACAGTTTGATTCCAACTCCCTCAAACCTTCGCCCTCCTTCCCCTTTCTACTTGTGAGAAAAAAACTACAGGACATGGCCTTTTCCAAACCTCAGCTTGGGCTCAGGCTCCCTCATCAATTTTGGAGCAGTGTACATTTTGCGTGGGTTTCCAAACAGCAAATGAAGCCCGGAGACGGAGCCTAAGCCAAGGTTTGGAAAAAGCCCCAGGTTTTGCCATGGTAATTGAGGCAGACATCTCGGATATTATTTTACAAAATAACACATCTGACAATATTTATCACATATCATTCTCCGACGCTAGACAACCATAAACATTTTTTTGCATTTCTACCATCAGTCCTTCTTGTTGGCAAGCGGTTTGCAACAGCAAACTTTATTTTCTCAAACTATTTTTATCACATAAAATTCCCAACCAAACAATTTTTATTCTAACCTTCCCCCCCCCCAACACTTTACCCTCCCGTCTCCACTCCCTCCTCCCCCTTTCTACTTACTTGAGAGGAACTCCAGTACAGGTATTGCCATTGCTGGAGTAGCAGACATCTTGGACATTTCCAGAATGACAGACGGAAGGATTTTGATCATAGTATCCTGCATCTCCATAACGCAGAGAGTTAGTCCGTCTACGCACTGCTGGGCACACTTCAACTTCAATCCCGCCTCTAGACATTTAATCAAGTCAACCTAAAGCAAAGAAAAAAAATATATAGCTTGGTATAAAATATCGTTTTAATAGATGTTAATTTTGCATCGGGGATAAAGAATAATATTTGGTTTTGTTACACCGATGTGTTTTGAGCATCAAATACTCAGGGTAGGCACACACACCATTGTGGGGACTTTTACACAATGGAACAAAGGTCCCCACAACCTTTTTCTTTGTTAAACTGGGTCCCCACAAGGGAATTCTTTAGAAAAGGGAAAAATAGAACAACAATAGGAAGTCCCCACAATGGTGTGTGCAAAAGTTCATGTGTCCTTTTCCCGAGCCTGTGAAAAAAAAAAAACATAGGCATATCACTTGGGTGGGATTCAAACCCATGACCTTCGCCATGCTAGAGCAGCTAAAAACAAAGGATTCAAACTGGTTTAGGTGGTAAGACATCTGCTCTAGCATGGCAAAGGTTGTGGGTTCGAGTCCCACCCGAGTCGAGTGATATGCCCTTTCACAGGACTTGGGAAACTACTGAGTATACAGTGCTTAACACACGTTGGTGTATGGGTAACACCGAATCAAATTTTTGCCGTTATCGTCGCTAAGATATCTGCTCCAGAATGCAGGGGTTGTACGTTCGAATCCCACTTGAGTAATATGCCTGCAGGTTTCTTTCCACAGCACTCGAGAAGTACTGAGTATACAGTACTTAACACACATCAGTGCTTGGTAAAACCACAAATATTCTTAGTTTTTTGTCCCAATGCAAATTATTATATCAATTAAACATTATGTTATCAATGCTTGGAGTTTAAAGAGCATAATTTTCCTGTGAACTTTATCAAATTAAAAGCACATCTAAAAATGAGAGCTAGAGGCTGGGTCAAAAGTGATTAACACCACTACAACTATTCCAATTACAACCACCATGATATTACAATAATAATCAAAAAATTAATGCTAATAAACAAAATGCAAAAGTCAGTACCTTATGCCAGAAAATGGGGGAAAAAGTTAACTTGAAAAAAAGTGAATAGGTTTTTTTTTTTACTTTTACAAATACAGCAGGTTAGTTTCAAGGGAAAATTGTGCATTGTTTTTCACTATTTTCTCCTGACTCACACAACGGATCAAGCCCGAATATTCACAGGTTTGTTATTTCATGTATACAGTTGATCACACAAAACATAACATGAACACTGTCTGGGACTATGTTGTCAGCTCTACCAATTCTGTCTAGCATGTTTACAACTTTCTTTGCACTTATGCTTCTCGGCTGGTGAAAAAAAAAAAATACATTTCTGTTTCAGTTTCTTCTTTGTTCCAAAACCATGACGAAGATATATGTATACTTGGAGTATTCCCTTACCTGTTTCCGGCTGTCCAACTGGTTATGGTAAGGGACCACCGCTGTGAGAATGCGATAAACACCGGCGTAGAAATCTGCTCGGTTGAAAGCTTGGGGCGTATGGTGCAACCTACGGATGTGGTTCCGATCGTCAACCTGTCAATAAGATGAGGAATCAAATTCCCTTGAATCAAATGTAATTTTGATATTTTTATACTTTTTTAGTAATTATCCATCAAAAAATAAGGCTCCAACCTCAAGGTTTTGAAAAGCTAGCTACTCTTCTGCCGTTGGGGGCGTGCGTCATCTTTGACGTCATCTGTGGGATGTTGCTTTTTTATTGCAACAAAGCGGCTATACAAAACGGAGCTCCCACAATTGATATCACATGAGAAAGGGGCTTTTCGCGAATCTTTCTGCAAGAGGGGTTTTAAAAATGCTTGGTTTTTTTTACCTTAATGTGAGTTTAATTTCCTTATTGACTGAACATATTTTAAACGAATTTCAGCCAAGATCACTTGATGCCGTTTCATTCAAGCTGGTCTTTAAATAACAGACAAATATTTCCCTCATCCACACGTACTGAGTATACAGTGCTTCTAACACACATCGGTGTATGGGTAAAACACAAGTAATAGTCTGTATCCCTCTGGGCTCTTACCATTGAGCAGAGAGTTGCACAGAGTCGGTCCAGGTTTGCATTCGACGCCAGCACAAGAGGGCGGTTCTGCATGGCTTTAGCGAGACATTCAGACACCATGGTCAACACTCGCCAATCCGTCTCCTAAACAGAGATTCACAACAACAACAAAAAGATAACTGATTGCAGGTGTCTAAAAGGCAACATGGGACGATAGTTTCAAGAGTGAAGCAGATGGACCAAAAGCCACTGTTCCTGGCAGTTGGATGATAATCCATTAAGAGAATAAAAGAGTGGCAGCGAGGCAGGGTTGTGGCTTGCGATAAATGACCGAGCCTGAGGCAATATTGAAGTGACAAACCAGTCTGCTGCCACCAGTGGCTCAGGTACCCCACTGGTTCAGATGTATTGTACTCACGTATTTCAAACAGATGGTTATCACTTTGAACGCATCAGCAAATGGGATGGAGGTCGTCTTGCAGAAACGCTCTGAGAGGGGTGGGGACACGCACACAGAGGGCGGGGAGGTCTTGCCTGTTATGTCCATCTCCATTCTGTCAGCATAAAAAAACGATAATTTTAATAATAAATTGGTGTGTCATGGCCGTGCGGTCTACTGCATCGGACTCAAGTTCTGATGGCTGAATCATCGGAGTGTGGGTTCGATTCCCAGTCAGGTCACTTGTTGTGTCCTTGAGCAAGGCACTTAACCATAATTGTTTCTCTTTACCCAGGTGTACAAATGGGAACCTGGAAGGGCTGAGACAGTGTTGTGTTGGATTAATCCCTCAGCACTAATATAATCAGCTTGGGGTGGTATGCTCCCAGGGCTCCCCAGGGAGTTGAGAAAGTTTGAAAAGTGGCTAAAAGTATGCCTGATGAAAAGGGATAATATTGTCTTTGTTCAAAATCTCCAAATATTAAATTGTTTATTGTAAATATTCATACATTCACACTAGAGGACTAAAACCTTTACAAATTTGTCGTGTGTTCCTCTCCATATTTCAGATTTCAAACAAGCTACTGCACCCAATTCACAAAGCAAAAGAAAAACAATGTTTTCCTCGTCTTTTATTTTGACTCCGTGTCACAAAAACGAACTTAAACAGGACAGTTTAATTGGAAATAATTGGTACGGATACTCACTTGCGATCACAGAGAACATATGGGCTGTATTTGAGAATGCCGTCTTTGTCTGGTAGACCAATGTGATACGCGCAGTCAGACCGAAGATGTAAAAGATACTCAAACACCTGGAGACACAAAGTAGAAGAAATTACTCAACCGTTGGAAACCCTGACATTCTCAGATTTGGATACAATTATACCCCTTGGACCCACATCGGACCCCTTGCACCAACAACACATGTCTGCCAAGCTCGCAATTTTTGGAGTCACACTGCACATACAAAAAATGGTGAAGCGTGTAAACGCTGCATCGCCTAAAATGCGCACTAGACTGTATAACACACAAAGTAGCACAACCAATATTATCGTGATTATGACATCGAAGTGCAGCCAATCAAAAGTGGGTGCTTTATTTGCCGACTTTATTTTCTGGGCGCAATCTTTGAAAATGGCCACTTTTAAAAGTCGCCTGGTGTGCTTTTTTTTTTATGGCACAAACTTTGTTTCCTTGCATGAAATTGTGTCCTATCCAACATCAGGCTACAATTGTTAAAAGAAAGCCCCTACTACCTGCAGGGACCAATTTCATAGAGTTGCTTCAACATTTTCTCCTTAGAAGCAAAACTAAGTAGGCTACCAGTCACAGATGCAACATATGACATTGTATTTAGCTGGTAACCTTATTCTGGTAAGCGTAATCTTTGTGTGCTTAGCTATGAAATTGGGCCTTTCGCGTATGCAAACAAAGTGGTCCTTATAAAACAACAAATCTCACCATACTCCTGATTCTCCTAGCCGTTTCTGATTGGTAGCTGTGTTGATACTGAGCTTGCATGTGATTGGTTAGCAGCTCAAATGCCAACACACAGTGATTGGATGGCAGACGATACAACTTGGACTGCAAAGAAAATATCCACCTTTTTGTAAAGATCAAAGCTGTTTAATGTACTCGGCCAACATTGAAAAAAATGTCCCAAACCAGTGTCCAAACTTTGTGTGACCCAACATAAACATAAAATAACACATCTGTGAAAGTTTAAGCTGTTACGCTGTGAAAATATAGATTTTCATATATGTTTATATTTGAAAAAAAGAAAAAGAAAACCAAAACAATTTTATGTGTCTGCAAAGTGCAATTACTTTCAATGGGTATTTTCAAAAGAAATGTCAGAATTGTAAGATTGCTGCAGCAAATAACATTGGTGCAAAAGAATAATTTCATTAAAAGTTTGAGCCCTTTAGATATTGCAAGATGAAAAAGCAACAAATTGGCAGCACTGTGAAATTAGAGCCAGGGCCAAATTTCATGGAGCTGCTTTTTTATGCTTATTGTGCAATTTAAATTTCAAGCACGGGATAAGGCATGCTAACCTTCCAGCGCTTACTGTAAGCAATTGAATGATGTAACAATGCAAATCCTCAGTGGTTGTGCAAACTGGCCGACTGTTTTTCTTGCTAACCTGTGAAATATGCTTACGCTTGAGCAAAATTGTTCTGCTATAGTTGGCACAAAAATGTGCTTACTGTTAAGCAGTGCTGTGTAATTGGCCCAAGCACTCACCCTGAAAAGTTCCATGAGGCCCTGCACGGCAGCCTTGATGTCAACAAGGTCCTCCTCGCTCTGAATGACCTTCTGATGGGCGGGGTCTGCCCCTTCCATGGGGATGCCCAGACTTGCCATGGTATGTATCGGCTTCATCACCACCTGCAGGTGCGTTTCAATTTAGAATCAGGGGGTGTAGATGCAAGGTACATACGCAATAAGCCGTTTGCAAGTTAGATTTGAATAATGTCTGGTACAATTACTTGCTTACATTTGATGCCGACATGGGGCATGGTGGTATCCCCCCCCCTCCCTCTATTGTGTCTTCATTGATTACTTGGAATCTCAAGATTTCCTTAGAGGATTTAAGGGGGGGGTTACTTCTGTACAAGAGGAAAATAGTGTGTTAAAGAATGCTCAATTGGGAGACTTTTAAAGATGGCAGCAGACATACCAGATAAATTGCCATTCTCTCTGTAGTTCTAAGCATGCGCACATTACTGCTGCCACCTAGCGTCCCAAAAGTCCCCCATTGCTGCAAGTTGGCAGGATGTGTTAAGGTGAAGAGATGCCAGGAATTGGGGTATACAAACGAGGTTAGGGGAGATGATTGAGCACCAAGAAATGTGGAAAAGACAAAGGGGAAAAAAGGGCAAGGGACTGGGATGGGGTATGTTCAGTGGAGGGAGTTGGCAAGTGATAGTGTCTAGATATGACCAGTGAGAGCAAGAGGTGATGTGGGTCGCTACCGTACCCCTGAGCTTACCTTCTGAATGATATCCAGTATGTCCAGACAACGATGGGTCTGGCAGACTTGGGCGACGTCCACGAGTAGCTGGACTGCAGTGTACCTCACCTGGGGTCAACATCCTCCGGGATATGGCTCAGCTGAGGTAAGACCACCATCTCAATCAGATCATCCTGTAGACATGATGATAAAAGTGAGAAATTACCTCTTTCTCAAAAACTACATTACTTCAGAGAAAGTTGTTTATTCAAAATGTTTTATACTATCAGCAGCTCCAGGTGCTCCTTACCAAGTAAGTTTTTATGGAAATGTAATTCTTGAGTAATTAGCAAATGTATCCATGCCTTAAGACTCCCCAAACCCATCCTCACACAAGCAAACATCAAATAAAAAACTTGCCATAAATTTGTTCAATGCTGTTGGATAAACTGCTATTTAAGGTTTCATATTTGAAGGTCAATGAAACAGGCGTCAGGTGGGGATTGGGTTTAGGGATGGAAGGGGGGCCTTTGACCTTTGACCCACCTCATAGAGATGACTCGTTGAGCTGATTACCGACGACAGGACACGGAGAGCCGCTTCCCTGATCGCCGTCCGGTACTCGTTCTTGAAGTAACGATCCATGAGGAGCTGAAGATTCTGGATCCAGTCTACTTTGGTCGGATGGATGGACCGGGCACGAAAAGCCACTAGGGTCAACACAGAACTCTCCTGGCATAGCACCACAATAATAACAAAATGGTTAGGTACTTCATACTTTAATCTGCTGAAAATCAACTGTTTACCATTTGACACATGTGAAAAGTGTTTTGAATACCGATGTTGAACTTTCACTTATTAAAGAGGGGCTCCTAAGTTTTGTGATGCATTCATTTCCCAATAGACAGAGTCCTCATGAAAATTGGGAAAAAGATACAAGTCTCTAACCTCACGTTAAAATGGTGTAAGATGTCATTATATTTGACATTCTTTCAGAGCAAATTCTGAAACATGACGTCATCGGACAGCAAAAACAAATAGGTCTGTACATTCCAAAGAGGAACTTTTGCTCCAGTTAAGAGGTCAAATTCAAAGCTATTTTGATTGAATGTATGAAAATTCAGGAATGAGCTGTAAATTCTTTGAAGAAAAATGTACAGACCATACACTTAAAATGTGACGTCATCAAACGTTTTATGGATTTTGATAAAAATTCCTCTTGAAGGGTATCAAATACAGTGGCATTTTGTAATTTTTCCCCCATATTCAAAAGGGCTCTTTCGGTTGGGAAAATGAATGGATCACAAAACTGAATTTAACCTTGCAGTCCCTATTTAAGGATAAAAAGAGACGGCTAGTTCGTGTCGGAATAACTGACTTCCGCTCTGGCTATGGCTGTCGGCCACAACAGTTGATGAGCGGACCTTTTCAGTGACCCGATCGTAGCCACAGCTGAAGCAAGTCGATTCTGACCGGCCGAAAGACTAAACATAAACTGTGCACTTTACCGGTCTAATGTTAGCAAATTCCTCCACAATGCCAAAGAGTCTGGTTGCAGACCCACTGAATGCCTTGGTTTCATGTAGCATCTCTGTGGTTGACACCAGATCATGCAGGTCATTGGGCAGCAACTCATGGGTGGAATAAATCTGGAGAAATAAATGGAAAAAAATCTTTTCACCTAATGCCTCTCGCAATATTCCATCCCCATTTTGTTGTTGCAGGTTCCAAACCCCGCCAGTTTTCTTTGTTTATCCCCAAATTATTGAAAATTCACCCAGTCAGTTTCCCTTGTGGTTTATGAAATGAAAATAAAATAGACTGAACGAAACGGGGAAAAAGAAACACAAAAAAATGAACCCTTCCTATTCATACCATAACCTTGAACACAAATTTTGAAAGAAACTTACGTTGATTTTTCTGAACAGTTCCTCGATGATGTCGAGCACAATGTCCCAAGTTACTGGCTGAATATCCTTGCCGTATTTCTTGACTAGTCGCTGTAAGGACAGGGTCACTTCATATGCTACGAGGGGGTGCTTACAAGAAAGGGCCTACCATGGGAAAGTTCGGGGAAAGAATGGGAGTTTTATTAAGTGAAGGAGAAAGCCAAGGAAATACACAAAACTACATGTTTAGACACAATGTGGACAATTTCTTTCTCAAGAAGATTTTGAGTAAAATCCTAAAATCAGAAAAAAATCCTGAGAATTCAAATGCCTGGTTTTAGTAAGATGTCGATTGATTTTTGAAACATTACCTTCAGGAATGACGGCAGCACCGAGGTGAAGTTGTGTTTGAGGGACTGTACTCTCATGGATCCCCATCGAGCCATACCGACATAAAACACTGCACCCCTCAGCAGGATGATGTCACCCTTGTTCTGCCTGTGGGGGGGGGGGGGACATCAACAAATATCAACAACTACAACATTAAGGATGATGTCACCCTTGTTCAGCCTGGTGGGGGGGGGGACATCAACAAGTATGATCAACTACAACATTAAGGATGATGTCACCCTTGTTCAGCCTGGTGGTGGGGGGGTACATCAACAAATATCATCAACTACAACATTAAGGATGATGTCACCCTTGTTCAGCCTGGTGGTGGGGGGGGACATCAACAAATATCATCAACTACAACATTAAGGATGATGTCACCCTTGTTCAGCCTGGTGGTGGGGGGTATCAACAAATATCATCAACTACAACATTAAGGATGATGTCACCCTTGTTCAGCCTGGTGGTGTGGGGGGGACATCAACAAATATCATCAACTACAACATTAAGGATGATGTCACCCTTGTTCAGCCTGGTGGTGTGGGGGGGACATCAACAAATATCATCAACTACAACATTAAGGATGATGTCACCCTAGTTCAGCCTGGTGGTGTGGGGGGACATCAACAAATATCATCAACTACAACATTAAGGATGATGTCACCCTTGTTCAGCCTGGTGGTGTGGGGGGGACATCAACAAATATCATCAACTACAACATTAAGGATGATGTCACCCTTGTTCAGCCTGGTGGTGGGGGTATCAACAAATATCATCAACTACAACATTAAGGATGATGTCACCCTTGTTCAGCCTGGTGGTGGGGGGGGGGGTACATCAACAAATATCATCAACTACAACATTAAGGATGATGTCACCCTTGTTCAGCCTGGTGGTGTGGGGGGGACATCAACAAATATCATCAACTACAACATTAAGGATGATGTCACCCTTGTTCAGCCTGGTGGTGGGGGGTATCAACAAATATCATCAACTACAACATTAAGGATGATGTCACCCTTGTTCAGCCTGGTGGTGGGGGGGAGTGTACATCAACAAATATCAACAACTACAACAATAAGGATGATGTCACCCTTGTGGGAGTGCAAGGAGGGCAGACTGCCCTCATCCTGTATGGTGGTGGAAACATGATAACCCCCTTTAGAGTAGAATGAAAACACAAGGAGGGAAGATCATGTTGTGTAGATTGCACTATGGCCAAGATGAAGGATCTGGGGGTAGTTTGATGAGAGAAGAGGGGCGGGCTGATGGGGGGGACACCAAAACTTACCCACTCTCCATAATACTGCACATTGTGTAGATTGCACTATGGCCAAGATGGGTGCCCAGAAGATTACGCATCAACTGACAAAAATATTTTAAAAAAATGAAATTATCAAAAACTGGAAATGCTACATGCATTTAAATAAAATGAAATTATCAAAAAATGGAAATGCTACATGCACTTAAATAAAATCATATTGACATTTACAATTTATTTTGAGTGATTTACTTGGATCCTTCCTCACTCTAACAAATTCCAACACCACATGGTAACACCCAAACTGTTGGACTCTGATTATGGTGGTATGCCTGGGTCAAGTTTCTCGACTCAGCTTTCTGCAGCGCCGTGTAAAGCACAATTCTATGGGCTGTAATGGGTGGGGGGGGGCGACTTTTAAGAACTCTTTCAAAGAGCATCTTTTCTCCCAATTTCTAGCATAATTTTATCCTCCATAGTTTTATTCTCCAGAGTTGCCACCCCCTCCTGCAGATTTACAATTAATTAGTGGTCACTTTTCTTAATTTCTCTCTGGTCAGATCATTTATTCCCAGGTCTATCTTTGTCTTGTCTTAATTAAGTTAACTGATTAATTATTTCATTTATGAATTATTTATTTATTGATTTTTTTTCTCTTCTAGAGGCACTCCACTACAAGCCTTGGCTTATTAGGATCGTGCCTCCACAAAATCTTTCTTTTGCATTCTGTTATGTACTGTTCGGGATGGACAAAAAAAATATTGAATTGAATTGAGGGGTGGGGTTCGGATGGGGATTCTACCTTCCAGCTAGCTTGGGCAAACTCTGGTACGCCCACGGTGCGACACAGTGCAGTCACTAGGTTATAGAGTGACTCAGTGGGGATACAGCTGTAGCAGACAACAGCTTCCAGCACCTTCAATGATTGCTCAATGTCATACTCCCGACCAGTGCGACTACAAACCGTGCATGTATGCCTGCAAAGAAAATGATCCCCCCAAAAATGTAATAAGTTGAGTAGTTATTAGAAACAAGAGCATGCTTAATAAGCATGAATATGCTTAAAGGGGGCATATCAATTTTCAAATATTTACCATCACCTCCCTCCCCTCCCCCCCCCCAAAAAAAGGCTCATGGCAGATGTTATTTTGTGCCTGGAACAACTTTGAGCGCCCTTAATTTTTTGTGGGTCAATGTAAAAGCAGAAACTGTAAATATCCAAAATGGTTAAATAACTGAACCCTTTTTTGAACCAAATTTACAACTGAAACCATTTTAAGGGTTAGCAATATGAGCACATTTTTTTGCATAATCAGAAAGTAAAACAAGAGATCTTACTTGACCAATCCTGAGACAATGTGGTCGTCCAGGTAACAGGAGTTAAACTTGAACAAGTTGATGAGTAGACCGAGAAACTCTGCAGTCCTGAATTAAAATTAGACAAACAATGGATGTCCAATCAAAAGTATATATATACATTTTTTTATTAGTGTTTATTTATTTAAATTCTCCTCGTTATGAAACCACAGAACTGTCGTAGGTTTTCTATTGATTTATATCAGTTTCACATGCTTCCCCCTTATTATAATGCAAGCATCTTTACCCTCTGTAGTTGTAGCCTCACCTTTTTTGAAGACGATCAGGCCATGAGCTATATTAACCCATTCCCTTTCATTTTGATTCGATCATTTTGTTACTGTTCAATATCAGAGGATCAGGTTGGCTCATTGGTTTCTTCCACTGCCACTCACCTCTGTGGACCCCGGCTCGAATCCCACCCCAGACCTGAAGCCTTGCATGTAGATTGGGTTTTCAGTCCCGACCTGATTGCGTGGGGTTTCCCCATTGGGGTTTTCTAAAACAAACAAACAAATACCCCAACAAACATACAAACAAACAGCCCTAACACCCTAACAAAACAAAAAAACAGTGCATCCTTGTGGAGTTAAAAAAAAACAGACTGAATTACTATTTGGTTTGTCTGCAAGCGCTGGCAGAAAAAACAACAACAAAAACAAACAAGCAGATCAAAGACCATGAGATTTTCTTACATGCCGTAACTAATCACATCTGGCATCCAGGTTAGGAGAAATGGACCCATATCCTCCTCAAAGTCAAGAAGGTTTTTACCGTTGGCACTCAGTGACTTGAGTACATCCAGTCTACAGAAAAAAGCAGACATTATTATAATTATTCATTCATCAATCAATCAATCATTGGGCACAAATGTGGAGCACTGTCATTCTAGTTGCCCATGCTGTGGCATTTAACAAAGTGAAGAAAAATTAAAGAAAAAATATTTCACAGAATTTCATGTGGAGATGACATGAGCAAAGCAGTTTTGAAGAGAAGGGTCTTGAGCTGGCTTTTGAGGAACTGTAAGGAGTCAAGTGTACAAAGTTGATAGGGAAGATCATTTCATGAACAAAGCCTCTATCACCTGATGATGAATGAGATCTAGGAATGTACAATCTTTACTTTGTTTGATGATGTTAGAGTGGGCCGAGAATGGTACGTACACAGCATGTCTCTTGTACACACCGGGGCTAGACCATGAAGTGCTTTCCAAGTCAATGGTAGGATTTTGTAATCAATTCTTTGATTTATGGATAACCAATGCAAAGCTATACGTGTTGAAGTATTATGGTCAAGTTTTCTGTCATCATGATCATAGCAGGCCTGTGGTAGTACATAGAATTATGAACTTTAACCCAATTACTGCTGGAGTATGCGCTGGCCGTCACATCACATGGTACTGTCATTCACACTCTGATGTGACGGCCAGCAGGAGCGCGAGTGCAGTCCCTGGGTTAGAGTTCATAATTCCATGTACAGCCACAGGCCTGCTATGATCATGACGACAGTCCCCCTTTAAAAACCAATGCATTACATGTAATTAATAAAGGACAATGCTAGTGTTCAAGAGAAAACAAACCTTTGTGGCAAATCTTCAAAGATAGAGTGGTTCTTGATGACCTCGAAGAACAGCGCCCTCATCAGGCCAAGCCTTTCACTCTATGCAATTAATGACAAATGATGAAAACAAGTACAAAATCACTTCTTGAATTGAACAAATTAATGTTGAACAAAGAAAAATTTACTAGGGTGGGACTTAAACCTATGACCTCCCGATTAACGCGCCAGGGCTCTACCATCTAGCACTAATGTTGGTTCTCCCTATTTTGTCCATACCTTTGTTCAGGGGTGCCATTCAGAAGCCGTTCAACCTTGAACTGCTCAGTTGGTAGAGCAATAATCCAGAGGTTGCAGGTTAAACTCCTGCTCTTTGTTCTACCCAAAATTATTTTTAAAAGAAATTACACAGTCAGTTTCCCTTGTTGTTTATTAGTTGAAATATAATAAGTAAGCTAATAATTAAATCAGGTAAACACATTGTTCACCTCTGTTTCAACTTTTTATTGATAATCATATTTTACCCGTCACTGAATATTCAACACTGGTTGAAGAAGATCGTTTTGGAAGAGGCAATTATTCGAACTTGTTACAAATAATTTCCTGAGGAGCATTTAATTTTAGAAACCAAAAATTTAAACCCCTCATGGTGAAATGAATCTTCCCCCACTTTCTCCTTCACATTCTCAGTAATCTAAAATATAAAAGTAGTGGGTAAAAAATGATACTTGATTGAAATGCACAAATTAATTACAAGCTTTGAAACTGCTACTGGCCTTGTCATGTGATAGTCATATGACACTACTCTGAAGGGGGTCTCACCTGACCATTAATGATACACTTGATGAATGTCAGCATGAGGTGTCTGTGCTCCGTGGGTATGTGTGACTCCAAGAGGTCAGAGGTCGAAACCCATAATGCCTCAATGCCATTCTGAATTGAAAAAACCAATTTGTTTCTCATTAAACTTTTCACAGATTTATATGTACTTTAAAGCCTGAAGTTTTTGCACAATGTGAGAGACAAATGGTCATTTTTCGAGAGTTAGAGTACTTAAAATGCACATGATAAGGTCTATTTGTATAGTGTCTTGCACTTCAAAGAAAACTTTATGAGTTTCTTACATCTTCTAGTCGCTTGGTGGTCACCAACTCACACAGGTCTCTGATTGCCTTCACTCTCTGGCTGATCGGACTCTCCTTGGAAATCTCCTATAGTTTCAGGAATCATCCAATAAAGAAAAGAAAAGTTCAATTATATTGATGATTTAATGATTCATTCCTTTATTCATAAAAATGCAAATTAGCTCTAGTCTGAGAAGGTATCCCCTGTTCGTAAGTGTGACGTACTTCCATTGTAAGCCACGCCCACTTCAAACAAAATGGCTTCACTGATTACGAGAAGCCCATAGGAATTGCACAGAGCTAGATTTTTTTACTTTGGCATACGCTGTACTAAATAAGCAGGACAGTTCTTTCAGAACTAAGTAGTCTCTCGAATTCGGCAGTAGAATAAATAAGCAGGACAAGTTCTCAAGAACAAATCTACACAGCAAAGCAGATACATGTACATAGTGTGACCTCAAACTGAATACACAATGATACCTCACAATGCAATGCCTCCAAAAATCCATACAAATTTGAATGTAACTGAAAGATTCATCAATGATTTGTCATTATAATCAGTACAAACCTTCAGAAGGGAAGGGGTGACCAGAAACTCCTCTGATTTGGACTGAGTTGTGGCGCTGGTCAGGATAGCTCCTTCTCTTCGACGGAAGATGTTCTGAAACCTCTGCTTGAAGGTCTCCTTCGATGCCGGCCTCGCCATGGTGACTTCCTATCTCAGGACCTCTTCAGATCCAGTGACAGAAGGGTTACAATCTGCAACAAGAAAATGAACATTAAAATCTGTTAAAAGATACAGATTTGGTTAAGGTCGTGTCTGATTTGGTGGCTGCAGCTACAGCAGGCCTACCGCTTTGTAAATTAGCCCACTGGCTAGTAAACTGTCCATTTTACTTGCCTCAAGGAGGTGTTAGGAGCCCAGATTTTAAACATCCTGAGTGGGTCTTTAAAAACTTCCCAGAGCTTGTCCTGTGTGGACTTTGTCCTTTGTGGACCCATCAGAACTGTCTTGTGTGGACCCTCGTCAAACACCAAATCCTGAGTGGATTTAAGCTAGTAAGACGAGATAATCTAGGTAAAACCATTGCAAAAACTCAGACAAGTTGGGCAAACTGCCACTATGTAACTGCACAACTGCTTCAGAAACATCTAACCCATGAGGCCTGCACAAAACTGCTGCATCAAAGCTGAAAAGAGCTCTAGCAGAGTGAAGTAAGAGCAGAGACAAGGGACAGCAGAGCTCCGAAAAAGGAGATGAGAAAATAACTGAACACCCCCCCCCCCCAGTCATTATCAGAGAGAGCTCGAAAAGAACTTTATACCCGCAATGGGTGATCAATGAACATTGAAAAGACATCTGGGTGGGCTTAGTTAAGTTGAATATGAAATTTTCATTGTCTGAGACTTATTTTGCTTGATTAGTTAATTGTGTTTAGATTGTGAGGACAAAGGGGGCCTCAATCACAAATAATCGGTATTGAGTAAATCTAGTGGCTAACAGTCCATCCAGTCCCTCGCTTAAACTCGCTCATTAATTGTAAATAGTAGTGTTATAGTTTTCAATGAATTCACATGTTTTTTCATATGTTTGTTATTAAATGAGACCAAATTTTAAATGCAAAGCACATGTTTCTCAAAAAATCATTTTGCGTGTGTCCCTGTCTCGGTCTTGCTGCATGACTGTATGATTAGCCAGGGGAAATCCAGTCCCATGGTGTGCCTGAAGGTTACTTGCAACTAGCTCAAACAGTGCAGTGGGCCAAGATTGCTGGGGGTGTGGCAACTTTGTACTGCAGTAGTATAGTAACTAGAAGTAGTGCTACTGTATACTGCAAAAAAACTGCTAGTGGGCATCTTTGCTGTGGATAGTAGTGGGCAGCTTTGCTGGGCTGGGGCTGGGGCTGGTGAGGGATGAAAAGCAGCAGTCTTTTCAACCTTTCATATATTGCCAAGTGTCACTGTAACTTCTCAATTCAAAAAGCACAACCAGAGCACATTCAATGTTAGTTGCGATAATCGTAACCCTCCATCCTCCCGACGGTCGGAGACCGGAGGGTTACGAGTCGTGCAGTGCAAAAAAGTGGCGAAATTGTAATTTCGACTATTTTGGTCAGACTAGTCACCAGATTTGCCTAATTTTTACCCCTTTCAAAAAACATGACACACATTCTAAGAACATGGATTTGATCTTCAATGTGTAATGAATCCATTCATAACACTCTAAACATCGATGAAAAATTATTTGAAGAAAAAACGAACAAAAACTTACCAGAAACTGACCGAAATGTCCATGGACCGCACTTCCCCTAAATCAACCAATCAGCGTAAACCAAACCGTTGTGTAGGCGTGGTGATCGTCTCGTGTGCGACTGTGCGTGCACGCAGTTAATGTATTTAACGGATTTGCGCCATTTGCAGTTTGCGCTGATTATTGCAGGAACAGCTTTCCAGAATGCGCGCTCAATCTGTAAATTTTTCCTCTTAAATATCCTGTGATTGTGCAACTCAACAAAATGCGCTCAACGACGAGTTCGCTTACGCTGATTGGTCGAGATGTTGCTAGGTCACGAATTGCGAGGTTCGAAAACCGGACCTGAGATTGTCTACGCATCATGAGAATTTCGCTCAGTCTCTGATACGTTTTTGTCTTTTTTTCTTCAAATATTTTCTCAATGATGTTTTGAGTAATACGAATGGATTCATGACACATTGATGATCACATCCATGTTTTTAGAATGTGTGTCAGGTTTTTTGAAAGTGGTAAAAATTGGGAAAATCTGGTGACTAGTCTGACCAAAATAGTCGAAATTGCAATTTCGCCACTTTTTTGCACTGCATGACTCGTAACCCTCCGGTCTCCGACCGTCGGGAGGATGGAGGGTTACGATTATCGCAACTAATTCAATGTCCACTGTTGGAAAAGAACCACACACCATACTCCTACTAAAAAAATTTTTTTTAAACTACGAGTACGCGAGTATGACTAGCAATAGCATGAGTACGAGTATCCGAGTATGATGACTTTATCATCAAGGTTCGCTCCGATCTGCTGTCATCTCCAAGAACTGCTGAGCGCAAAATAAAAAACCTGTGCAAGTTTAATACTTGCCCAGAAAAGTTCAAACCTTGTGCGGGCGAGTTTCAAACTTGCGCGGGTTTCTACTCTCAACTCCGCGCTACTGACGACACCATCATCATCACGTCTGTCAAAAGTTGTCAGTGGCGCAGTCATACTCAGTGTCCCTTGTCCTTGAATCTCCCTCGAATTAATAGTTCTAAAATGTAAAGCTAGGCCTACTGCACATAATCAAGTGTTGCCCCCTTTTTCTGTGCATTTTTAGATATAGCAATTGTCAATAGTCCAACTTAACCTACCTCCGGTGCGACCTTCAGCTGCTACGTTTGCAAGTTCTTAACTTTCGGCTATGTAGGCTGCCATCTTGAATTTGGTTTGACTATAGAGGGCGCTAGACCTTTTTTATGGAGTCGTTTTTGTGGTTTCTAAATAATTCGTTACCACGACTGATACTGATAGTGTTTGTGTTTTTTAGTTCCCCTTTTCCGGGTGACATACAAATATTTTTGTCATTTTCTTTTCATGCTCTTGTTTTGCAACAGTTTACTTCGGATGGGATACTTGTTCTCAAACGTTTGGGGTTTTAATTAATTAAATGTTTTTACATTAAAAAACTTATACTAGGCAGTGGATACTTTTGGTAATTACTCAAGAAATACATTACAATAAAAACTTACTTAGTACAAAAAATGGTAGTGTATTCACCGGGATAGTAACTCAAATCCTTGTATGTTGCGCCTCTAAATGCGATAGGAAAATTCTTAAATACAATTGGAAATCTGTGAGTCTAGCTTGACATGCTTGATAACGGGTTCACAGGCCCAAACCACCGGAGTTCCGCCACACCGGTTTAGTATCTCGAATTGGTAGACAAGGGTCCATTGTCAAAATATATGAGCACAGCTCCTCAAACAATAACTTAAAATAGCTCCACAGCTCCTTGCATATTGGGCTCCCCAAATAAAAATCTAGCTCCAGAGCTTCTTAATTAAATTACATTTCTCAAGTAAAAGAAAGATGTGAAAAAATCGCCACACGAAAGCAGTGATAATTTTATCCTCAAGAATGCAAATTACAGGAATAATTTCCTGCAATAATAGTAACATACCTAAATATCTGTCTGGCTCTCTGCTCTAAAAAAAAAAAATTGGAACTTTGTCTTGCACAGAAAAATGTAAACTTATTTGGAGGTCAGCAACTCTTTCTATACAGTCAAAATCTTAAAAGCACTCAGTCAGGCAGTCAGGGTCAATCAAAGTGCAGAAATGTGCAGAAGTCTCGAAAAGTTGCTCTATTTATACCAGTTGAGATGCGCGCCTTGCGCACAACAAGTTATCACGCTCAGAATTCAAGCCACGCCCCTAAATTTCACATTGGCCAAATTAATCTCCAAGTTCAAGACGAAAACCAGCTAAAATTCACATTTATACACAAGTTTACACTGTATAAGTGAAATAAATTACTCTTTAACGTTTAATCTCTCTATTTGTAAGAATAACCATTCATTAAAGAAAGATAATACTTGAAATTTGTGAAATAAACCATCTCCATTGATAAAAATGTGTGACGTCACCTAATTAGTATGCACGACTCAGTCAATCATAGCCTTGAGCAGACGATAAGTGCATCTTTTTTCTACTTAATTTATCTTCTCAAAAAGTCTCACTCTAATTTGCATCAAAAGATTAAAAGTCTATACGTTATAAAAATAATGTAATTTTAACATCACAAATAAAGGTGATTTGTGGCTCGCAATTTAGATAATAATTTACGAACATCTGACCAATCATAATAGTGAACAACGGAAGACGCCATCTTGGATTCCGTACATTCTATTAATAGACTGTACACACACGTGTTGGCTCACAACAACAACAATCACATGTCATGTAAGTGTACAGCTATAGTTCATACATCGTAAAGAAGTGAATATTACAGTCAAATCCCTGGAAATATATGCTGCTGAAGTTAATCATCTAACAGAGGACATTTTAAAGGGAAGATTGACGACAATATGAATTAAATGGTGGCATTTTCGTCACATTATTTTAGATTCCTTTCAATAACTAGAACTATTCAAAGTTTGGATTGCCTGAAACTTTTGGCTTTCAGCTTCAAATTGAGACATTCTTGTGTTGAAAAGTGTGTGATCGCTATCGTCCATGTGCATGAGCACCTTATCATGAGCATTGCGTTCTTTGCGGTAGGTTTTCCCAAACTTGCTGGAAACATGGAGGTAGGCCTCCAATGGTTGCTACCTCCAGCATGTCCAGTACTGTTCTTAGCTTTATCCACTCCGGTGAGGTATCTGATACAAACTCTGGGATATTCTTCACAGATTTCGAGAAAGAAAACCCTCGATCGAATAAACAAAAGCAACAATCATCATGTACTTTCCAATGGTGGACGCCTTGTTTGTTGAAGTTTGACACCAACTATAGGCGATCACGTGACTTGGAGAGCGCAATCGGTCTATTCACAATTTTCCTTTAAAAAAATACAATAATTTACAACTTATTCATAATTGAACTCAAGTCAATTTTCAGGGCTAATAATGGTTGCAACAAGACTTGTTGCAGCAAAACTTGTTGCAAGAAGACTTGTTGTGCAAGACTTGTTGCAGCAAAACTTGTTGCAAGAAGACTTGTTGTGCAAGACTTGTTGCAGCAAGACTTGTTGTTGGAGCGAGACTTGTCGTTGCAGGAGCAAGACTTATTTTTGCAGCAACACCTGTTGCAGCATGGAGCAAGAAAATGGTTGCAGCAAGACTTGTTGCAGCAAGGCTTTTTAAAAGGCTTTTTAAAACAAGACCTGTTGCGGTCCAGTTAAACCAAGGTACTTTGGGGTCGGTTTAAATTTGAACCTCTCGCCTCTAGAGGGAGATTTTGTTTGTATCAAAAGACCCCTATAAAACAAGCAAATGGCTCTCTACCACCTTTAGATTGAAGCAAAATATAACACTGTAGTTTTACCATACCGATCAATTTATTCACGAAATAAATAATTGTAAACGTCACATAAATGAATGGAATAAGATAGATCTGTATTAATTAAAATGCCTTTCATTACATATTTACAAAACTTTCTTGTATCAGAAGGGAAGGGAAAATCACATCATTAAACATTTCTTAACTATTGTAAACCTTCCAGACAGTATATTAATTTAATTGCAATTAACACAAAATTGTCAGTACTGTCTTTTAAAAAGAAAATCTAGGATGATTCAAAATGCAGTACTGTAGAGTTTAGATTACTCCCCCCCCCCAAAAAAAATAAAATAAATAAATAGCTTCACTTTATCTACAAATACAGCTACCACTGTAATACGACTAGTGCTATAACCGCAGGAATGTAGGGATAGTCAGGGGTGAAACAGTTGTCACAAAGTTGGATTCGATTTCATTTTAACCAGAATCATTTTCTGACAGTAGTACTGATTTAAAATAATTTTTTTGTTTAAAGCTACCCCTAAATTTGTTGTTATTTGTTGTTAAAACATGTTTCAAACCCAGCAGAGTCTTCCCCATTTTAGAATACAATTGTTTAGCTATAGAAACCAACCTAATACTCTGGTTGTGAAGCCAAGGACTCTCAGAAATACAAGTGTAATCACTATAGAACCCCATGGAGAGAAGACAAGGAATGAAGCATCAGTTTTTAGATGTGGGAGGAAAACCCCAGAGAAACATTCCATGGGAAACCCACGCAATCTAGGCCCAAGTTCATAGAGCTGCTTAAGCACAAAAAATAGCTAAGCAAAACAAAATTTTGCTCACCAGAATAAGGTTACAAGCCAAACTACCAAATCACTTGTACAATTTGTGACTGGTATTCTGCTGATTTCTGCTTAGCAGAAAATTGTTTAAAGCAATATTTTCTGCTTATAAGCAGCTCTATGAAATTGGGCCCAGGTAGAGACTGAAAACCCCAATCCACATAGTGCCCCCAGGGGGATTCGAACCGGGGTCCTAGAGGTGGAAGGCATGGAAATATACCACTACGCCAAACCGACCGCCCCTAAAGGAATCAAACCAAGTCTTGACTCTAAAAAATGTAGCTTCAGTCCTCGGCGAAAACAGTACAATGTTTGCAAACAAGGCGGTTGCAGTTTGATTTGATACCAGCCAGGGTCGGATGTCATGAATTGCCACAGATTTCTCTTACAATGAGTAACCATTATCACTCCATTGATTTGTATTGTGACATCACATTCCCATTGCTTTGTAATCTGAGACTATTGTGACATCAGTCTTCCAAAGTCACCCCAGCGGGCCATGGGCATTTTCTGGCAGGTGAAAAAGGCAGTGATCATAATATGAAGTTGAAAAGGTGCACAGTACGTTCAAAATATCTCTATAAGAATCACAGAATCAATAATAACATAAAGTTGTACTAATGCACTTGCAAAAAAATGAAATATTACTTCTCCAAACAGCTTTGTACATTTTGTGCATGCCAACCTTTCTACACTAAAAAGATTGCACAAGTTAATGGACATCCCATTACCAAATACACAAAATACAGTAAGAAGAAAATTTTGATCAGAGCATCAGGGCCCAATTTCAGAGAGCTGCTTAAGCAGAAAATATTGCTTGTTAATTTTCTGCTAAGCAGAAAAGAGCAGGATACCAGTCACAAATTGTACTTGTGACATGGTAGTTTGGCTGGTAAACTTATTCTGGTAAGCATAATTTTGTTATGCTTAGCTACTTTTTGTGGTTAAGCAGCTGTATGAAATTGGGCCCAGTTGTTTTGACCTAACCCCTCTTTCAGTACCCAAAAGAGTCTGAGGCGAGAATAAAAATACACGGGCTCGGCCGATGTCAGCCTTAAGATGGCTCGATCGATGTCAGCCTTAAGAAGGCTCGATCGATTTCAGCCTTAAGAAGGCTCGATCGATGTCAGCCTTAAGAAGGCTCGGCCGATGTCAGCCTTAAGAAGGCTCGGCCGATGTCAGCCTTAAGAAGGGTTGACCGATGTCAGCCTTAAGAAGGCTCGGCCGATGTCAGCCTTAAGAAGGCTCGGCCGATGTCAGCCTTAAGAAGGCTCGATCGATGTCAGCCTTAAGAAGGCTCAACCGATGTCAGCCTTAAGAAGGTTCGGCCGATGTCAGCCTTAAGAAGACGCCCTGGAAACAGCTGAGCCAAATTCCATAAAGCTGCTTAAGCACAAAAAGTAGCTAAGCACAGCAAAATTATGCTTACCAGAATAAGGTTACCATCCAAAATACCATGTCACATGCACCACCTCTGACTGGTATTCTGCTAGTTTTTGCTGAGCACAAAAGTTGTAGGCAAAATTGTCTGCTTAAGCAGCACCATGAAATTGGGGCCCGGTCAATTTATGGGCCTGTGGGGTTGTACCACATGAAGAAAATTACAGGCAAACTAGTTGCAGGCAATCTCCGACAAGATGAAAACACCATCACTTTCAATAATTTTACATTATATTCTTGGGGATACAAAGACCCTATAAGAAAGATGTGTCTTCTGAATACAGTGCAATTGACTGCCTCAAAGTTGCCAGTAAAAATTGCTTTGTGTCACAAGGCCTGTCATGTCATGTCACTATTACTCTACATAATGTGGAGAGAAAAAAGCGTGTACAAAGGACACCAATTTGAAAAAAGAAAAGAAAAGAGTTACGCCTTAATTAGTACAAAATATTGCATGATGTAATTAAGTTTCAGAATTTTCCCCGGAAAATATTGCCTGACAGCATCCTGATGCAACACAGCGAAGTTGCCCTCACAGACAGTTTGCTTTAAAAGAGTGTATCCAAGTTGGCACCTACAGCTATGGCTACGTCTGTTGCTAAGGGTGCTGCTTGCTAAGGACGCCCTATACTTCCACACATGAGGAAGTGGCGATCCAGCCGTAGCCATAGCCGCCAATTCTGACACGGCCTAAAGGTGGTTGGTTGGTTGAGATGGATCGCTAGATTCAGCTTGCTGGCGAGATGAGGTCTTCCTCTGCCTCAAGAACGGCGTCGGTCTCCTCGTCTTCGTCCTCATCATCATCGTTGAACTGATCGCTGGTGTCGTAGTTGATGGTAGTGCGCAGAAGGTCGACTTCGATGGGGAAGATCTCGGCGACTTTCATCTGCTTGTGGCAGTCTTGAAGATAGGTCGCCATGGCCGAGACGAGTCTCTGGAGTTGAAATACGATATCTTGCACTAAAAGATGAAAAGTGGGAATATGAAATGAGAAGTAGATTAATTAGAAACCCAGCATGGTGGAAATCATAGCAGGGATGGTGATTCAAGGAATTAAACATTAATTCTTGGAAGAGCCGTAAAGACACTTTCCAAAGACACCAGCCCCTCTTTTTTTCCCTCAGAGAGTAGCCAAAACATATTCAATACCATGAATATAGGACAAGTTCGGAAACATCCATATTCCAAGATTTTGAAATTTTCAAACTAACCTTCCAAACCTTAAAGAAAATACCGTTAACAAAATTACTCTATTCGGTGCTAATGATGATGAAAAATAGAGACGAAAAATTGTATACCGTGCTTCTGGTCCAACAGTTCAAGTTTGACCATGACGTCAGATCGTAGCTTGGCAAATTTAGCTCGGGCAAGTTGACGACATCTTAAGATTAACCTGAAGAAGAAAGATGAATTTTTTCAAGAGTGCCTCCCAAGGTCATAAGAATAGTCCGACGTAAGTAAAAATTTATCTGCCATTCTCAAAGATTCACATAAAGTGCAATTTTTAGTTCTTAACTAGTTGTATTTTTGTTATTGTATTGGAATTTTACATGTCTACTCACTTAAATGTATTTTTAAAAGGTATTATACAGGATTGGTAAGGATAAGAAAACGTCATTGTTTAATTTTAGTCTGAAAGATTACTGATAATAAGGTTCATACTTGAGCGTGCCCACAGAGCAAATCAACCACAGGCCTTAAAGTGTGCCAAATATTAGAACATTTAACTTAACAAATACCAGAGGTTATGGGCGAGCAAGGTATGCTGGGTAGTGTGGCGAGATTGATTTACCCCCTGTGAATGAGTTTAAATTGATACCTGTACTTTGTGTTTCATAAAGAACCAACCTTTCTGCCGACAGATTTACATAACACATAACCGCATAATATCAGTGTTTTACCTATACTCATAGTTTCCCGTTTCTACTCTGTAGAGTGGTTCCCCTAGTGTTGCATAAGCATACTCTTCATCATCCATTTCTTTCACCTTCAAGCAATACGACTGGAGGGGAGCAACACACAAACAATTCAAGGTTTGGTTAATTCACACTGTTAAAGCAATACTAAAAAATTGTAAAAATAAATACAAAATAGTTTCGTGTCTTCAGTAACTCATTAGAATTTATACCTGCTTGAAACCCATATTGAATTAGGTTATAATGTGCCACTGCAAAAAATAAGCCTTCAGATCTTACACCTAAATAAATGTCATAATGCACTTGAACTATTCCGACATGCCGACCAGAGATAAAATAAAACAGAAATACATACAAAATGTCTACACTGATACAACGGTAATGTCACAAAGATATGGATTTTACATTTACATTTTTAACAACAATAATAAGCAGTCCTTATATAGCGCTTTATCACATCCGACAGGCTCAAAGCGCTTATTTCTTTTATGATGTGTATGAAGAGCTGTTTGAATGATGAAACCCATTCACATGGGACCTTGTAAGGGTTTGCAAGGTAATGTGGTGCAAACTGCAGCCGACCATGTCAGAAACATCGGCCGAACTATTTCTTTTATCGATAAATGTACCTGTTCCTTTACGTGCATCACACAACACACGGGACCTACACCCTTATAATCGTCCAAACTGAAGGATAAAGCATTTATGTATGGTAATTTTAATGTTTAAAACAATTTTTTGAAATGAGATATCGCCCAACTCACAAGGTTAGTCGGCCACTTCAAGGTGAGGGCTACGCTTAACTGATTTGGGCTGTCAACCCAAATCAAATGTCACCAGGGGCAAGTTGCCCCCTACTCCCGGGGCTGAAACAGGGTTACCCCCTTCACAGTCCGTAAGGATGTAGGCATGGGTACCATCCACAAGGAGCCTGGCTGGTAGAGCAGAATGCACTACCTTCCCAACTTTTTAAATTGTCTTGCACAAGGACACAACTTCACGACCGAGACCCGAACCACCACACTCTGACAATACCAGAACTCAAGTCCGGTGCACTAGACAGGGTTGGCCGTAAAATATTATAGTGACTGGCCAGCATGACCAGTTAGCTTGTCATTTCACAAGTCCACCAGCTTTTATCACCAGTCCATATTTCAAATAAAATAGGGACGCTTTTCAACACTGAACTCGCCAGCCGGACCACCTAGAGAGAATTTAGACTGGTCCGCAGGTGTTTAACTAGCATTTGGCCAGCGGACCATTGTTAAGGGAGAACTCTGCTAGACCACTTGGACATGACATTCCACATATATTTTTGCACTAGTTCTTATCCACAAGAGTTAACAAGAGAACAAATTTCAGGTTTTGTAAATAAGAGAACTTGTACAAACCAGATATTCAAACTTGGTATCGGCATACTTCTTGATTGTAAGGCGGGTGTCTGGAATGGCTTTGGTGAGGAAGGTACCCAAATCTGTCAGCATCTAGAGAATGACAAAACAGTGAGAGAAAAAAAAACCCTGTCAAACACTGGATGCTCTTGACGGAAAAAAAAACATTTTTGTGCTGAAGGGTAGGCACTCCACTCATGCTCATTTCCGCTCTGTTTTCTCCACCAAATTGTGAAAGTGAAGTTTCCTTTAGACTTGTTCCCCCTTCCGTTCGATTTAATTGAAGAGAACGAGAAACAATTTTACCCTCAGCTGTTTATGAGAAAACCTGGTAAGTTGGTTTCAGGGACCACCTTAACAGAGAATGTACATCGGATCCAACTGCCTAATTACCCCAATGAAGATATTGTTTTTGGTCACAAGGAGTGAATAATGTTGCAGTCGGATACAGCATATTACCCTTATCTCAAATAGTAATACAATTTTTTTTATTTTTTTATATATAACAAAAAATTTTCTGACAGATTTTACAAATTTGGTGTCAAATGAAAGAGAAAATAAAAATAACAAACAGAAACTCACTTTAAAAAAAATTGGCCAGAGCCAGTCACATATTGCAAAGCATACATATTCAGCTGCAATGCAACAATTTTGGCAAAACAGGGCCTAATTTTATAGAAATGCAGAGTTGAAAATACTGCTCAGCAATTTCAACAACTACGCAAGGAATCAGTCACAAACAATTAACACTGTTGTCATGTGTTTTGGCTGGTAACATTTTTCTCTTTTCTGAAGTAGATTTGTGTCTGTTTAAGCCGAGCTCGATGGACTGGAACCCTGTCTCTAATGCTCAGACTCACTGGTTTGACTGTTCTCAGCAGACGGATGCCAAACTTCTCCATATTCCGGTGGGCTTCAGCGAACACTGTAAATGCCTCGCTAGCCTTTGGCTGTGGTTCTCTAGCTCCGATAACAGAGAAGACTTCCCCAAAGGCTAGAAGAGAAACACAAAATATATGAGGACAACCTATAGTTGAAAATACAACACACCACTGGCTGGTCTTTGAAAGAGTACATTCTTTTTGAAAGCTCTAGTTTCAAGAGGCCTATCACAAAATGGAAAAACTCTGTACTGTATGTTTTATTCTGATTTCTGTACAAGTCATAATGCTACTTTATATTAACTTTGGGTTGAACAAAGAAAAATCGACTAGAGCGAGACTTGAACCTGTGACCTCCGGATTAACGTGCCGGCGAACTACCAACTGAGCCCTACTGTTGGCGGTCTCCCTATTTTGTCAATATCTTTGTTTGGGGGGGGGGCAGTCAAAGGTCATACAACCTGTAACTGATGTGTCGCCAGGGATCACACCCAAGTTTACGATACAACCTGGGAAGCGGCAGCAGAGGGATCACCTTATAGGGGGCGACTTTTTAATTCAAATAGCAAGTAATACACCACAAGGAAAACTGACTGGGTAAATTTTAACTAATTTTGGGTTGAGTAATTCATATTACTGTACCTACTGTTTGTAGGACATGCCTGATTCACGTCATTATGGATTTTGTTTATTTGTAACATTTATTTGTAACTTGCGTTCGGTTTTATTAACTATGTGTATAGCTTTTTATAGAAATTTAAAATGTGCAGGCTTGTTTTTATTAACTTTGTAAATCTTAAACAAATATTTACAAATATACATCAATTTGTAAAAAAAACCAACTGTGACTTGTCATCTGAAGGGGTGAACAAATTGATGTCCCCCCCCCCCCACCATTTGAAATATGGACTTTTGAGATTAAAAATTACCAGAGTAAAATGATACATTGTATAAGCTTTAATGTGATAATTTCAATGTTTTTAAAAACCATTTTTTCATTTACCGGAGGCAATGTATTTGTGTTAGCACTCACGCTAGATTATCTCATACAAAAATAGTAAATGACACAAACAAGAGCGCTGAAAAGAGCCTTGTTTAAGAGAAATGCAAACGGAAACTACAGTTTAATTGACCAAAAGTACCCCCTAGAAAAAATGGTGTACCCCCTAGAAAACCCTAACCCCCTAAAATGTTACCCTAGTTTCATAGCTGTGGGTGAAAACTGACCTTTGTGTGTCTGAGAAAGGTCGTAGAACGCCTTGAGCATCTTCTTAGCATGCTCCATGAGACCCTTGTACATCACCGACGTTCCTTGGAGTTCGTCCATCTTCTTTATCAACACATCTGCAACAAGTTAGAGGAATACCGATCTACTGACTGAGTAAGGAAGGCATACAAAATTAAGAATTCCGTTGTATGGTCACTCTGCCAGAAGGGAAGAAGCAGTTCCTTCTGTGGCAGTCCAAACCACGAAAAAGAAAGCTAGAGGTCCCCCAAGAAAGAATGACATCAAACAAACACCTACCAGAAGATACAGGCTTAAATGGAAACGACATGGAGAACAGTTTTTTCTCATCTTGATTGTGGTCTTGTGTAAAAAAAAAACCAGTATGATCCAGTAAAAATGTCGAGCTACAAACTCTTGTGGATTCCACACCCCCCCCCCCCAACCCCCAACAAACTCGAGCTCAGCAGGGCCCAATTTCATAGAGCTGCTTAAGCACAAAAAGTAGCTAAGCACAACAAAATTATGCCTACCAGAACAATGTTTGGCCTTCTTCAAGACAATGTCCAAAAAAAAACAGTATGATCCAGTAAAAATGTCGAGCTACAAACTCTTGTGGATTCCACACCCCCTCCCCAACCCCCAACAAACTCGAGCTCAGCAGGGCCCAATTTCATAGAGCTGCTTAAGCACAAAAAGTAGCTAAGCACAACAAAATTATGCCTACCAGAATAAGGTTACCAGCCAAACTACCATATCACATGTACAATTTGTGACTGGTATCCTGCTCATTTCTGCTAAGCGGGCAATCGATAAGCAATATTTTCTGCTTAAGCAGCTCTATGAAATTGGGCCCTAGTAAGTAAGCTGAGATTGGTTTGTTATTCACATATGGGTAAACATTGTTGCTCTCCTTGCACCTTGGCCCTTGGCTCCTTGACCATGGCACTTATATCATAGCATTTTCGAAATAGCTTTCAGCAATTCTTTTTCAACCTTACCATTGCACAAGATGGCTCGGCTAAGACCCAGGGCATCGGCGGTAGAAGAGCTCATATTCTCCACCATACGATGTTTGGCCTTCTTCAAGACAATGTCCAAACTCTTGCCCTGTTTGGGATCTGCATGCAGCTTGTTGTAGTTGATGATCACCTCAGACTATGGAGATGAGGAATTAAAAAAGAAACAAATGAAAAGTTTTCTCATGAGCAAAAATAGGGAGGGGACCTGTCACAGATTGTACATGTGACAAGGGTTTTTGGATGGTAACCTTATTATGGTAAGCATAACTTATATTGTAAGCATAACTTATGTTTCAACAGGGGCCCAATTTCATAGAGTGGCTCAAGCAGCAAATATCGCTTAACATTTTTCTGCTGAGCGAAAAATAGGCAGGGGACCTGTCACAGACAGTACATGTGACAAGGTGTTTAGATGGTAACCTTATTATGGTTAGCATAACTTATGTTGTGCTTAGCTACTTTTTGAGCTTAAGCAGTTTCATGAAATTGAGCCAGCACCCCAAGGAGTCGGGCAAAAGGTCACAGAGCTAGCTGCTGAGCAGACAATTTTGCTAAATCAATTATCTAAGCAAAACTCAGCGGGAAACTAGTCAAAGACACTACAAGATACATGGAGTTTGGTTGGTAACCTTAATCCCGTAAGCAAAAATGTCCTTTGCTTAGCTACTTTTTGTGCTGAAGCAGCTTTCAATGAAATTGTACCCAAGTTTTTTTTCTTGAATATTTCTGATATTAGGGCAGGTACAACAAAAATAACAAAGCCGCTCCAGTAAAAACCTTTGCTTTCTCGATTTAACGTTTAAAACAAAAGCATAGTAGCCACAGGTAAACAAAAACTGTTGACCATAGTAACAGTAGGGTACAGTGGGGTAAGATGGGACACATAAGCAGTTTGTTGATATTTAAAATAAAAGTATTCCAAAATTTGTCACATGGGCTTACTGATACTAAAGTTTGGTTATATTTTCACCTTTTAATGAAGTTTCAATGGTTTTGGACAGTTTTCAGATACTAAAACTTGACTTTATAAAAAAAAAATAGTGTCCCATTTTCCCCCATCACTTGGGGCAAGATGGGACGCATGCATTGTACCAATGACGGGTCAGCGAATTATTAAATTTGCATATTAAATATTTTTATGGGTTAAATAGGGGCGAATTGGGGCAAGATGGGACAAAAAATGCATGACCTTTACCAAAACCGTCACTCTTTAGTATGACGAGTTAGTGAGTCAAAATTGGTTTTAAACCAAAGTTTATTACTAACAATTTCGTTTTAGTTTTAGAATTTTGGAAAATAGCCATTTTAACAATTGTATTTTAATAATGAAAAGTGTCCCAATTTACCCCAACCGTTCATTATTCATAATAACCTGATGAAAAATTGTCCTGTTTTACCCCGTAAATTAACCGCCTGGGGTAAAATGGGACAGATCACAAGAAACACCTAGATATAAAATATTTCTGCATTCAGTTGATCTGTGTTGCTTTTAACCGACACTGACAACATTTCTGACTAATTTGCCCTTATAATGGGTTTAATTCATGCTGTAAGTAGATCATGACAGTCTTTCAAAAACACCAATGGACAATTTTAACCCGCACTTATAATCTGACGCGTGAAAATTATACAACGAACACGTCATGTTTGCTGCCGCTAACGTCATATAAAAAGAAAACGGCAAAAGGGCGACCTCCGTAGAGACAGACCAGATATGGACGAATTATTATGCATAGGATGGGTTTGCCAGACATGATCTGGTTTATTTTATAACGCTTTGAATAGGCAATGTCCCGTTTTACCCCGTGTCCCATCTTCCCCCAGTGTACCCTACACCCCTTTACAATAGTTACGATCGTGTATGTTATTTTGGAGAAGCCACATAATTTTGCAGCAAACGGCTTTGTCAGTAAACAGTAAGAAGCTAAAATGTTGGAAGAGGTTGGCACATCGTACCTCCGGTTCGGATTAGGGCTACGTGTAAGTGGTCTTACATAATGAGTGCCTAAGTGTCGGTAAGTCTTAGTAGCAAGATGAACGGAAAGCTCCTCCTAGAATAGACCGATCCATTAAGCTCCGCCCCTTACGTGTTGACCAATCACAACCTTGGCTATACGCCACCGAAAGTCCGACAAAGTCCGGCACGCTAAAATCCCATTAGAAAAGTAAACATGCGTGCGCGCGTACTTAAAGCGCGCACGTTCATGTCGCGAGTGTGGCATTGGAGAGACGCACATGTGCTGCACACGTGTGCAGTGGTGAGGCAGCCAATGCTGTGATTGGTCAATATGCTAAAGGGGTGGGGCTTAATGGATCGGTCTATTGTACTTGAAAAATGGAATTATCAAACTGTTAAAAACACTTAAAGTGGGTCTACTACATGAGAGTTGAAAGAGTTTGAACTGTAATTGGTTTTTAAAACCCATTAAAACGAAACCCCACTTTCTTGCCTAAGTGACTCCAACTGGTGAAGACCTCTTTGCAATTATACCCTGTTAAAGTCATTGTTAAGATAAATAAGATGTGTATGTTTGACATACACGTTTAAAATATTTGTTTTTGAATACAAATTAGTTGATGCTTTTAACCCTTTAGCACCCACGCATTATTAAACACAGCATCATTTACTCCTAGCCGTGGCACGGAAATTCACACGATTTTAGGCCGTACTTGGAAAAACTCAGATAACTTTCTTGGTGATTATTTTGTGTTTATTAAGTTGTGTTTATTTTGTGGAGGATGAAATCATCTTTTGAATGATTTTCCCAGTTATTTTGTTTGCGTTCCCAAACTGAAGCCATAAGGTTGGAAACAAAAGACAGATCATCAAAAATTAGAAAAACCCTGTTTGTGTAAGAAGCTGGAGTGAAGTTGGTTTCTCGTTCGACATTCGATATCCAACATTCGAATGTCAAACAAGTACCAGATACTGGTTTGACATTCAACATTCATTTCCATTTTTCACATGTTCAGACCCCACTGGCCGGGCACCACTGCATGCAGAAATAAAGAGGAGGGTCCAAGACACACACCCGTGGTCATCTTGACCTGGCCCATGGGGTTTTAGTATTATTTTTTTTGATTTTTGAAAAACTTCATAACCTGACACGAAAAATATGCACTAAATCAATGCATTTACGCAAAATTTTGAATGGTCAGTTTCACTTGCTCAGACCCCATGGGCTGGACACCACTACATACAGAATTAAAGAGGAGGGTCCAAGGAACACACCCATGGTCATTTGACCTGGCCCATGGGGTTTAAGTATTTCTTAGCAAATTTTGAAGAAAAAAAAATATTTTGACACACAAAATCTAAAAATCTGGAACAGTTATGTCCACGCAGGAAGAATAATCCGTAATTGAAATACGCAATCTGAGAAACATTTCATGCAGAAACATTTCTCAGATTGAAATGTTTTCAAATCCCTCTCTCTAAAACCACAATCCTATGAAAAGAATTATTTCTCTAAATGTTACAAATTATCAACAGCCAGCAGTGCTTCTTACTAAGTATGTTTTTCTCTGGTCATTAATTTGTTTGGGTAACTACCAAAGGTGTATCCTTCCGGTAATGGTCAAAGGTCAATCTGAACAGGTATTACATACAATCTTTCTCTAGTCACTATATGTGCAAACGTATTAGCGATTAGCATAAACAACTGGAGGTTGTTTGTTCCTCCTCTTCCAGTGGGCCTATATAAGATTTAACATTGTAACAAACCGCTTTTATACTTAGAGAGTTTGTACATTTTGGACCGACAACATCAACCTAGTTACAGCTCTGAAAACTATATCCTCATAACCTGCAGTTTTACCTGTGAGGGATAATTTTCACACATCCACTCGGATTTGACAAGGAATGTGAGCGAAATGGACAAATTGACGGAGAGACTTTCCTCTTGCAATGGAGCGAAATAGGCTACTTTGGTTTGGGCAGCTTCACTCGGACTCTGACTGGTGAAGACCACTTTGCAATCATTCGCTATTAAAGTAATTGTTAAGATCAACAAGATGTGTATGTTTAACATACACATTGAAAATATTTGTTTTTTACTTACAAATTAACTAATAAATGGAATAACAAATCGCCCACTTTACGTTGATATTTGTGAATGCAGAGAAGTTTAATAATCAGTGCATTTTGCCTAATGACCACTTTAATGACAAACAGACAAACATCAATCTGCTCGAGACGCAAGACGAGGTATTACACAACGCACTTTCTCTAGCCACTATATACACATATGTGCAAATGAATTAGTAATTAGCAAGAATGTTTATCCTTCCTCTTCCACAGTATATAAGATTTAACATTGTAACAAACCGCTTTTATGCTTAGAGAGTTTGTACATTTTGGACCGACAACATCAACCTGGTTACAGCTCTGAAAACTATATCCTCATAACGTGCAGTTTTACCTGTGAGGGATAATTTTCACACATCCACTCGGATTTGACAAGGAATGTGAGCGAAATGGACAAATTGACGGAGAGACTTTCCTCTTGCAGTGGAGCGAAATAGGCTAGACAGACATTCAGCGCTGAAGTTTACGCTGAGGTTCTATTGAACAGAGCTGAAAACTCTAACATGAACAGCTTTTGACCTTGATTTGATTATAGTTATTTTTAACTTCACCATGGAGCCGACAGAATGCAGTATACAGGACACACTGAACATCACTGAAGACGAAGTTTCTCAATGGCTTTATAATTCTACGGACAAAGTCGTAATAGCCGTTATTCTACCGATTATTTTGGGTCTGTGTACACTCTTTAACTTCATTTTTCTGTTTGTAGTATACCGTGTTCCAGAGGTGAGAACGGACACGACTGTATACTTGATCAATTTGGCATTGGCTGACTTTTTATATGTTGTCACTTCCATGTGTAACTACGTAGTGCAATTTATACGCTCTCCGGTGAAACCTCACCAAACATTCACTCATTCAGCGGAGTGCTGGCTAATAACTTTGTCCATATTGACTGGGTATGCTACATCTATTGCACTGGTAACTATGATGTCGTTTGAGATATATCTCGCTCTCTGCCATCCTATAAAACATCTTAGAATTCGTGGTCGTCGTAGAACCCTTAAGATAATTGGGTTCTGTTGGTTGATTGGGTTCATCTATGCTTTGTTGGAATTACCTGGAAATGCAATTCTTCAAACACAGTGTGTACGTTGGCCCAATGATGATACCTACCAAATGCTCCCATCATCTATAACTGTTTGTAGGCCTATACACCCGTGGGTAAGTCAGTACACCCAAGTCCTTGTGACTATTCCCTGGTTCATCTCAATGTTTGGCAACGTTTACATGTATGCACGCATCATACTGGTACTTCACAAACGCAGTGGTATCAATGGTAGAAAGGATATGGAGAGGAAAGCCTTGCAAATCCGCAACCAAGTTGCCAAAATGTTGGTTGTCAACGGTATGGTTTTCTTCATTTGTCAGACTCCATATGTTGTTATTTTACTCTTATCGTGGCTCTTTCGTGTAGCTCAAATTAACAACTCATTTCTAAGTTATGCATTCTGGAATGGAGTCAGATGGTTTATCTTCCTGCCTCAGTATGTCAACACCTTGGTTAATCCTGTGATCTATGGGCTGACCAACAGGCAATACAGAGCTGCCTTTGTTCAAGCGTTGCACCTGAAAGCCTCCCTAAATGGACAACAGCGCACTCTACGATCAGTCCCTGCAACAAGTACACACTGTAACCCCTCAACTAATGCCACACAGGAAAATGCTCCAACTAATGAAGGTGACAATGACAGGAACCAGACTATGATTTGAAAGTGCACCATTATGTTCAGATACTGACTCACCCTCCAATGTAACTGAGTCAACAAAGTCTTTAATCAAACATTTTGAAAAGATTTTTGATTCTTTTATGAAATGTTATGATTAACTTCATTGAAACATTTCTGGGGTTGAACAAAGAAATATTGACTTGAGCAGGATTTGAACCTGCGACCTATGGATGAACATGCTGGTGTGGCAGGAGATTCTGTTCCCCCTGGAAATTCTGTCCCCACATAAGGCAAATAATTGTGTGTAGACATTTTTTCTGAAAGTGCCTTTTTTTTTTTAAATAAACCTCCTTCAGCCGATGTTTATTCACCGTTTAGGGGACACACACTGGGGGACAAAATCTCATGACGCCTGCTCTCTACCAACTGAGCTATCTAGTTCTAATGTTGGCGGTCTCCCTATTTTGTTTGGGGGTGCCAGTCAGATGCCATTCAACATGTAACTACCGTATAGCCAGGGATCACATCCAAGTTTAGGATTGATAATTAGATACTCGTAATTAAGATAATTAGGAATTTGTAAATACAGATTAATAATTCGTCATTATAGATAGGAACTAAGAATTCAAAATAGTATTTCTTGATTGCAAATAAATAACAATTCAGATATTAGGTCATATTACTGATATTTTTGCATAGAAACAGTAGCTCGTAAATACAGTTATGAACGTATTCATTAATTCTGGTTCAAGAATCCAAGAACCTTAATGGAGAGAAGACAAGGAAGGAAGTTTCAGTTTTAGGTGTGGGAAGAAAGCCCCAGAGAATGATTCCAGGGAAAACCCACGCTATCAGGTAGGGACTGAAAACCCAATCCACATAGTGGCACTAGTGGGCTTTGAACCTAGAGGTGGAAGGCGAGGAAAGTTATACCACTGCGCCAAACTTGTATTTTGTAAACTACAAATAAACGATTCTTAATAATGAATTAGCAATTTCTAACTTAGTTCAGTTTGTATCAGTTTATGGGATTTGAAGTATTTGTATTGCTGTCCTTAAAGGGAAGGTATACCTTTGGTAATCACTCTTAAAATTAATTGCAATATTTAAAAACTTACTTGATTAGAAGTACTGCAGCTTTCGATAGTATAAAGCATTTTGAGAATCACTTTACTTCGGAGTGATGTGGTTATTGAAAAAATGTATCAGTTTTTATCAGAAAATTTTTGAATCTGATAAGCGTTTCTCTCAGAAAAGTTTCTCAGATTGTGTATTCCAATTGCGGATTATTCTTCCTGAGTGGACATAACCGCTCCGGATTTTCGACATTATCTCAAAAACGCTACCACCTTTTGAAATGATATTTTCACGGGTTAGTTTTATTCTAACATTTATATAGGATTTTAAAAATCGAACGGTTCAAAAACCAATGAAATACTTTGCCTTTAAGTGAGCTATTTTTGTCTTATTGGTAGATCAAAGACTGGAACTCGTTTTCATCTGATGTCGCGTGTCTGAATTTACCGTATTTTTTGCTACATGAGGGCGCTCTCGATGGATAAGTTTCTTGCATCACAACATTACGATTTAATCTTATTTGGACTGCCTGCATGTTGTTTTCTTGTACCAGCGGCCAACAATAATAATAATAAATATCATCAGCAATAATAAAACAGTTTGCTTTTCTTAATTCGCCTCACGCTAATTTGGCCGTAATGCTGTAACTAATACTGCGAAATAACATTTTTCGCGGTGGCTATGGCCAGAACACCGAACAGTCGCATTCTTCAAAGTTTTGGGTTTAGGTATCGGCCAGAGCCATACCCAAAGGCACTTTATTCAGATGCGACATTAGGTGACTCAACGAACTTGCACAGACTATAACTGCTAGCAAGAGAGGTCTACATAATTGTTTGTAAAAAAAATATATGTATATTAATATGATTACAAGTCTTAAAACTTCTATTAGCGTAAAAACATAGTTACCAATTGTTGTCATAGTAACAGTACACCCCTTGTAATTTTTGTTAATGGTTACGATCGTAAATGCTATTTGGAGAAGTCACATAATTTTGCAGACAAATTGCTTTGTCAGTAAACAGTGAGAAGCTAAAATCTTTGAAGAGGTTGGCACATTGTACCCCAAGTTCTGATTAGGGCTAAGTAGTCTTACTGCGGGACATAATGAGTGCTTAGCGTCTTCAAGTCTTTTGGCAAGATGAACAAAAGCTCCTAATAGAACCACAAGTACACTTGGTCAGACATTAACAGGTAATAGAAAAACTAGAACAAAAATTTCCCGCAATTTTACCTGAAAACGGAATTATCAAACCATTAAAACGCTCAAGTGTTTTTCTTGCCTGGAACATGTAAATTTATGGTGTTCAAACTGTAGGTGTTTTTTTTTAAACATTAAAACGACACCCCCAGTTTGTTGCCAGAGTGACTCCGACTGGTGAAGACCTCTTTGCAATTATCCGCTATTAAAGTAATTGTTAACCCTTAGAGTGCCAGCCTTGTTCTAAAAATTCTCAATCCACAGGCCGGCCATTTAAAAAAAAAAATGTCTTAAAATTATTTCGAGTAGTAGAACGTAAAGGAACGTTGGCGGCCTGTGAATGGAGATTCAGTTTGACGTTTCAGAACTTTTGCGGCGCTAGAAGGGTTCTGTGCCGGTCGTGTTTTGGCCGTTCTTTATCCAGAGGGCATTTATATATTTTTTGGGGTCGACTAGTAGAACGTATGGGAACATTGGTGGCCTGTGGATGGATTCTTTGTTTGACGTTTCAGAACGTTGGCAGCACTAGAAGGGTCAAGATCAATAAGATGTGTATGTTTGACTTACTGTAAATAGTGTTGGTTACACACAACTGTAAGGCTATGTATTATAGGTTTCAAATAACGGTGTAGACTAGTACATTCATTGGCCCTAAAAAAAACAAAATTGAATAAAAGAAATCCCTGTCCAATCATGTACATTGTTTCAGTGAATATTGATTGCTGAAATGAATGATCTTGAGATCAGTTCAATGACATGCCACTTGTCAAGGTGTTTTAGAGTAACTGTGTATTGCAGGGTTAGAAGTACAGCAACTTTCGAAAGTATAAAGCATTTTGAGAAATATTTCAATTAAAAATATTGTGGATATGGAAAAAGATGCCAGTTTTTATCACCCAAAATTTGAATATCAGAAACGTTTCTCAGATTGTGTATTCCTATTAGGGATTATTCTTTATGGGTGGACATATTCGCTGCGGATTTTGGTGATATTTCAAAAAAAGTGACCACCTTTTGAATGAAATTTTCACAGGTTAGTTTTATTGTATATATCTAGATTTATATAGGATTAAAACAATCAAACGGTCCAAAAAACCAAAGGTATACTTTGCCTTTAAGCAAACCTTTATTTTTAAACTTTACATCATTTGTTTATGAAATCTAAATATGCTTTGTTATTTTATGTTCTTAAGTGATTCACATTCTGATAGAAGACGGCCCATCATGTATATTTTCTTCGTCTTTTATTCTTTCAGAGTTGCAATAAACTATTACACAGTGGAGTACAACAAGCCGAGTCCTCTATCCCAAATTAATCTGACCCCCAAATCAACTAGGGTCACATGAATAAAAGAAATCCCTGTCAAATCATTAACATTGTTTCAGTGAATATCGATCGCTGAAATAAATAATCTTGGGATCAGTTCACTGACACGCCATTTGTCAAGGTGTCTGTGTTTTAGAGTAACTGTGTATTAACAGGGCTCGACGATCATTATACAATCGGCAATATATTTCCTCCAAAACAGACCTTTTCTGTTACCTTCAGATCTCTCATTGATCTTTAAGACTGAGGAATAATAAGGCCCAGGGTCAAATTGTAACTTTGCCTGTTGCAATTGCAATGGGGGTGCCAGTCAGATGCCATTCAACTTGTAACTGCCGTATAACCAGGGATCACATCCAAGTTTACGATTAATAATTGATACAATTAGTAAACAAGGTAAGAAACTATAGTTACCAAAGCAAAATATACTTACCCAAGGTAAACAAAAAATTGTTTTCATAGTAACAGTACGCCCCTCGTATTATTTACAATGGTTGCAATCGTATGTTACTTTTGAGAAATCATATGTGGGGGGATCCATGGTTTCTGAAATGGAAGGGATCCATGGTTTCTGAAATGGGGGATGTGAAATGTACCAAGCAGCAAATAATGAGAGCAAGTTATTGCGCCTGAGAGCATGCAGTGCGAAGCCCTTACGGCGTGGGGTTTGGGGTCCGCTTAAGGGCCCCCAAAATTTTGGATTCTAGATGCTCTGTGGTGCGATCTCAGGCAATATCTGACTAAAATTTACCAAAAAGGGTGTCTCTGTCAATTACTTTTTATATACTTAAGAGGATAGGATTAAAATGTTTCACAAAATAATGTTCAATCCCTGCTAAATAAATGGTACAGTCCAACAACATCGCGCTGTTACTGAAAGCAGATCCCGGCAGAGAGTTTCATGAGAAGAACAATTTGTTTGGTCGAAGGTACGAGGGTATAGTTTCACCAATACTCTTGAATGACCAATCAAAATGAAGCTTACACAAGTATGTATATTCATAGAGAAAGTACCACGGAAGGAGTTTGAACCTGTCGGGCAGTAACAATACAGATCAATAATCCACACGAACCCCATGTGTAGGTTGTGCAATGCAGCATTTTACACTGGTAAACCGCAACTCATTTGGGCCCTGCATTGAAGAATGCTGCAAGCTTTTCCACGATAAATGGAGTACATATTTTGAATTAAATAAGACTTTATCGCATGCGCAGTCGAGTACAGTTCACCCTGGTTCATAAACACGCACACAATTGCAAAGATTTTAATGAAAACTAGCCGTCAGTGTTTTGTTTTTGAAAAATCAACCAAAGTTAAGGGAATTTATACAAAATCTTCCAAATTTGTGCGAGAAATATGACTTTTGTTAAAACTGAAATATATACAATTTTCATGGATTTTCTGGGTCAAAAACTTGTGCATCTGGAAGGGAGTGCGTTTGTCTTTTTGAACATGTTAATTGATGATGTGGCGAACTGTAGCAAACTCCAAACCACAATCAAAACATTTGAAGACTGAAAACATTCTTTTCCTGCCACACTTTCATTCAACAGAACTACTGGTTTGCGGTTCTGCGCAAGCCGATTACCCAAAATGCACTGCGCCGCTCTGCTATTGACAATTGGCTGTACACAAAGTGGGTGTTTGTGTCAGTGGTCACAATCTGGTTAGCATATGACTGCAAGGTATTTGCGGCGGTGATCGCTGAAGTAAGAGAGCTGTTCCTCGTTCCGTGGTCCTAATTATTCGCTATTAAAGTAATTGTTAAGATCAACAAGATGTGTATGTTTGACATACACATTGAAAATATTTGCTTTTTACTTACAAATTAACTAATGCTTTTAAATAAATGTAATAAAAAGTCGCCCACTTTACGTTGATATTTGCGAATGCAGAGAAGTTTACTAATAAGTGCATTTTGCCTAATGATTACCTTAATGGCAAACAGTCAAACATCAATCTGCTCGAGACGCAAGACGAGGTATTACATAACGCACTTTCTCTAGCCACTATGTATATGTGCAAACATATTAGTAATTAGCAAGAACGTTTGTCCTTCCTCTTCCAGTATATAAGATTTAACAATGTAACAAACTGCTTTTATACTTAGTGAGTTTGTACATTTCGGACCGACTTTATCAACCTGGTTACAGCTCTGAAAAAAGGTATCCTCATAACATGCAGTTTGACCTGTGAGGGATCATTTTCACAAATCCATTCATATTTGACAAGGAATGTGAGCGAAATGGACAAATTGACGGAGAGACTTTTCAGACGTTCAGCACTGAGGTTTACGCTGAGGTTCTATTGAACAGAGCTGAAAACTCTAACATGAACAGCTTTTGATCTCGATTTGATTATAGTTATTTTTAACTTCACCATGGAGCCGACAGAATGCAGTATACAGGACACACTGAACATCACTGAAGACGAAGTTTCTCTATGGCTTTATAATTCTACGGACAAAGTCATAATAGTCATTATTCTACCGATTATTTTGGGTCTGTGTACACTCTTTAACTTCATTTTTCTGTTTGTAGTATACCGTGTTCCTGAGGTGAGATCGGACACGACTGTATACTTGATCAATTTGGCATTGGCTGACTTTTTATATGTTGTCACTTCCATGTGTAACTACCTAGTGCCATTTATACGCTCTCCGGTGAAACCTCACCAAACATTCACTCATTCAGCGGAGTGCTGGCTAATAACTTTGTCCATATTGACTGGGTATGCTACATCTATTGCACTGGTAACTATGATGTCATTTGAGATATATCTCGCTCTCTGCCATCCTATAAAACATCTTAGAATTCGTGGTCGTCGTAGAACCCTTAAAATAATTGGGTTCTGTTGGTTGATTGGGTTCATCTATGCTTTGTTGGAATTACCTGAAAATGCAATTCTTCAAACACAGTGTGTACGTTGGCCCAATGATGATACCTACCAAATGCTCCCATCATCTATAACTGTTTGTAGGCCTATACACCCGTGGGTAAGTCAGTACACCCAAGTCCTTGTGACTATTCCCTGGTTCATCTCAATGTTTGGCAACGTTTACATGTATGCACGCATCATACTGGTACTTCACAAACGCAGTGGTATCAATGGTAGAAAGGATATGGAGAGGAAAGCCTTGCAAATCCGCAACCAAGTTGCCAAAATGTTGGTTGTCAACGGTATGGTTTTCTTCATTTGTCAGACTCCATATGTTGTTATTTTACTCTTATCGTGGCTCTTTCGTGTAGCTCATATTAACAACTCATTTCTGAGTTATGCATTCTGGAATGAAGTCAGATGGTTTATCTACCTGCCTCAGTATGTCAACACCTTTGTTAATCCTGTGATCTATGGGCTGACCAACAGGCAATACAGAGCTGCCTTTGTTCAAGCGTTGCACCTGAAAGCCTCCCTTAATGGACAACAGCGCACTCTACCATCAGTCCCTGCAACAAGTACACACTGTAACCCCTCAACTAATGCCACACAGGAAAATGCTCCAACTAATGAAGGTGACAATGACAGGAAACAGACTATGATTTGAAAGTGCACCATTATGTTCAGATACACCCTCCTTTGTAACTGAGTAAACAAAGTCTTTAATCAAACATTTTGAAATGATTTTGATTCTTTTATGAAATGTTATGATTAACTTCATTTAAACATTTCTGGGGTTGAACAAAGAAATATTGACTTGAGCAGGATTTGAACCTGCGACCTGTGGATTAACATGCTGGTGTGGCAGGAGATTCTGTTCCCCCTGGAAATTCTGTCCCCACATAAGGCGAATAATTGTGTGTAGACATTTTTTCTGAAAGTGCCTTTTAAAAAATAAAAATAAACCTCCTTCAGCCGATGTTAATTCACCGTTTAGGGGACACACACTGGGGGACAAAATCTCATGACGCCTGCTCTCTACCAACTGAGCTATCTAGTTCTAATGTTGGCGGTCTCCCTATTTTGTTTGGGGGTGCCAGTCAGATGCCATTCAACATGTAACTACCGTATAGCCAGGGATCACATCCAAGTTTAGGATTGATAATTAGATACTCGTAATTAAGATAATTAGGAATTTGTAAATACAGATTAATAATTCGTCATTATAGATAGGAACTAAGAATTCAAAATAGTATTTCTTGATTGCAAATAAATAACAATTCAGATATTAGGTCATATTACTGATATTTTTGCATAGAAACAGTAGCTCGTAAATACAGATTGAGTTATTTTTAAACCACAGAGTTACTTGGTTATGAACGTATTCATTAATTCTTGTTCAAGAATCCAAGAACCTTAATGGAGAGAAGACAAGGAAGGAAGTTTCAGTTTTAGGTGTGGGAAGAAAGCCCCAGAGAATGATTCCAGGGAAAACCCACGCTATCAGGTAGGGACTGAAAACCCAATCCACATAGTGGCACTAGTGGGCTTTGAACCTAGAGGTGGAAGGCGAGGAAAGTTATACCACTGCGCCAAACTTGTATTTTGTAAACTACAAATAAACGATTCTTAATAATGAATTAGCAATTTCTAACTTAGTTCAGTTTGTATCAGTTTATGGGATTTGAAGTATTTGTATTGCTGTCCTTAAAGGGAAGGTATACCTTTGGTAATCACTCTTAAAATTAATTGCAATATTTAAAAACTTACTTGATTAGAAGTACTGCAGCTTTCGATAGTATAAAGCATTTTGAGAATCACTTTACTTCGGAGTGATGTGGTTATTGAAAAAATGTATCAGTTTTTATCAGAAAATTTTTGAATCTGAGAAGCGTTTCTCTCAGAAAAGTTTCTCAGATTGTGTATTCCAATTGCGGATTATTCTTCCTGAGTGGACATAACCGCTCCGGATTTTCGACATTATCTCAAAAACGCTACCACCTTTTGAAATGATATTTTCACGGGTTAGTTTTATTCTAACATTTATATAGGATTTTAAAAATCGAACGGTTCAAAAACCAATGAAATACTTTGCCTTTAAGTGAGCTATTTTTGTCTTATTGGTAGATCAAAGACTGGAACTCGTTTTCATCTGATGTCGCGTGTCTGAATTTACCGTATTTTTTGCTACATGAGGGCGCTCTCGATGGATAAGTTTCTTGCATCACAACATTACGATTTAATCTTATTTGGACTGCCTGCATGTTGTTTTCTTGTACCAGCGGCCAACAAGAATAATAATAAATATCATCAGCAATAATAAAACAGTTTGCTTTTCTTAATTCGCCTCACGCTAATTTGGCCCTAATGCTGTAACTAATACTGCGAAATAACATTTTTCGCGGTGGCTATGGCCAGAACACCGAAAAGTCGCATTCTTCAAAGTTTTGGGTTTAGGTATCGGCCAGAGCCATACCCAAAGGCACTTTATTCAGATGCGACATTAGGTGACTCAACGAACTTGCACAGACTATAACTGCTAGCAAGAGAGGTCTACATAATTGTTTGTAAAAAAAATATATGTATATTAATATGATTACAAGTCTTAAAACTTCTATTAGCGTAAAAACATAGTTACCAATTGTTGTCATAGTAACAGTACACCCCTTGTAATTTTTGTTAATGGTTACGATCGTAAATGCTATTTGGAGAAGTCACATAATTTTGCAGACAAATTGCTTTGTCAGTAAACAGTGAGAAGCTAAAATCTTTGAAGAGGTTGGCACATTGTACCCCAAGTTCTGATTAGGGCTAAGTAGTCTTACTGCGGGACATAATGAGTGCTTAGCGTCTTCAAGTCTTTTGGCAAGATGAACAAAAGCTCCTAATAGAACCACAAGTACACTTGGTCAGACATTAACAGGTAATAGAAAAACTAGAACAAAAATTTCCCGCAATTTTACCTGAAAACGGAATTATCAAACCATTAAAACGCTCAAGTGTTTTTCTTGCCTGGAACATGTAAATTTATGGTGTTCAAACTGTAGGTGTTTTTTTTTAAACATTAAAACGACACCCCCAGTTTGTTGCCAGAGTGACTCCGACTGGTGAAGACCTCTTTGCAATTATCCGCTATTAAAGTAATTGTTAACCCTTAGAGTGCCAGCCTTGTTCTAAAAATTCTCAATCCACAGGCCGGCCATTTAAAAAAAAAAATGTCTTAAAATTATTTCGAGTAGTAGAACGTAAAGGAACGTTGGCGGCCTGTGAATGGAGATTCAGTTTGACGTTTCAGAACTTTTGCGGCGCTAGAAGGGTTCCGTGCCGGTTGTGTTTTGGCCGTTCTTTATCCAGAGGGCATTTATATATTTTTTGGGGTCGACTAGTAGAACGTATGGGAACGTTGGCGGCCTGTGGATGGAATCTTTGTTTGACGTTTCAGAACGTTGGCGGCACTAGAAGGGTCAAGATCAATAAGATGTGTATGTTTGACTTACTGTAAATAGTGTTGGTTACACACAACTGTAAGGCTATGTATTATAGGTTTCAAATAACGGTGTAGACTAGTACATTCATTGGCCCTAAAAAAAACAAAATTGAATAAAAGAAATCCCTGTCCAATCATGTACATTGTTTCAGTGAATATTGATTGCTGAAATAAATGATCTTGAGATCAGTTCAATGACATGCCACTTGTCAAGGTGTCTGTGTTTTAGAGTAACTGTGTATTAACAGGGCTCGACGATCATTATACAATTGGCAATATATTTCCTCCCCAACGGAACTTTTCCCTTACCTTCAGATCTCTCATTGAGGAATAATAAGGCCCAGGGTCAAATTGTAACTTTGCCTGTTGCAATTGCAATGGGGGTGCCAGTCAGAGGCCATTCAACTTGTAACTGCCTTATAACCAGGGATCACATCCAAGTTTACGATTAATAATTGATACATTCAGTAAACAAGGTAAGAAAATATAGCTACCAGAAGCAAAACATACTTACCCAAGGTAAACAAAATATTGTTTTCATAGTAACAGTAAGCCCCTCGTATTATTTACAATGGTTGCAATCGTATAGACGATGTGACCTGTGACATCACATGTTTACAAAAGAGCCAAAGAGCCTGGACTTCCGGCGGGCACATTTGTACACAGCTCAATGGAAGAATACAACAAATCTTATGTTTTATGGAGATCGCACTGTCTGATTTTCCTCAACTTTTGATATGAAGAAAGGGGGGACGTCTCAAAAGCTGTACAGCTGGTGCTTTTGTAAATTTTGAATTTATGTGAAAATTATGACACAAATATAAATTTTCCCATTGAGCCTGTGTAGCATCTTGCCCGTCAGGAAATGCATTATAATGTACGAGGTCACCACTCTGTAAACAAATGTAACATGGTCTATATGTTACTTTTGAGAAATCATATGTAGGGGGGGATCCATGGTTTCTGAAATGGGGGATGTGAAATGTACCAAGCAGCAAATAATGAGAGCAAGTTATTGCGCCTGAGAGCACGCAGTGCGAAGCCCTTACGGCGTGGGGTTTGGGGTCCGCTTAAGGGCCCCAACAATTCTGGATTCTAGATGCTCTGTGGTGCGATCTCAGGCAATATCTGACCACTTTAACAAATTATTTTAACATAATCATAAGCTTCATTTTCGAATTGGGAGTCATTGAATCAGTCATCCTGAGTTATAAATAAAAACTGCAGGCTACAATACTTATTCGGGGACAAAAAAAGTGTTGGGGGAGACAAATGTTATGTGCAATTTTCAATAAAATTTACCAAAAAGGGTGTCTCTGTCAATTACTTTTTATATACTTAAGAGGATAGGATTAAAATGTAGCACAAAATATGTTCAATCCCTGCTAAATAAATGGTACAGTCCAACAACATCGCGCTGTTACTGAAAGCAGATCCCGGCAGAGAGTTTCATGAGAAGAACAATTTGTTTGGTCGAAGGTACGAGGGTATAGTTTCACCAATACTCTTGAATGACCAATCAAAATGAAGCTTACAAAAGTATGTATATCCATAGAGAAATGACCACGGAAGGAGTTCCAACCCGTCGGGCAGTAACAATACAAGTCTATGGCCAACACGAACCCCATGTGTAGGTTGTGCAATGCAGCATTTTACACTGGTAAACCGCAACTCATTTGGGCCCTGCAACGAAGAATGCTAAGTTTATTTTCCCAACGTCATTTCGCTGCAAGCTTTTCCACAATAAATGGAGTACATGTTTTGAATCAAATAAGACTTTATCGCATGCGCAGTCGAGTACAGTTCACAATCGCGACGATTTTAATGACAAGTAACCGTCAGGGTTTTGTTTTCGAAAATCAACCAAAGTTAAGGGAATTTATAACCAAATATTCAAAATTTGTGCGAGAATTATGACTTTTGTTAAAACTGACACATAAACAAATTTCATGGATTTTCTGGATCAAAAACTTGTGCATCTAGAAGAGAGTGAGTTTGTCTTTTTGAACATGTTAATTGATGATGTGGCGAACTGTAGCCAACTCCAAACCACGATCAAAACATTTGAAGACTGAAAACATTCTTTTCCTGCCACACTTTCATTCAACAGAACTACTGGTTTGGGGTTCTGCGCACGCAGAAAGTCTTCAAATGTGTGTTTTTGTTCAGAATTAAAGAGCGCGCCAGGCATGTGCAGGTGTTTCGCGCTTATATTTAGTGTGAGAAACACACTATCCACACATGAAGAATGAGACTCACGTGTAATTCCTCATGAGACAATGTCTGTCAGTGAAATAATAGTGGCCCACAAATGAAACAAAGTGTACTAGGTACAGAATATTAATAGCTTTTTTGAAAAAAATACCAGGTATGTCATTAATTTTGTCTCTCCCTCATGTTTTCCTCTTTTTGGTGTTTCTCTCCCTTTTTTCTTTTTTTTCCTGAAGTAGAGGGGGTGGGGCTGCACTGCCACGCCCCCTCGATCCGCCCCTGACATGCTTTAGCAGCAAATGGCTCTGTCAGTTAAAAGTTAGAAGCTAAAATCTTGTAAGAGGTTGGCACATCGTAACCCAAGTTCTGATTAGGTCTAAGTATTCTTATGGACATGGATGTCACTGTTGGAAAATTTGCAAGCCTTTCGTCCCATAAGGCTACTTTGGTTTGGGCAGCTTCACTCGGACTCTGACTGGTGAAGACCACATTGCAATTATACGCTGTTAAAGTAATTGTTAAGATCAACAAGATGTGTATGTTTGACATACACATTCAAAGTATTTGTTTTTACTTACAAATTAACTAATGCTTTTAAATAAATGGAATAATAAATCGCCCACTTTATGTTGATATTTACAAATGCCGAGAAGTGTAACAATAAGTGCATTTTGCCTAATGACTACCTTAATGGCAAACAGTCAAACATCAATCTGCTCGAGACGCAAGACGAGGTATTACATAACGCACTTTCTCTAGCCACTATGTGTATGTGCAAATGTATTAGTAATTAGCAAGAATGTTTATCCGTCCTCTTCCAGTACATAAGATTTAACATTTTAACAAACCGCTTTTATGCTTAGTGAGTTTGTACATTTCGGACCGACAATATCAACCTGGTTACAGCTCTGAAAAAAGGTATCCTCATAGCGTGCAGTTTTACCTGTGAGGGATAATTTTACACATCCATTCGGATTTGACAAAGAGTGTGAGCAAAATGGACAAATTGACGGAGACACTTTCCTCTTGCAATGGAGGGAAATAGGCTGTTGGAAGATTCGCAAGCATTTCTTCCCATAAGGCTACTTTGGTTTGGGCAGCTTCACTCGGACTCTGACTGGTGAAGACCACTTTGCAATTATTCGCTATTAAAGTAATTGTTAAGATCAACAACATGTGTATGTTTGACATACACATTGAAAATATTTGTTTTTACTTACAAATTAACTAATAAATGGAATAACAAATCGCCCACTTTACGTTGATATTTGTGAATGCAGAGAAGTTTTATAATAAGTGCATTTTGCCTAATGACCACTTTAATGACAAACAGACAAACATCAATCTGCTCGAGACGCAAGACGAGGTATTACACAACGCACTTTCTCTAGCCACTATATACACATATGTGCAAATGAATTAGTAATTAGCAAGAATGTTTATCCTTCCTCTTCCACAGTATATAAGATTTAACATTGTAACAAACCGCTTTTATGCTTAGAGAGTTTGTACATTTTGGACCGACAACATCAACCTGGTTACAGCTCTGAAAACTATATCCTCATAACGTGCAGTTTTACCTGTGAGGGATAATTTTCACACATCCATTCGGATTTGACAAGGAATGTGAGCGAAATGGACAAATTGACGGAGAGACTTTCCTCTTGCAGTGGAGCGAAATAGGCTAGACAGACATTCAGCACTGAAGTTTACGCTGAGGTTCTATTGAACAGAGCTGAAAACTCTAACATGAACAGCTTTTGATCTTGATTTGATTATAGTTATTTTTAACTTCACCATGGAGCCGACAGAATGCAGTATACAGGACACACTGAACATCACTGAAGACGAAGTTTCTCAATGGCTTTATAATTCACTCGGACTCTGACTGGTGAAGACCACTTTGCAATTATTCGCTATTAAAGTAATTGTTAAGATCAACAACATGTGTATGTTTGACATACACATTGAAAATATTTGTTTTTACTTACAAATTAACTAATAAATGGAATAACAAATCGCCCACTTTACGTTGATATTTGTGAATGCAGAGAAGTTTTATAATAAGTGCATTTTGCCTAATGACCACTTTAATGACAAACAGACAAACATCAATCTGCTCGAGACGCAAGACGAGGTATTACACAACGCACTTTCTCTAGCCACTATATACACATATGTGCAAATGAATTAGTAATTAGCAAGAATGTTTATCCTTCCTCTTCCACAGTATATAAGATTTAACATTGTAACAAACCGCTTTTATGCTTAGAGAGTTTGTACATTTTGGACCGACAACATCAACCTGGTTACAGCTCTGAAAACTATATCCTCATAACGTGCAGTTTTACCTGTGAGGGATAATTTTCACACATCCATTCGGATTTGACAAGGAATGTGAGCGAAATGGACAAATTGACGGAGAGACTTTCCTCTTGCAGTGGAGCGAAATAGGCTAGACAGACATTCAGCGCTGAAGTTTACGCTGAGGTTCTATTGAACAGAGCTGAAAACTCTAACATGAACAGCTTTTGATCTTGATTTGATTATAGTTATTTTTAACTTCACCATGGAGCCGACAGAATGCAGTATACAGGACACACTGAACATCACTGAAGACGAAGTTTCTCAATGGCTTTATAATTCTACGGACAAAGTCATGATAGTCATTATTCTACCGACTATTTTGGGTCTGTGTACACTCTTTAACTTCATTTTTCTGTTTGTAGTATACCGTGTTCCTGAGGTGAGATCGGACACGACTGTATACTTGATCAATTTGGCATTGGCTGACTTTTTATATGTTGTCACTTCCATGTGTAACTACGTAGTGCAATTTATACGCTCTCCGGTGAAACCTCACCAAACATTCACTCATTCAGCGGAGTGCTGGCTAATAACTTTGTCCATATTGACTGGGTATGCTACATCTATTGCACTGGTAACTATGATGTCGTTTGAGATATATCTCGCCCTCTGCCATCCTATAAAACATCTTAGAATTCGTGGTCGTCGTAGAACCCTTAAGATAATTGGGTTCTGTTGGTTGATTGGGTTCATCTATGCTTTGTTGGAATTACCTGGAAATGCAATTCTTCAAACACAGTGTGTACGTTGGCCCAATGATGATACCTACCAAATGCTCCCATCATCTATAACTGTTTGTAGGCCTATACACCCGTGGGTAAGTCAGTACACCCAAGTCCTTGTGACTATTCCCTGGTTCATCTCAATGTTTGGCAACGTTTACATGTATGCACGCATCATACTGGTACTTCACAAACGCAGTGGTATCAATGGTAGAAAGGATATGGAGAGGAAAGCCTTGCAAATCCGCAACCAAGTTGCCAAAATGTTGGTTGTCAACGGTATGGTTTTCTTCATTTGTCAGACTCCATGCATTGTTATTAACTTCTTATCGTGGCTCTTTCGTGTAGCTGATAGTAACAACTCATTTCAGAGTTTTGCATTCTGGAATGGAGTCGAATGGTTTATCTTCCTGCCTCAGTATGTCAACACCTTTGTTAATCCTGTGATCTACGGGCTGACCAACAGGCAATACAGAGCTGCCTTTGTTCAAGCGTTGCACCTGAAAGCCTCCCTTAATGGACAACAACGCACTCTACGATCAGTCCCTGCAACAAGTACACACTGTAACCCCTCAACTAACGCCACACAGGAAAATGCTCCAACTAATGAAGGTGACAATGACAGGAACCAGACTATGATTTGAAAGTGCACCATTATGTTCAAATACTGACTCACCCTCCAATGTAACTGAGTCAACAAAGTCTTTAATCAAACATTTTGAAATGATTTTTGATTCTCTTTTGAAAACATTACAATTAACATAATTGATACATTTTTATGTTGAACAAAGAAATATTAACTTGAGCAGGATTTGAACCTGCAACCTATGGATTAACATGCCGATGTGGCAGGAGATTCTATTCCCCTGAAAATTCTGTCCCCACATACGGCGAATAATTGTGTGTAGAATCTTTGTCTGAAAGCCCCCTCTTTTGAATCGATTTCCTTCAGCCCATGTTAATTTACCTTATGGGGGACACACAACAGTGGACAAAAAGTCTCATTAAAGTAGCCTTATGGGAAGAAAGGCTTGCGAACAGTGACATCCATGTCCATAAGTGCAAAAGACAAAAAAACTCCCACCCAGTGCTGACTCAAGCTGGGTCGTATTGAAAATGCCTTAACCAACTCAAGTCATGTACTGAGAAATGGGACTATCTGAACGACCAAGATGTGACTTGCAGCGGTTGTGAACCACAAACTGAAAATCGCGTACTCAGATGTCGTCCCCTACTGGAGCAGACATGCGATTGTGGAGACCTTGCTGAATTCAACAAAAGTGTCAAAGACTGTGTTCAGTTCTGGCTGAAACACAACATTAGCGTGTGTGGATACGATAAGAAGAAGAAGAAGAAGAAGAAGAAGAAGAAGAAGAAGAAGAAGAAGACATAGTAAAACACTTAAATTAGTAAAAGTGTTTTAACAGTTTGATTATTCCATTTTTGGGTAAATTGCAGCACACTTTTGTTCTAGTTCTTCCATTACGTGTTATTGTCTGACCAAGTCTACTTGTGGTTCTAGGAGGAGCTTTCCGTTCATCTTGCCCAAAGACTTGATGACGCTAAGCACTCATTATGTCCCGCAGTAAGACTACTTAGCCCTAATCAGAACTTGGGGTACGATGTGCCAACCTCTTCCAAGATTTTAGCTTCTTACTGTTTACTGACAAAGCCATTTGCTGCTTTAGCATATCAGGGGCGGATCCAGGGGGCGTGGGGGTGCACTCCCCCACAACTTTACTTCAGGAAAAGAAAAAAAAGAAAGAGAGACACCAAAAAAGGAAAACATGAGGAAGAGACAAAATTAATTACATACCTGATATTTTTTTCCAAAAAAGCTATTTATAACCTGTACCTAGTACACTTTGTTTCATTTGTGGACCACTGTTATTTCACTGACAGACATTGTCTCATGAAGAATTACACGTGAATCCCATTCTTCGTGTGTGGACAGCGTATTTCTCACGCTGAACTTTAAGCACGAAACAACCACACATGCCTGGCGCGCTCTTTCATTCTGAACAAAAATGCTAACTTAATACTATGATATACCATAGAGAAAGGACCACGGAGAGAGTTACAACTCTCTCACTTCACAGGAAACGTGATCACCGCTGCAAATACCTTGCAGTCATATGCTAATCAGATTGTGACCGCTGACACAAACATCCACTTTGCGTTCAGCCAATTGTCAATAGCCGAGCGGCGCAGTGCATTTTGGGTAATCGGCATGCGCAGAACCCCAAACCAGTAGTTCTGTTGAATGAAAGTGTGGCAGGAAAATAATGTTTGCAGTCTTCAAATGTGCGTTTTTGTTCAGAATGAAAGAGCGCGCCAGGCATGTGCAGGTGTTTCGCGCTTATATTTAGTGTGAGAAATACACTGTCCACACACAAAGAATGAGACTCACGTGTAATTCCTCATGAGACAATGTCTGTCAGTGAAATAATAGTGGCCCACAAATGAAACAAAGTGTACTAGGTACAGAATACTAGTAGCTTTTTTGAAAAAAATACCAGGTATGTCATTAATTTTGTCTCTCCCTCATGTTTTCCTCTTTTTGGTGTCTCTCCCCCTTTTTTCTTTTTTTTCCTGAAGTAGAGGGGGCGGGGCTGCACTGCCACGCCCCCTCGATCCACCCCTGACATGCTTTAGCAGCAAATGGCTCTGTCAGTTAAAAGTTAGAAGCTAAAATCTTGTAAGAGGTTGGCACATCGTAACCCAAGTTCTGATTAGGTCTAAGCATTCTTATGGACATGGATGTCACTGTTGGAAAATTTGCAAGCCTTTCGTCCCATAAGGCTACTTTGGTTTGGGCAGCTTCACTCGGACTCTGACTGGTGAAGACCACATTGCAATTATACGCTGTTAAAGTAATTGTTAAGATCAACAAGATGTGTATGTTTGACATACACATTCAAAGTATTTGTTTTTTACTTACAAATTAACTAATGCTTTTAAATAAATGTAATAAAAAGTCGCCCACTTTACGTTGATATTTGCGAATGCAGAGAAGTTTAATAATAAGTGCATTTTGCCTAATGATTACCTTAATGGCAAACAGTCAAACATCAATCTGCTCGAGACGCAAGACGAGGTATTACATAACGCACTTTCTCTAGCCACTATGTATATGTGCAAACATATTAGTAATTAGCAAGAACGTTTGTCCTTCCTCTTCCAGTATATAAGATTTAACAATGTAACAAACTGCTTTTATACTTAGTGAGTTTGTACATTTCGGACCGACTTTATCAACCTGGTTACAGCTCTGAAAACTATATCCTCATAACGTGCAGTTTTACCTGTGAGGGATCATTTTCACGAATCCATTCATATTTGACAAGGAATGTGAGCGAAATGGACAAATTGACGGAGAGACTTTTCAGACGTTCAGCACTGAGGTTTACGCTGAGGTTCTATTGAACAGAGCTGAAAACTCTAACATGAACAGCTTTTGATCTTGATTTGATTATAGTTATTTTTAACTTTACCATGGAGCCGACAGAATGCAGTATACAGGACACACTGAACATCACTGAAGACGAAGTTTCTCAATGGCTTTATAATTCTACGGACAAAGTCATGATAGTCATTATTCTACCGACTATTTTGGGTCTGTGTACACTCTTTAACTTCATTTTTCTGTTTGTAGTATACCGTGTTCCTGAGGTGAGAACGGACACGACTGTATACTTGATCAATTTGGCATTGGCTGACTTTTTATATGTTGTCACTTCCATGTGTAACTACGTAGTGCAATTTATACGCTCTCCGGTGAAACCTCACCAAACATTCACTCATTCAGCGGAGTGCTGGCTAATAACTTTGTCCATATTGACTGGGTATGCTACATCTATTGCACTGGTAACTATGATGTCATTTGAGATATATCTCGCCCTCTGCCATCCTATAAAACATCTTAGAATTCGTGGTCGTCGTAGAACCCTTAAGATAATTGGGTTCTGTTGGTTGATTGGGTTCATCTATGCTTTGTTGGAATTACCGGAAAATGCAATTCTTCAAACACAGTGTGTACGTTGGCCCAATGATGATACCTACCAAATGCTCCCATCATCTATAACTGTTTGTGTGCCTATACACCCGTGGGTAAGTCAGTACACCCAAGTCCTTGTGACTATTCCCTGGTTCATCTCAATGTTTGGCAACGTTTACATGTATACACGCATCATACTGGTACTTCACAAACGCAGTGGTATCAATGGTAGAAAGGATATGGAGAGGAAAGCCTTGCAAATCCGCAACCAAGTTGCCAAAATGTTGGTTGTCAACGGTATGGTTTTCTTCATTTGTCAGACTCCATATGTTGTTATTTTACTCTTATCGTGGCTCTTTCGTGTAGCTCATATTAACAACTCATTTCTGAGTTATGCATTCTGGAATGAAGTCAGATGGTTTATCTACCTGCCTCAGTATGTCAACACCTTTGTTAATCCTGTGATCTACGGGCTGACCAACAGGCAATACAGAGCTGCCTTTTTTCAAGCGTTGCACCTGAAAGCCTCCCTAAATGGACAACAGCGCACTCTACGATCAGTCCCTGCAACAAGTACACACTGTAACCCCTCAACTAATGCCACACAGGAAAATGCTCCAACTAATGAAGGTGACAATGACAGGAACCAGACTATGATTTGAAAGTGCACCATTATGTTCAGATACTGACTCACCCTCCAATGTAACTGAGTCAACAAAGTCTTTAATCAAACATTTTGAAAAGATTTTTGATTCTTTTATGAAATGTTATGATTAACTTCATTGAAACATTTCTAGGGTTGAACAAAGAAATATTGACTTGAGCAGGATTTGAACCTGCAACTTATGGATGAACATGCTGGTGTGGCAGGAGATTCCGTTCCCCCTGGAAATTCTGTCCCCACATAAGGCAAATAATTGTGTGTAGACATTTTTTCTGAAAGTGCCTTTTTTTTAAAAATAAACCTCCTTCAGCCGATGTTAATTCACCGTTTAGGGGACACACACTGGGGGACAAAATCTCATGACGCCTGCTCTCTACCAACTGAGCTATCTAGTTCTGATGTTGGCGGTCTCCCTATTTTGTTTGGGGGTGCCAGTCAGATGCCATTCAACATGTAACTACCGTATAGCCAGGGATCACATCCAAGTTTAGGATTGATAATTAGATACTCGTAATTAAGATAATTAGGAATTTGTAAATACAGATTAATAATTCGTCATTATAGATAGGAACTAAGAATTCAAAATAGTATTTCTTGATTGCAAATAAATAACAATTCAGATATTAGGTCATATTACTGATATTTTTGCATAGAAACAGTAGCTCGTAAATACAGATTGAGTTATTTGTTAAACCACAGAGTTACTTGGTTATGAACGTATTCATTAATTCTGGTTCAAGAATTCAAGAACCTTAATGGAGAGAAGACAAGGAAGGAAGTTTCAGTTTTAGGTGTGGGAAGAAAGCCCCAGAGAATGATTCCAGGGAAAACCCACGCTATCAGGTAGGGACTGAAAACCCAATCCACATAGTGGCACTAGTGGGCTTTGAACCTAGAGGTGGAAGGCGAGGAAAGTTATACCACTGCGCCAAACTTGTATTTTGTAAACTACAAATAAACGATTCTTAATAATGAATTAGCAATTTCTAACTTAGTTCAGTTTGTATCAGTTTATGGGATTTGAAGTATTTGTATTGCTGTCCTTAAAGGGAAGGTATACGTTTGGTAATAACTCTTAAACTTAATGGCAATATTTAAAAACTTACTTGGTTAGAAGTACAGCAGCTTTCGATAGTATAAAGCATTTGAGAATCACTTTACTTCGGAGTGATGTGGTTATTGAAAAAATGAACCAATGAAATACTTTGCCTTTAAGTGAGCTATTTTTGTCTTATTGGTAGATCAAAGACTGGAACTCGTTTTCATCTGATGTCGCGTGTCTTAATTTACCGTATTTTTTGCTACATGAGGGCGCTCTCGATGGATAAGTTTCTTGCATCACAACATTACGATTTAATCTTATTTGGACTGCCTGCATGTTGTTTTCTTGTACCAGCGGCCAACAAGAATAATAATAAATATCATCAGCAATAATAAAACAGTTTGCTTTTCTTAATTCGCCTCACGCTAATTTGGCCCTAATGCTGTAACTAATACTGCGAAATAACATTTTTCGCGGTGGCTATGGCCAGAACACCGAAAAGTCGCATTCTTCAAAGTTTTGGGTTTAGGTATCGGCCAGAGCCATACCCAAAGGCACTTTATTCAGATGCGACATTAGGTGACTCAACGAACTTGCACAGACTATAACTGCTAGCAAGAGAGGTCTACATAATTGTTTGTAAAAAAAATATATGTATATTAATATGATTACAAGTCTTAAAACTTCTATTAGCGTAAAAACATAGTTACCAATTGTTGTCATAGTAACAGTACACCCCTTGTAATTTTTGTTAATGGTTACGATCGTAAATGCTATTTGGAGAAGTCACATAATTTTGCAGACAAATTGCTTTGTCAGTAAACAGTGAGAAGCTAAAATCTTTGAAGAGGTTGGCACATTGTACCCCAAGTTCTGATTAGGGCTAAGTAGTCTTACTGCGGGACATAATGAGTGCTTAGCGTCTTCAAGTCTTTTGGCAAGATGAACAAAAGCTCCTAATAGAACCACAAGTACACTTGGTCAGACAATAACAGGTAATAGAAAAACTAGAACAAAAATTTCCCGCAATTTTACCTGAAAACGGAATTATCAAACCATTAAAACGCTCAAGTGTTTTTCTTGCCTGCAACATGTTAATTTATGGTGTTCAAACTGTAGGTGTTTTTTTTAAAACATTAAAACGACACCCCCAGTTTGTTGCCAGAGTGACTCCGACTGGTGAAGACCTCTTTGCAATTATCCGCTATTAAAGTAATTGTTAACCCCTAGAGTGCCAGCCTTGTTCTAAAAATTCTCAATCCACAGGCCGGCCATTTAAAAAAAAAAATATCTTAAAATTATTTCGAGTAGTAGAACGTAAACGAACGTTGGCGGCCTGTGAATGGAGATTTAGTTTGACGTTTCAGAACTTTTGCGGCGCTAGAAGGGTTCCGTGCCGGTCGTGTTTTGGCCGTTCTTTATCCAGAGGGCATTTATATATTTTTTGGGGTCGACCAGTAGAATGTTTTGGAACGTTGGCGGCCTGTGGATGGATTCTTTGTTTGACGTTTCAGAACGTTGGCGGCACTAGAAGGGTCAAGATCAATAAGATGTGTATGTTTGACTTACTGTAAATAGTGTTGGTTACACACAACTGTAAGGCTATGTATTATAGGTTTCAAATAACGGTGTAGACTAGTACATTCATTGGCCCTAAAAAAAACAAAATTGAATAAAAGAAATCCCTGTCCAATCATGTACATTGTTTCAGTGAATACTGATTGCTGAAATAAATGATCTTGAGATCAGTTCACTGACATGCCACTTGTCAAGGTGTTTTAGAGTAACTGTGTATTGCAGGGTTAGAAGTACAGCAACTTTCGAAAGTATAAAGCATTTTGAGAAATATTTCAATTAAAAATATTGTGGATATGGAAAAAGATGCCAGTTTTTATCACCCAAAATTTGAATATCAGAAACGTTTCTCAGATTGTGTATTCCTATTAGGGATTATTCTTTATGGGTGGACATATTCGCTGCGGATTTTGGTGATATTTCAAAAAAAGTGACCACCTTTTGAATGAAATTTTCACAGGTTAGTTTTATTGTATATATCTAGATTTATATAGGATTAAAACAATCAAACGGTCCAAAAAACCAAAGGTATACTTTGCCTTTAAGCAAACCTTTATTTTTAAACTTTACATCATTTGTTTATGAAATCTAAATATGCTTTGTTATTTTATGTTCTTAAGTGATTCACATTCTGATAGAAGACGGCCCATCATGTATATTTTCTTCGTCTTTTATTCTTTCAGAGTTGCAATAAACTATTACACAGTGGAGTACAACAAGCCGAGTCCTCTATCCCAAATTAATCTGACCCCCAAATCAACTAGGGTCACATGAATAAAAGAAATCCCTGTCCAATCATGTACATTGTTTCAGTGAATATCGATCGCTGAAATAAATAATCTTGGGATCAGTTCACTGACATGCCATTTGTCAAGGTGTCTGTGTTTTAGAGTAACTGTGTATTAACAGGGCTCGACGATCATTGTACAATCGGCAATATATTTCCTCCAAAACAGACCTTTTCTGTTACCTTCAGATCTCTCATTGATCTTTAAGACTGAGGAATAATAAGGCCCAGGGTCAAATTGTAACTTTGCCTGTTGCAATTGCAATGGGGGTGCCAGTCAGATGCCATTCAACTTGTAACTGCCGTATAACCAGGGATCACATCGAAGTTTACGATTAATAATTGATACAAATAGTAAACAAGGTAAGAAACTATAGTTACCAAAGCAAAATATACTTACCCGAGGTAAACAAAAAATTGTTTTCATAGTAACAGTACGCCCCTCGTATTATTTACAATGGTTGCAATCGTATGTTACTTTTGAGAAATCATATGTGGGGGGATCCATGGTTTCTGAAATGGAAGGGATCCATGGTTTCTGAAATGGGGGGATGTGAAATGTACCAAGCAGCAAATAATGAGAGCAAGTTATTGCGCCTGAGAGCATGCAGTGCGAAGCCCTTACGGCGTGGGGTTTGGGGTCCGCTTAAGGGCCCCAAAAATTTTGGATTCTAGATGCTCTGTGGTGCGATCTCAGGCAATATCTGACTAAAATTTACCAAAAAGGGTGTCTCTGTCAATTACTTTTTATATACTTAAGAGGATAGGATTAAAATGTTTCACAAAATAATGTTCAATCCCTGCTAAATGAATGGTACAGTCCAACAACATCGCGCTGTTACTGAAAGCAGATCCCGGCAGAGAGTTTCATGAGAAGAACAATTTGTTTGGTCGAAGGTACGAGGGTATAGTTTCACCAATACTCTTGAATGACCAATCAAAATGAAGCTTACAAAAGTATGTATATCCATAGAGAAATGACCACGGAAGGAGTTCGAACCCGTCGGGCAGTAACAATACAAGTCTATGGCCAACACGAACCCCATGTGTAGGTTGTGCAATGCAGCATTTTACACTGGTAAACCGCAACTCATTTGGGCCCTGCAACGAAGAATGCTAAGTTTATTTTCCCAACGTCATTTCGCTGCAAGCTTTTCCACAATAAACGGAGTACATGTTTTGAATCAAATAAGACTTTATCGCATGCGCAGTCGAGTACAGTTCACAATCGCGACGATTTTAATGACAAGTAACCGTCAGGGTTTTGTTTTCGAAAATCAACCAAAGTTAAGGGAATTTATAACCAAAAATTCAAAATTTGTGCGAGAATTATGACTTTTGTTAAAACTGACACATAAACAATTTTCATGGATTTTCTGGATCAAAAACTTGTGCATCTGGAAGAGAGTGGAGTCTCTCTCCCTTTTTTCTTTTTTCTGAAGTAGATGGGGGGGGCTGCACTGCCACGCCCCCTCGATCCGCCCCTGACATGCTTTAGTAGCAAATGGACTCTCTGTCAGTTAAAAGTTAGAAGCTAAAATCTTGTAAGAGGTTGGCACATCGTAACCCAAGTTCTGATTAGGTCTAAGTATTCTTATGGACATGGATGTCACTGTTGGAAAATTTGCAAGCCTTTCTTCCCATAAGGCTACTTTGGTTTGGGCAGCTTTACTCGGACTCTGACTGGTGAAGACCACATTGCAATTATACGCTGTTAAAGTAATTGTTAAGATCAACAAGATGTGTATGTTTGACATACACATTCAAAGTATTTGTTTTTACTTACAAATTAACTAATGCTTTTAAATAAATGGAATAATAAATCGCCCACTTTATGGTGATATTTGCAAATGCCGAGAAGTGTAACAATAAGTGCATTTTGCCTAATGACTACCTTAATGGCAAACAGTAAAACATCAATCTGCTCGAGGCCAAGACGAGGTATTACATAACGCACTTTCTCTAGCCACTATATTTATGTGCAAATGTATTACTAATTAGCAAGAATGTTTATCCGTCCTCTTCCAGTACATAAGATTTAACATTTTAACAAACCGCTTTTATGCTTAGAGAGTTTGTACATTTCGGACCGACAATATCAACCTGGTTACAGCTCTGAAAAAAGGTATCCTCATAGCGTGCAGTTTTACCTGTGAGGGATCATTTTACACATCCATTCGGATTTGACAAAGAGTGTGAGCAAAATGGACAAATTGACGGAGACACTTTCCTCTTGCAATGGAGGGAAATAGGCTGTTGGAAGATTCGCAAGCATTTCTTCCCATAAGGCTACTTTGGTTTGGGCAGCTTCACTCGGACTCTGACTGGTGAAGACCACTTTGCAATTATTCGCTATTAAAGTAATTGTTAAGATCAACAAGATGTGTATGTTTGACATACACATTCAAAATATTTGTTTTTACTTACAAATTAACTAATAAATGGAATAACAAATCGCCCACTTTACGTTGATATTTGTGAATGCAGAGAAGTTTTATAATAAGTGCATTTTGCCTAATGACCACTTTAATGACAAACAGACAAACATCAATCTGCTCGAGACGCAAGACGAGGTATTACACAACGCACTTTCTCTAGCCACTATATACACATATGTGCAAATGAATTAGTAATTAGCAAGAATGTTTGTCCTTCCATTTCCACAGTATATAAGATTTAACATTGTAACAAACCGCTTTTATGCTTAGAGAGTTTGTACATTTTGGACCGACAACATCAACCTGGTTACAGCTCTGAAAACTATATCCTCATAACGTGCAGTTTTACCTGTGAGGGATAATTTTCACACATCCACTCGGATTTGACAAGGAATGTGAGCGAAATGGACAAATTGACGGAGAGACTTTCCTCTTGCAGTGGAGCGAAATAGGCTAGACAGACATTCAGCGCTGAAGTTTACGCTGAGGTTCTATTGAACAGAGCTGAAAACTCTAACATGAACAGCTTTTGACCTTGATTTGATTATAGTTATTTTTAACTTCACCATGGAGCCGACAGAATGCAGTATACAGGACACACTGAACATCACTGAAGACGAAGTTTCTCAATGGCTTTATAATTCTACGGACAAAGTCATGATAGTCATTATTCTACCGACTATTTTGGGTCTGTGTACACTCTTTAACTTCATTTTTCTGTTTGTAGTATACCGTGTTCCTGAGGTGAGATCGGACACGACTGTATACTTGATCAATTTGGCATTGGCTGACTTTTTATATGTTGTCACTTCCATGTGTTTCTACCTAGTGCAATTTATACGTTCTCCGGTGAAACTTCACCAAACATTCACCCATTCAATAGAGTGCTGGCTAGTAACTTTGTCCATATTGCCTGGGTATGCTACATCTATTGCACTGGTAACTATGATGTCATTTGAGATATATCTCGCCCTCTGCCATCCTATAAAACATCTTAGAATTCGTGGTCGTCGTAGAACCCTTAAAATAATTGGGTTCTGTTGGTTGATTGGGTTCATCTATGCTTTGTTGGAATCACCTGCAAGTGCAATTCTTCAAACATTGTGTGTACGTTGGCCCAATGATGATACCTACCAAATGCTCCCATCATCTATAACTGTTTGTGTGCCTATACACCCGTGGGTAAGTCAGTACACCCAAGTCCTTGTGACTATTCCCTGGTTCATCTCAATGTTTGGCAACATTTACATGTATGCACGCATCATACTGGTACTTCACAAACGCAGTGGTATCAATGGTAGAAAGGATATGGAGAGGAAAGCCTTGCAAATCCGCAACCAAGTTGCCAAAATGTTGGTTGTCAACGGTATGGTTTTCTTCATTTGTCAGACTCCATGCGTTGTTATTTACTTCTTATCGTGGCTCTTTCGTGTAGCTCAAATTAACAACTCATTTCAGAGTTTTGCATTCTGGAATGGAGTCAGATGGTTTATCTACCTGCCTCAGTATGTCAACACCTTTGTTAATCCTGTGATCTATGGGCTGACCAACAGGCAATACAGAGCTGCCTTTGTTCAAGCGTTGCACCTGAAAGCCTCCCTAAATGGACAACAGGGCACCCTAAGATCAGTCTGTGCAATAAGTACACACTGTAACCCCTCAACTAATGCCAAACAGGAAAATGCTCCAACTAATGAAGGTGACAATGACAGGAACCAGACTATGATTTGAAAGTGCACCATTATGTTCAGATACTGACTCACCCTCCAATGTAACTGAGTCAACAAAGTCTTTAATCAAACATTTTGAAATGATTTTTGATTCTTTTATGAAATGTTATGATTAACTTCATTTAAACATTTCTGGGGTTGAACAAAGAAATATTGACTTGAGCAGGATTTGAACCTGCGACCTGTGGATTAACATGCTGGTGTGGCAGGAGATTCTGTTCCCCCTGGAAATTCTGTCCCCACATAAGGCGAATAATTGTGTGTGGACATTTTTTCTGAAAGTGCCTTTTAAAAAAAATAATAAACCTCCTTCAGCCGATGTTAATTTACCGTTTAGGGGACACACACTGGGGGACAAAATCTCATGACACCTGGTCTCTACCAACTGAGCTATCTAGTTCTGATGTTGGCGGTCTCCCTATTTTGTTTGGGGGTGCCAGTCAGATGCCATTCAACATGTAACTACCGTATAGCCAGGGATCACATCCAAGTTTAGGATTGATAATTAGATACTCGTAATTAAGATAATTAGGAATTTGTAAATACAGATTAATAATTCGTCATTATAGATAGGAACTAAGAATTCAAAATAGTATTTCTTGATTGCAAATAAATAACAATTCAGATATTAGGTCATATTACTGATATTTTTGCATAGAAACAGTAGCTCGTAAATACAGATTGAGTTATTTGTTAAACCACAGAGTTACTTGGTTATGAACATATTCATTAATTCTGGTTCAAGAATCCAAGAACCTTAATGGAGAGAAGACAAGGAAGGAAGTTTCAGTTTTAGGTGTGGGAAGAAAGCCCCAGAGAATGATTCCAGGGAAAACCCACGCTATCAGGTAGGGACTGAAAACCCAATCCACATAGTGGCACTAGTGGGCTTTGAACCTAGAGGTGGAAGGCGAGGAAAGTTATACCACTGCGCCAAACTTGTATTTTGTAAACTACAAATAAATGATTCTTAATAATGAATTAGCAATTTCTAACTTAGTTCAGTTTGTATCAGTTTATGGGATTTGAAGTATTTGTATTGCTGTCCTTAAAGGGAAGGTATACGTTTGGTAATCACTCTTAAAATTAATTGCAATATTTAAAAACTTACTTGGTTATAAGTACAGCAGCTTTCGATAGTATAAAGCATTTTGAGAATCATTTTACTTCGGAGTAATGTGGTTATGGAAAAACACATCAGTTTTTATCAGTAAATTTGAATCTAAAGAGCGTTTCTGTAAGAAACGTTTCTCAGATTGTGTATTCTAATTGCAGATAATTCTTCCTGCGAGGAAGTGATTAGCCTTTTAAGATGTTTGACTTGTATACACTTAGAATATTTGTTTTAGCTTACAAATTATCTAAAGGTTTTTAAGGGTAGTTCGTCTTACCTTGATAGCCTGTATCATTCGAGCTACTTCCACTTTGGTTCTTCCTTTCACTGATTTGCCATTGACTCCCACTATCTCATCCCCTGATGCTAAAGTACCATCCTTGGAGGCAGGTGTGTTATCAAATACCTGCAATCCATTTTAAAAAAAGCACAACACTCTTAAGGGGAGGGTAAACCTTTAGTAATTATTAATCCAAAAATCAATTTCCATAGACTTACTTTGTAAGAAGCACTGCAGCTGTTGATAATGTATAACATTTTGAGAAAACAATTCTCTTCGAAGGAATGTGATTTTAGAGAAAGGGATTAAACAAAATTCAATCGGAGAAATGTTTTATGCATGAAATGTTTTCTCAGATTGTGTATTTCAATTACGAATCATTCCTCCTGCGTAGACATAACCCCTCCAGATTTTTTGACAATATGTAAAAAACGATACTACCTTTCGATATGAAAATTTCACAGGTTAGTTTTATTGTACATATCTACATTTAAATAGAATTAAAACAATCAAACGTTTGAGTTCCAAAAACCAAAGGTATACTTTGCCTTGAAAACAACACACCAAGCCTGGATTTTAGTACTTGTAAAGGCAGTTCCCCTGCCTCTTATGAAAGGGTCACTACAATCAAAATATCAAAACGTCTTTTGGAATAATTTGAAGGGGCATCAAGTCCAAGACCAAGGCAAGAGAGAGGCAAAAAGAGCCTGGATAAAAAGTCAGATGGGTACCACAGCTAACTAACCTGAGACAAAAGTGGGAGCTCACAAGTTTGATATTCTTTTGAAAGCTCAACAAAAAAATCACATGAGTGACTGTGGTGTTGGTTTTGATTTTAAAACAGACATGATTGAGTTTAAAACCGTTCAGGACAGCTGTTTTCAAGGTCTTTATTGGCAAAGTTTGTGGTTAATAGCCCCAGATTTCAACCCTAGCAAAGTCTTTCTCAAAGGCTAAAAAGATAGTATTTTTTTAAAAGCCTTTCATAAAGACTCTGCTTTGGTTGAAACGGGAGGCCATTAGAGGGCGCTGTGCTGTTTCGTCTAGATCAAAGCAGGCCTGTGGCAGTACATTTACATAGAACCATGAACTCGCATCAAGTTACAGCACACAAAAACCCTCCCTACATATCATATCTATGGAGAGTGCCACATTAATATTTATGGTTATACTGTGATGTGACGGCCAGCGCACACTTGTGCAGTAACTAGTTGAGAGTTCATAAATCTACAATGTATGTACAGCCTGCTTTGATCATGACCACACAGCCCCTTTAACAAACAGTGTTTGAATTTAACCCTAACAGACTAGACCCTTGGGTAAACATACTGCCCAAATCCTTCAATATCCTTCGGATTAAAGTGGTAATAAACCTAAAGTGCCCAAATCCTTCAATATCCTTCAACTTATTGTAAGTATACATATTAGCCCAATCCTTCAAAATCCTTTTGAGACAGAAGTTAGGGAGTCAAAAAATGTCAAAAAAGCCCAAAACCTTCAGAATCCTATTTTGGCTAAGCTGCATAATACATAAAACCTTCAAAATCCTCCTATGTAAAAACAGCCCGGTAGCGCAAGTCCTGCGAAATCCTACCCTAACAAAAACTCATTTTAGCCCAAAGCCTTCGAAATCCTCCTGTGTTGCAGATCCCTAATAGCCCAAATCCTTCACAATCCTGCACTTTGGCAATGAGGATATTGTAGGACTTGGGTTCTTTAGGGTTAAACCATAAAATGGGTTGGTAGGCAGTTTGCAACTGCTAATGTTTTTTTTCTTGCTTTTTATTATTTACCATGTTTACACAAAATAAAATAATGATCGTGACATTTGTCTGGGCCTTTCCTCCATCTTAGTGTTTGCGTATTAGCCAAACCTTTGTCAGTCTGGTGTGACTGCTTGTATACATAGAAACCATGATCAGACACTGATTTTTACACATTGCACACTAACTTCAGCATGTACTTCTATCACGAATAATGATTCATTTCCATTGATTGCACAAAATCCATGTGAAACACAGTGGTGCAATCTTGCCTGTGGAAATCTAGCCGTTGCTGTGGCCGCCAATTTGGACATGGCCTTATTCCACCATTAGCACTTGCACTGAGCTAGTATCTATACCATAGCTGTGTATTGAGTTGCAACAACTTGTGATTAGAAGCCACTTGCGGTAAAAACAAATTAAAAATGCATGCACACACAGGGTGCCAGACTAGACTGCACATTGGGTTGTGCTACACTCGGACCGAAAATGGCATCCAGCAACCACGTCACCAAGGAAAAGTGGTCCCTCCGTGTTGCAACTCTCTCAATGCACAGCTCTGACCTAGGGTGTGTTCCACCTGCGCAAACATTGCCATTGTTTGCGCAGGTTTGCCAACAATTCAAGTGGAACGAGTTGTGCGCTGCCAATGTTGGCGAACGTTAGCCACCATAGGCGAACGTATTTCTGAGGTGTTGGTGGGTGGTTTTTAAAATGGCGGACAACAACACTTAAACAAAAGGTAAGCAGACGATATTATTTTTGTCACAAAAATAATTATAATGTGTTTTCAGTGGTTGATAACGTAGTCAGGTGAAGTTGAAATAACAACTTAATTAGTTGATGTCGTGATGTACAAACGAGGACTAATTTTACCGACAATACAGCAAAAACCAAGTTACAAAAAATAAAATACAAACGGTGTCGCCATCTTCATTACAGAGCACCGCCATTATGTCATCACGAAAAGCGCAACCAATCGTTCCAACAATCACAAACGTTTGCGCAAACGGTTGCGATCTGTCTGCGCAAGTGGAACGCAGCCCTGTACCCACCTGTACAATGTAGAGACATGGACACAGTGGTGCACCTCCTCCTATACTGATACCAATCAGGTTCTGCTTGTCTTTGATGAGGCTGACGTTGCCAGGAATTGCATCCATACCCCTAAAGTACAAAAACAAAACAGATCAAACAAATCAGGTCTGGAAGATTTCACATTAAAGTGTCCAATACTAGCCAGAAACTAAAGGGACATCGTGACCTGTGACCTGTTCGTAACAACGGCTTCAGCTTGGCTCAGCCTCGGCTCCGGCTTGGCTCCAGTTTAGTCTCCCTCAGTAATTTGGGAAAACGTGTGCATGCTATATGAGCTTTAGTTTGGAAAAAAAGGGTGTACACATTTATCACTTTTTATGAATCGATAGATGAAATAGAGAGCCCAACTCTGATTTAAAATGACAGGCCTGGAATTACATGGAGGCAACGGAGGCCATGGCCTCTGTTGTTCCTGGTCTTGGCCTTATTGCCCCTTAAAAAATTTACCATGGAAGTGCCCCTTCGCAAAATGAAAATGGCCTTGCCCTCTACAAGATGAAATTCCAGGCCTGACAGAAGACACCCCAACACCCCTCTGGTTAACACTATGAGCAAGGAAACCTCTGCTTGGACAAGTCTCACAGAGCTGCTTTAAAAGCAAATTGCTTATTAAGACAAATGTTTGCTTAGCAAATAAACGGGGAGCCAGTCACAAACACCGTACACTACAAAGCACTACAGCTGGTTACCTGACTCTGCTCAGTAAATCTTTTGTCCGTTAACTGCTCAGCATATTTTGAGACAAAAGCTCCATTATTGTAGCTTTTTTGGTTGGTTAAAGATATGTAGGTGTTATTTTACATTAATTTGTTTACTAAATGTTAAGTGCCTTGCGCATCAATTTGATGGTTCTTGTGCATCATAAAATTGGTATTATTATCATTTGGAATACAGTACCCCATTCACCAGTTTCTTGTGAAACAATTCTCAGGCAAAATGGCCTTCCATTCGCATGACTACAGGTACTACACTCAACACTGGATTGTCTCTTAGGTAAAACAGACACCTTCATGACCGGTACACAAATGTACTTTACCTTGTACTACTAAACTGGACACTGTCCATTATGTGTGGATGGGGGTTGCAACTGTACATTCTACCAGGAGAGTAACCATGCATACACATGGTACCAGTGGTAAATTCACGTAGGGCTCAGGTGTAGACGACTCGAGACAAACATTTGTAGAATGTTACACCCATTTTTTAATACTTTGAAGCAGTAAGGTCATACATAATGTGCAATGTAGGTCTACGAATGTGTTGTACAGTATATAGTTCTTTTAATACAAACTAAGCTCCCCGACTACATGCATGGGTAATTTTACTGTTTTGTGTTCACACAAACGTTTTTGGTACACAGCAATTTCTTTCAACCCCGATGAACTGGTATAGAAACTGCTTCCCCCATGGACCTAAACGACCCACTTTTTTTTTAAAGGTCCAACTGGAATACTTTGCATCTCTCATGAATAGTTATTGGGAATGCAGGTTTATGATTGGACCATCCACGGTTTGATCGTTTATTAAGGATCACTCCAAAGCTAAACTCATAATGCTTTACATGGGACCTACCAAAATCTATTCTTAAATTGTTGCGGTGCCCACTTCTAAAACATTAGGATTTGAACTGCCTCTAGCTACCAGGCAATCTCGGTGGTCTAGTTGGTAAGACATCCGCTCTAAAATGGCAAAGGTCGTGGGTTCCACTCCAGTAACATGCATGTGGATTTTTGTGTTCAAAGGACTCTGGAAAAGTACTGAGTATACAGTGCTTTACATACTGTACATGGGTGTTATGTTGTGTACCATGTACTCAATTTGTTCTTGTGGATGGAAGACCCAAGGTCTTAGTCGTAAATAGATTAACACCATAAGGGAAAGTATACGGCACACTACTAAGCCAGCATCTACTCACATGCGATCCTCCAACGCTGCAAAACCATCTCTATCACTGATTAAGTCCAGACTCATTGCTTTCCTCCGATACACAATCATGTGTGCAACACTGATCTCATCTTGAGTAAACCCTTTGACAAAACGGGTTTCATTCCCAACAACAACGAAAGCACAGGCTCATGACATCAACCTTGGATCGTGACAGTGTACATTCAGCTCGAACTTTTGATCTCTGGGCTTGATATAGGGAACTACTTCTGATACTATCAAGTTATCCAGGGGTAGCTTTACAAGACACCAGTAAAATTATCAGTTTGGTCCAAGCTCTGGCTGGTCTTCCCTATGGAGACAAAAGCAGCGAAACAACCCAAGAGTTTCCCCTGGTAATGGGTGGATAAACTTCTAGATCTCAAAGACCGAACCTGCTGCAGGCTGCACATATTACTGTAATCAACACAGCACTGAGATGTAACCTTCAGATAGCAACACCACTGAACAGCTACATGTAGCTTAACAATAAAAATGGCCAACAATGTACAAAAGTAGTTCACTATTGATCTGAAACTGGCCAGGCTGGACACAATCAGCCCAATGTGTGTGTAAGCCATGTGAATTCCTGTGACTGGAATGTGGAGTTTTGTCTGTCTGAGTTAATCTGCATTAACTGCTGATGGATCGATCTATTATTGAAAGTTACAATCCCCATAGCGGCCTATTGATTCAGTTTGTTTTCTATGCTGTTACGCATGCTGAGCGCAGTGTAGTTACTGGTGAAGTACATTGTTCTGCTCAGTGCTCATGTAAAGATTCTTTGTTCTGTTGTGATTGTTACAAAATCGAGGGTACGGAACATTGTTTGAATGGTGGACAAATTTGTACTCTGTAATTTGTCAATTAACAAAAAGATGACATACAGAATGAGAGTATTTTGGCAACTCTTTGATTTGAACAAATTTAGTTACAAATTGTAAACACATAAAATTAAAGACTTAATTTGCATACAAAAGTTACCTTTCCTTCATAAAAAAAACCCATATAAATTTAGAAAACACTTAATACAGACTGACTTCTTAATTTAGTAGAAACAATCCAGAACATTCTACATTGTAGAAACCTACATCGCAAGAAAAATCTTTCCACTGACAAACTTTTTTTTTTTACAGATTTAATTTCGAACTTCCTGGACTTCAGGAAGAAACATGTAGCTAAATTTTGTTTTCATCAACCTGGCAAATAATTGGGCAATGCATCTTGAATTTGCAGATAGTTGCAGAATACCACTTTTTCATCTCAGCCTGTGTCTCAGGCACCAGCAATTACTGTGCCCTTTGAAGGAGGTTGCAGAAGTATATGTAGGCAGGGCTCGATGTTGAGGGAAACAAAAACTTAAGACTGCAGGGGCCGATTTCACAAAGCACTAAGATTCATCTTAAATTGAGTTGTCAATATTGCTATAGTGATTTGTATTGTGACATCACACTTTGCTTAGCAATTAAGAGTGATTTGCAGTAAAGATCAATCCTAGCTCTTTGTGAAATCCAGCCGAGGGCTTGTAGCTCAAAAAGTTTACTGGACCAGAAATTTTTGTACAAGACCAGGATCAAAGTAAAAAAACAAACAAAAAACTTTTCTGATTCCTGACAAAATGTACACATAAAAGTTTTTACTCTCACAATAATTGCACAAAGACGTGTAAGAGAAGATTTATCTCATTTTTGGCTCGTTGGGTATTCAGTTTACTTCATTACTCAGTAGAATTAAAATTCATTTTTCAGACTCAAATTCAACATTTGATTTTGAACATAATTTGTTTAATGTTCAAGATATTACACAGTGAGATGCATTATTCAATTGGAAAAAACCCAAGTCCACCAGAATTGTCTGGTCATAAGTTTACTGGCCCGACACTATAACTACTGGCCTAGGGCCTGCAGTCTAGTGTAAAGGTCGAGCCCTGATGTTGGTCCAGTCATTTAAGGATATATAAAGGGTCAAAGAACCCAGAACACATTCTGTTTTAAATGTTCAAGTATGTTTAATTATTATGCCAGTATTTCTGACCCTCCATGAACCCTCCTAGTATGGTCAGTAGGTACATGTAGTATTTGCCAGCAAGATGACCATCTGTTTGAACCATGTTGAATGCACTGATGGTTTAAGGTGACATTACAAATTTACACACAATGTGCACAGACCAACTTGTAACAATGTTTGTAATGTGCGCAATGGTTAATTAAATCAATGGTTAATTAATCAACTAAATGAATGAATTTATAATAAAAAAGTAGAGAGTCACACACACAAAAATTTTAAACTGACGTATACCTTGCCCTCAGCCAATCCCCAAATAGATTTATTTCATTTTTTTCTTAAATTTTAACATTCTACTTTTTCATTAAAGTTCATGTAAAGTGATGTGAGCAATTTGGACAACCCATTTTGCAATTATCCCCAATTGACTTGAACTGAAAATGAGAGACCTGTATAATGTGGAACTCTCTATTTAAGAAACTGTAAAAATCTATATACCTTTAAACTTACACTGTACTTATAAATAAACTTTGCTGAATGTCTACTGTTAATCTTTCTTTCTGTATAATCAGTTATTTTATTCATTAATACACTATGCTGGCTTGCTAAATGTATGTATTGTCGTTTATGTTTATTTCTGTAATTTGTTATGTTGTATTATCATGTGCAGAACTTTTCACTTACAACATTTGCTAACAAATGAATTGTTTAGTTGTTTAGTATCCTTCCTTTCCAAACTCAGCTAGAAAAGTACTTAATACTCAAAGTCCATACTCGACTGCAAAAGAAATATGTACGTGAAGTTCGTTATTCGTTAATTCAACAGTTATTTGGTATGTTAATTCACATGCTGGCTTGCTACATGTATGTAGTATTGTACTGTCGTTTATCTTTGTTTTTCTAATTCATTACAATGTATTATTATGTGTAGAACTTTTCATATACAACATTTGTTTAGTTGTTTAGTATCCTTCCTTTTCAAACTCAGCTAGCAAAGTACATAGTACTCAAAGTCCATACTCGACTGCAAAATAAATCTGTACTTGAAGTCATGTACTCGACACCTGATTTAAATTTAAGTACTCGTGGTCAGTATACGGTTGTCTAAATTACGTTGTGTTAATGTAAACTTATGCCATTGCTATCCGAGGAAAAAAGGAATAAATCACTGGAAGAAGTAAAATTGGTGTTGAATTTGATGTATTCATGTTTAAAAGATATCATAAGAAACATACACTGCTCTCTAGAATTTGGTTTTGAAAACAGTGAACCTTTCCAATGAAATATGCTAATTACATTCACGTATACGTACTATTGGTTGGCAAACACCATAGAGTTGTGCACTAGGCAGATGCACGAACACGTGTGCGTCACGCCACCATCAGTCCCATACAAAAAGGCGCGATATTCACTCATTTTGCCAACCAGTAGAGAAGAGTGCACACGCGTGATGTTCAATTTACTATTCCATGGGAATGGCCTAAAAATGTTATAGTAGGCCCTACCTCATTTTGCAGTAATTTTCTTTATTAAGTACTCATACTCAAAGATCCAAATACTTAGTACTCAGCTGTTTGACTCATTACTCAGATATCAGGTACCCAGGTACTCGTTCTGGAGTACTACTCTGCCACCCAAGTACTCAGCAGTACATGTACAATGTACTTGATACTCAACTTTAACCCTCCTACTGTCAGTGACTCTTGGCAACATTTTCCAGTGAGTTGACCAACCATTTGAAACCATTCAACTGCCTAGGTTGTGTACGGTGGCACAACTGTGCACAGAACTAACTGTGTACTATGATGCATTCCCTCATGGTATCATATTGCAGGCTGGCACAGTTTATATCATTCAAAACCACAGTGAATGGTATTGAATGGTCAGACAGCAAGAGGGATAAAGTACTTGACTACAACACTGACAAAAAAAATGTGGTTCTAAAAGTGTGGTACTCAAGCAGGTCAAGGATATGGACAAAAAAGCTTCAAGACCAAGAAACAAGCCTACACAACGTAATATAAATCAAATGAAAAATTGTGAACTGATTTATTTGTGAAAACTGAGGTGTGAAGAAAGTGAACAAACAGAAACGAGATCAGTAAATCGGTAACAATGTTTGGGGCGGCTGTGCCATAATCCTAGCTCTTGGTCTTATCCCTTAGACCTAAAGGCTACAACCAATTTTAAAAGTTTTTTCCAATATTTTAAATGTACCTAATTATGTCCACTTTATCATTGAGAAAAAAAGAAAACAAATTACCCATCATGGCTTGGTAAAAATTGCATGTTGGCAAGTATTGGCAAAAAAAAGGAGGAAAGTGTCCCATACTCATGTGAAGGGAGAGATGGCGCTGTACTTTTATGAGACTTGACTAATCATTACTTTTAAATAATAAGGCAGACATGTTGGTAATTTGAAATGTCCCTAAAGTATTCTGCACAGCCACGCAAATTGGATTCTGGTACTGTGGTAGTTTCCCTTGAACTATGCCATATTAGGTGTCCTCATGGTATAATGCTGTCACATACAGGGCCCAGATACGTATTCTAGACAGGGAAAGGCATCAATCAGGCACCAAGACTCAACACAAATTCCTCAAGCTATCCAGTCGGTGCTACCATGTTATTGACAAGTTTAAAGAGAAACAGTGAAGCTTCCCAATTGAAAAAGGTGTGTTCTGATATTAACATGACTGAGTACTATAGAATACCAGTCAACTCGCCCCCCAGCAAAGTCGCCCACTACAAAGTCGCCCCCCAGCAAAGTCGCCCACTACAAAGTCGCCCCCTCACTTACAAAGTCGCCCCTGTCAAAGTCGCCCCTCACAAAGTCGGCCCCTCACAAAGTCGCCCCCTGACAGAGTCGCCCCCCAACAAAGTCGCCCCCCCGACACAGTTGCCCCCTAACAAAGTCGCCCAAGAAGATTTCACTAAGTGAGGGCGCCCTTGTCAACGGTTTTCCATTGGAGAATCCAGGCTTTGCCTTCGAGAAAACTCTCCGCTTTTGTCGAATTGTTACCACTAGATTAACTAATTAGCTGCTCAGGTTCAGCTGCTTGATAATTTATTTGATGTATATATATTCTGTAAATAAAATGTAAATAACCTGTTATAAATATTATTTTAGTGTTCTAATATTTAAAAGAAGCTGTTACAACACAAAGATTAAACACGCTCAAACCCGTCGTGCACGCTACCCCGTAGCATTCCTTCTGTAACAGATCTATCTACATTTCGTCTTCCCCAGTGCTAATAAATTGTTTCACTTAGTGAAATCTTCTTTGGCGACTTTGTTAGGGGGCGACTGTGTCGGGGGGCGAGTTGACTGGTTTCCGTACTATACTAGTAATAGTATAACTATCCACAGCTGAGCCTGAGGGAACGTCTAGAAGGTACGGTGGCTTCCTCAAGAATCAAGTTGGATTGGGTACAGATATAGATCCGAGCAGATACATGTATAAAGAGAATGCAAATATCCACTGACTGTCAATGACAACAGTGGGTGATACCCGGTGAGAGATGCCATATAAGACAATATGTACTAAAAAGTAATGCTAAAAAGAAGTAATGGTAAACATGGACATGGTAAACGGATGCATTTTATTGTGATGAGTTTTAAATGGAACAGAATGACAATTAAACTACTGCTGTACATAACTTTATCCTGTAAAATACTTACATTTTATCTTCTTCCATCTCATAGTCCATACTGAACGAATTATTTCGACAGCAAAACAAGATTATTCACAACAATATGACACAAAAATCGTCACGGACGAGATTTCAGACTGCAGCCATATTTAATTTGAAAGAGCGCCCTCCTTTGATTTTATAAAGCAATTAGAACGTGCCCGTTGTGTAATCGGTAGGCTCAAAGATCTTTGGTAGACGTAAACAGTCGTCAGCGTGTAATAAAAATTAATCATCAGTAAAAATTGTTTTCTTTCTGCAGATTATAAAAAAATTGGAAGCACTGATATGAGTTCGTCTGCACTGACTGTTGCTGTGGTCGGGGGAGGTTTGGTATGTACGCAATAGCTGACGGTCGATGACAATTGCTTACGATCGGTAGTGTTGCTACTTATATAGTAATAATATACTACTGTACTTAAAATTTCAAAGAGCTGCTTATTAAACACAAAAAGTAGCTAAGCACAACAAAAATACTTACAAGAATAAGGTTACCAGCCATTTGAAAATACAATATCACATGCACCATCTGTGACTGATATCTTGCTATAATTGCTTAGCAGGAAACTTTAATTTTAAAGCAATATTTTCTGCTAAAGCAGCTCTACGAAACTGGGCCCAGGTTGGACTCCTCCGTTTCATGCAGTGCAATGGACACTCTGACAACAGACGTCCTACCACCAGGGCTAACATGACATAATATTGATTGGCATTGTTCGTTTTGCATAGGCAATTTGCCAATATCACAACTCAAATTCTCTGAATATAATGCATAATTTCAATTTTAATTTCTTGACAGGTTGGATCTCTTGAAGCCATTTTGTTGGCAAAGCGTGGATTTAAGGTCGAGCTTTATGAAGCAAGAGAAGGTATGTTACTAAATACTATTTAGTTGCTAAGTTACGATAATCGTACGCGTAACCCTCCAAGTCCAAGGCTCCATTCTCCAACGTAGGCGGGTTTAAGTAACTGTGTGCATTTGCAATTATGTGTATTTTGGGGCAGTAATTTATAATTTGTTCATGGTGGCTGAACCATCCATCCCTTTTTAGCATTAATATTTCCTTACGACTTGTTGGTGACATCCTTTTTCCAATTGTTTTATTTTATTTGAATGTCATGATCATTTGTTTCGGCAGGACCATAACTTTCTCACCTTTTAATTACTTTTAGCAGTGTTTAGTGTATCTTTTAAATGTACCTTTTCAATGTTTGTATATTCTAGTCATTTGGCCTGTTGGCCACGAGTTGAATATGATTGTGAAACCAATACCAACACCCAAACCAATTGACTGCAGGTAACAGTGTAACAAGGGCCCAATTTCATAGAGCTGCTTAAGCAGAAAATATTGCTTAACAATTGTTTCAGAAAGGAGCATTATACCAGTCACAAATTGTTCATATATGACATGGTGGTTTGGCTGGTAACATTATTCTGGTAAGCATATTTGTTTTGAGCTCAGCTATTTGTTGGGCTTATACAGATCTATGAAATGGGCCCTGGTCAGGGACTCTTAGGATATGGTAATTGCAACTAGCTATTGGTCGGACAGTCTCTCAACTTGGGTTGTGACGATCCTCTTTTTCAATTCAATGGGGGAGACATTTACATCATGTTCTTATAAATTATATCCTTGGCCCAATTTCCTATAGCTTTTAATCGTCGCGTTGATCAACCACTGGTGAAAGGTTAAGAAAAAATATTGCATAGCAAATTATTTTGTGAAGCTAAGAGTTGGTTGGTTCGTGTCTCATCAAATTATCGTGTTTTTACAAGCTTTGTGAATTGTCATAATATGGAAAACTGTAACTGTGAAACATAAGTTTGTATGAGGCCTTACTGTTGTTTTGATGAATTTGCATGCTTCATCAGATATCCGCACTTTGGAGCGTGTGAGTGGGCGGAGTATTAACCTGGCACTGTCTGTCAGGGGGAGAGCTGCACTGCGATTGGTTGGCTTGGAAGATCAGGTATGAATATTCATTAGGACAAAATTGCTTACATAAGAAATGATTTCAAAGTTTCTAATGTTGTGAAAATTATAAGATACTTCGGGGTTGAAAAAATTCTTTTACAACGGCGGGATTTGTTGGCAGTCTCCCTATTTTGTCAATGTCTTTGTCGGGGTGCCAGTCAGTTAACTGCCGTGTAGCCAGGGACCACACCCAAGTTCACGATGCAACCTGGGAAGCGGCAGCCAGGGGATCACCTTAAGGGGACGCGACTTTTTAAATTTCTAATGTTGAGTAAAAAACCACAGGGGAAATTACTTGACAGTTATAAAATGCAACGCTTGTTTTCCACTCTTAACAGATTGTGCGGGATGGAATACCAATGAATGCTCGTCTGATCCACAGTTTGTCTGGCAAACTGTCATCTCAACCCTATGGCAAAGAGGGTCAGGTTAGCACAATCAAGATATTCTTGCCCAAGGATTGTATTTTTGTTTCTCTAGAAAAAAATAGAGTAGTGACTTTTCATACCATCCCTTCTGTCTTCATAGGAAACAAATCCAAAGGAACAAGGGTTTTTTTCCCTGCTATTTCCTTGAAGTTCCAGGTTTCTTCCAGTTGTGTTTTCCCTCAATTCAAACCAAATCTTGACAGACTACTGCCCTAGCAGTCTTACCCCTCGACTCGGGCCCTAACCTACATGCAGTCTGAACAAAAACATGGTGTGTGTCACACAGAGTAATTAAATTTGAATTGATACTTGACCCTGCAATGCCTCAAAACCCATACAATATACTGTTGTCATTTGGCCTATGAGAAAGTCTCTGCTAGGGTCAAAACGTCTGGCCACTAACTACTTTTTTGTATTTATACCATAGGTCATAATAGTTGATAAGCAGTTTGCAACAACTAATAATTCAAGCTAAAAGTATTTATTATTTAGAGTATTTTTCCTTTCGTTACAGTTTATCTTGTCCGTGGATAGACGTCTTTTAAATGAAACGCTTCTCACAGGTATGATATTTGTTCTCATAATTTTTCAGATGATGTGCAGCAATACAAACTCTTTTTAGAAATTAGTATAAAAATCAATTTTTGAATGTGTATAATATGCAAATATTTTCTCTTTTTAATTTTGTTCATTTAGAGGCTGAAAAGTATTCCAACATTACAATGCACTTCTCCCACAAGCTACTCCAGGCAAATTTGGACAAAGGAACGCTCGTCTTCAAGAAGTAAGTGTTTTTGTTTTTTTGGGTTTTTTTTGGGGGGGGGTTCCTTAATGATACACAGAACACTGTTTCTATTGACCGTGTAAGTCTTGCACGTATTTGAACATTGAGACCTGTTAAAGTGCGCGAAGATACTGTTGGAAGATATTATTGTAAGCTGTCTGTGGTTGAAGGATAGTAGTGGTATACAAGTATTCAAACATTTAACTAATTGAAGAATGGTATATCGTTATTATCATTATTTATTTGACCAAGGCAAACCAGACAAAAATTACATAGAAACAAGTACACGAAGATGAAAAAATAAGTAATCCAAAGAAAAAACAGAAATTAAACAAATAAATAAGTACCGGTAAGTACATGTAGGCCCTAGATTAACCCTCTTGCTGTCTGACCATTCAATACCATTCAAGTGGTTTTGAATGATAGATAAACTATGCCAGCCTGAAATATGATACCATGAGGGAATGCATGTACACAGTACACAGTTAGTTCTGTGCACAGTTGTGCCACCGTACACAACCTTGGCAGTTGAATGGTTTCAAGTGGTTGGTCAACTCACTGGAAAATGTTGCCAAGAGTCACTGACAGTAGGAGGGTTAATAAGAAGTGGACAAATTTAAATAAATAATATAAACAGATAAAAAAGCAATTAAAAATACAACTAGGGACCGAAACGGATTGAGCGAGTAAGAGTGGAGCATGCAGGAGTGGAACAAAACCCAAAAACAAGGAAAGAAAAACCAAACTCGGGGGAAAAACAAGGACAAATCATGCGGGAGAGGGACAAACTGGCAGGCAGGTTTATTCTTACAACTCTGTTTGGGTATCACGTCTACAGAGAGGACGGGTCCGAGACGACCGTGCAGCCGGACTTGACCATCGGCTGTGATGGCGCTTACTCCACCATCAGGAAACAGATGATTCGACTTGGCCGTATGAGTTACAGCCAGGAGTACATACCCCATGGGTATATGGAGCTGTGTATACCACCCAAAGACGGCAAGGTAAATCAAGAAAATCATTGCATCATAAAAAAATGTCAATACAAGTCAACTAGGTTTAATAGTTTGCTGTGAAATTATGGCATTCAATTCACATCCTGGTGGCATACAATAATAAAACATTGTATTATATATATTTAGTGCTTTTTCAACGAATGTTTCAATTTGTGATTATTCTTCTACATGTTTATTGCCATTTGAAGACTTGGTCTGGCATTGGAGACTAGTGCTTTCTCTTCAACGATAATCGTACTTGGCTCTTTCAAATGCACAACACACCATGCTCCGACTTAAAGGACCAAACTGTAGGTAAAGTTACTCATGCAGTGTCATGGACACAAAGTGCCGTGACTATGATGGCCAAAACCCTGCACTCTGGGCACGCCAGCCGCCGATTTCACGAAACTCTACTTAGCTGCGTAAGCCCCTCCTGCAACATTTATTGCGTAAGTTGTGCACCCCTAACACAAGCAACATTGCACAAGTGGACTTACGCAGTAGCGTAAAGTTTCGCCTGAAATCAGCTGCCGAGTTAGAGTCCAATGCACTAGCTTGCGTAGCCACGACACTCCACATATAAACTCACCTCTCTGCCATCACTGGTCTAACACCAGCGTTAACTGACCTGGGTCAGATATCAGGGCTGCTAAAGCACAAAACTAATGCTTAGCCAACACAGGTTACCAACCAAAACATTATGTCATATACATTCTGTGTAACTGGTCCTCTTTTCTTAGCTGATTAATTTCTGCTAAGCAGTTTAGTGAAATTTGACTTTTGTACTGTAAAGATTTTAGTCTTCTCTTTGCTCTCGCTGTTCATAGTTTGCCACCAGAATAAACTACCTTCACATTTGGCCAAGGGAAGAGTTCATGATGATAGCACTGCCCAACATGGACGCCTCATTCACATGCACGCTGTTCATGCCGTTCGCACAATTTGAAGAAATCGAGAATGGAGGGGAGACGGCCGCGTTGGATTTCTTCAGAGAGTACTTTCCTGATGCCATCCCCCTTATTGGAGAGGAGGAGATACAAGAAACCTTACTGAAGAACCGTGGGTTGCCGATGGTGTCGATCAAAGTGAGCACTTGCCATTGTCTCAGAGAACCTAAGAAACAAAAGTTTGAGGAAAGATTAAAAGCTTTGCATGGTGTGAAAAGAAGTAGTTTACGGGGCGTGGGTGATGACCATGTGAAAATATTGGCATTCTTGAAAAAAAATGCCGGTTTTTAGAAGAACCAAGGTTGGGGTGATGACAAGTCTTGATAATTCTAACAGAATACTTAGCTTCACAACACTTTTCTTAAGAACTCTTTCATTTATTAGAATGCTTACATTTATCACCGCTTCAGTTTTGTAGATAAATAAGTGATTTATGTTCAATGGTTTTCTCAAGTTTGCAAATTTTCCCATTTTTGTTTTCCTCTCTATCCCCTCTTTTCTAAAGGCCATAAAAACTATTACAAAAAAAAGTGTCAAAAACTTTAAAGAAGTAAAGAAAGAAAGCAATTACATTACTCAGATTTGTTTCATGGATTTAATCTTCGTTATCGCCTCTACAGTGTTCCCATTATAACTACAAGGACAAAGTACTGATTCTGGGAGATGCAGCACATGCTATGGTGCCATTCTACGGACAAGGAATGAACTGTGTAAGTTTTTCAAACTCAAAAAATTTTTGAACGAAATGCAATATTTATTTGTTTTATATAACTTGCCGATCCTTGTCATTTGAACTTTGTTGTTCACAAAAAAACACAAAATAGACATGGAAACTCGTCAAAATTTGTAATCTTAGTTTAGGGTTTACATGCAAAACTGTCTTCTTCTTTTTTGGGTACAATTATAATAACTAATATCTATCAATAGACCTTTCCCCTGAAAAATGCAAGTTGCTCATCGTGCGTGCGTGCACACTAGAACTAATGTTTGGCAAAATGAGGAAACATCGTGCCTTTTTGTATGGGGCTGACAGTGGCATGACGCGTACGCGTTTGTGCGTCTACACAGTGCGCAACTCTATGGCATTTGCCAACCAATAGTGTATTTTCATGGAAGTGGCTAATGACAAATTTGGCTTATCTGTTTTTTGGATCAGGGATTCGAGGACTGTGTTGTACTGGAAGAGTTCTTGGAGAGATATAACAATGATTTAGGTAAGGAAGTCAATTTTCCTGTATTTTTTAAGTCGTGGACTTTGCAGAGGATTTGAACAGTTTTTGAACATCTTTTATTCCACTGCTTCTCTGCTTTAGTTGCTCTGAGATGTTGTCCAGATAAACGAATGCTCTGAAAAAGGAACAACATAGTCAAAACAAAAGGGTGCTATTCAGCATCTAGAGGTAAAAACCGGTCAAGTTTTAAAGTTACGAGGCTTGACACTCTCCCACTGCTGAAGTACTGTCTGCTAACGGTCAAAGGCTAAAGATAAAAACAAATCAAATCAAACCCCAAATCAACCATAACTAACAATAATAATGGACACTTATATAGCTCCGGTTTTGACGCTCATGGTGCTTTAACCTTAATACTCCTGTCACTGGGCCTTTTGGTATCATTTCTTAGATCATCTCACCCCTTTGGGGAGTGTAGAGCTTCAGCCTATGGTGAATCAACACTAGAATCATTCTCTGCGCTCACCGGTACCCATTTACTCTAGGGGGAAGAGTAGCCTTGATTTCAAGGCTGTGGGATAGCTCTGCTTATTGAACGTAACCCCAGTCGCCCGGCAGACTCAAAAATAGCACATCGCTCTCACCATGTACACAAGCAGTGCGAGCTCCGCCAGCCCCCTATACACACACGGCTCGCGCCCACCATTCTAAGGGCTCACAGCATTGATGATCTTGTAAACTCTGTTTCTGATGTGTTTCATTGCTTTTCCTCTGGAAATCTGTGGAAAATTGGGAGGGAGGGGAGGTGAATGGATATGCAAGATATTCTGCCATGAATAATACATTATTCTTAATAGCCAATCACAGACCATCGATTGTTGGTTCATCAGGAAGGAGCATGAATTATTAATTTCAGTCGTCCAATCAGCTGTGTAAAATTTTACATGGACGTTGCCCTTTATAAAGGGCTGTGAGCTTTCACTGTGAACTGCGAGAATCCTAAGAATACAAGATCGTCACGGGCTCCTGTGCTAGAACCCACACCCCGACGACTTGGCCACCAGAACTTGATTCTGGTGCACTAGACCGCTCGGCCATGACACCCTCCATATTTACAATTGCGTGGCTCATTTTCTCCTTCCCCAGCTAAAGTACTCCCTGCATTCAGCGAGCATAGAGCTCCTGATGCTCAAGCCATGTGTGATCTAGCCATGTACAATTATGTTGAGGTAAGATGAGTTAACATCAAACTTGTTATGACCTACCAAAGAACTATTTCAGAAAGTGTGTCACTTTTTTAAATTGGGATGTTGTAGTTTTTTCAATTTTTTTTAACATTGATTGCCTCGTGTCTGGTTACCGTTGTGAAGAAAACAAAATTTCTTGTGAAAAGAAACGGATTTTTTTTATTATTGAAAACAAATCATTTATGTCTCTTTGATAATGAAATCAAGGGTCTTTATCAATGACTAGCTCTGTAATCCGTAGGCCTGAAGATACCTGTGAATTAAAGACGATGATGGAATTGTCAATGCTAGTTGTCGGTGGAAGACCCACAAATATGTAATTTCATTTAATTTTTCTGTCCACTTAAAAAATAAACTGAAAAATGGGGGAACTTGCGTAGTCATGTAGAGACTGAAACCCTGATTCACAATGCAAGGCTGTGGTGAGAGATGGAAGTCCAGGTGGGACTCGAACCAGGGTCCGCACAGGTGAAAGGTATGGGAGATACCATTGTTCAACCTGCACCCAGTTTCATTGAGCTGCTTAAGCACAAAAAGTAGCCAAGCCCACTAAAATGATGCTTACTAGAATAAGGTAACCAGCCAAAATACCATGTCACGTGTACCAAATGTAACTGGTATCCTGCATATTTCAGCTTAGCAGAAAAAAAGGTTAAGCAATATTTTCTGCTTAAACAGCTCTAAATGGGGCCCAGATCAGCAATGATATGAATGTTATACTTTTGCATTTACAGATGAGATCCCTCGTGAACTCCAGATGGTTTTTGTACAAGAAGAAAGTGGATAAATTTCTAAACTGGCTGATGCCAAAGAAGTACATTCCATTATACACCATGGTGACATTCAGTCGCATCAGATACCATTCTGTCGTACAGAAGTGGAAAAAACAAGATAAGGTAAAGTTTTGAACTTTATAGAGGCAGGGGTGAATTCTGCATGAAATGACCCATAAAGTTGTTGTTTTTGGCTGTTATTATTATAATATAATGTAATGAAACCAAGGATGCCTCATAAGTGAACTTAATCACTGTAGCTCGCAAGCCTGAGTAAACCTGTAGACCAGGGTGCTTGCTACGTGAACCAGAAAAAAACTACGGGTTAACCCCTACTCTTCCATAATAAGTGTTCTGGGGTTCTTTTACATGCACTTCCAATCCTAGTATAAGGGATCTACGGCTTAGTGTCCCATCCGAAGGACAAAGCAATTATGGTAAAGTAACTTGCTCAAGGACACAACTGTTTAATTTCGGTGCACAAGGGGGTACAACATTTTTGTTGAGGGGGCACTTCTGGCCGATTAAGACTGTTGTTTTCAGTTGCATTTTACTTAAACAAGCCCCTTTTCAGCGCTCTTGTTATGCCATTTACTATTTTTGCCTTGGGGGTAAAACGCCTCATCACCTTGCCCAAATTCGGGACAAAAACCCCAACAAGCGATTTTACTTATACATTTTTTCTGAATTTGTCATTTTATTCCACTCTCATCCCTTGTTTGACAATAAGGGAGCGTCTCAAAAGTCGGGCACCTTCTAGGCACGAAAAAAAACATGCTCCAGATATCACTATATGCCCGCAATCCAGTAGACTGCGAGAACTTTCTACTGGACTGTGACTTTTTTTTAAATATTACTATTTTCCTCCACAGGTTGTTGAGAAAGCATTATTTTACCTGATGTGCGTTCCAGCTGCCAGCATCGCAGTATTCCTGTTGAGTTACTTTAAACCGAGCACATTCGGCTGGTTAAGAAAATGAGCATTTTGGGGGTTATCATGTTGAGCTGGCGTCTGTGGAATAAAAGAGGCTGATTATGCAACAATTCTGGCATGCAACTTCTCGACTAAACAGGGCCCAATTTCATGGCTCTGCTTACCTTGGATTTCTGTGCTTACTTCCCCATAAAATTATGTGCTTTATGGGGCTTGGTAAGTGCAGAGCCATGAAATTGGACCCAGCTAATTTTTGTTGAACAAATGTTGATTGGAGTTTTTCAAATACGGATGTTTATTTATACATTGCTGTTCCCACAAGAATGGCAGCAAAGAAACCTACTGGGAAAGGTTGCATTTCCTACTGTGTGCCTTATAAGCAATCAGAATGAAGTGACTGTGGTAACCGGATCTCACCCCGGCCATTCAGCTGTGTAGGTTACCAGGAGTGCACCGCCCTCATGGACAAAATTGGAGGATTGCGACATGTTCACTCTTGAGAACTTGTATTTTTTTCACGTGTAGCGGATGTTTCAGGGTTTTTTTGTCAGAGTTGTTTTGTGTTTTTTCACTCCAGATTAAATTTTATAATAATTATTTCTTTTGTGCAACACCATGTTATTATCTCTATTGTCTTGTTGGCACCTGGGCCCAATTTCATGGCTCTGCTTACCGTAAGCAAAGAATCGGCGCTTGCGGAAGCAGGGAATTCCGCGCTTACGTCAAGCGTATTTCACGGGTTAGCGGGGATTCTCGGCTTGTGCGCGTGCGTACTCCACGTTACTAGGCATTCTACGCTTACACAGCTAGCGCAGAAATTCGGCGCTTGAAAAGTAAGCGGAGAATGGTCACCGCAAGCGCAGAATTCGGCGGTAAGCAGAGCCATGAAATTGGGCCCTGATGGCGACAAGTGTTACGAACTAATCAGCTCTTCGTAAAAGAGGTGATTGCGTGATGAACCTGAAAGAATTGATTAACATTTAATTGCACCATGCAAAGCATGAAATACTACAAATTTAATTTTGTAGATCTTAGTTTTTTGTTAAATTCTTGCTCTGTTCAACCTTGCCGGTTTTGCATCAATATTTTTGTACATTTGTTATTTTTCTCAAGAACACTGCCATTAGGGAATACAAGGTGGCATGTCTGAAGTGGCGGCTGCGGCTATGGCTGGATCACTGCGTCATCATGCATTGAAGTATAGGATGTCCATAGCAACACCCTAAGCAACAGTCGTAGCCAGAGCCGCCAATTCAGATGTGGCCTCACTAGGAGGGTTGATGAGGGTGTTTGTGTGGGTGACTTGTAAGAATACAGGGGGCAATTTCTTAGAGCTGCTTGTGTAAACAAGAGCTGCTTATGTACACAAATGGTCAAAAATTGCTAAGCACAGGAAAATGTTGCTTAGCAGAAACCACAGGGCACTATTAGGCTGTGTCCGAATTAAGGGCTACCGCTACAGCTATGGCTAGATTTCCGGGTCATCATTCGTTTAAGTAGGACTTCCTTAGCAACACCCTTGGCAACAGTCGTAGCCGTAGCTGTAGCCGCTAAATCGGATATGGCCTTACCTAAATGTTAAACCGTCCAAAATTGCTAAGCACTGGAAAATATTGATTAGCAGTACAGGTTACCAACCAAAATACCATTTAGACTGGTTCTCTGCAATTTATATACACGTATACATATTTATTTTTCCTAGATAAAATGACTGTTAACAATACTTTCTGCCCAGAAACTTTATGAAAAGGTTGTACTTTGTACCTTTGAAGGGTATAATTTTTTTAATGAGTAAAATAGTACTACTTAAATTTTATATAGTCAAAAACTTGAATTTGTTTGAAAAGGATTGATGTGATGGTCCTGCTTTGTTTAATATATTTTTATATATTTATTTATTATTTTTTGTATGCAAGTTCGCTTTAAAAGCCACTCTTGGTGAGGGGCTACAAGAAGAAAACATTATCAATCCGGCAATGTTCAAATTGAAGGCTTCACTTGTGGCTATGGCTACATCATAACAGGTTCCTCATCTTAACATTGTTTTAAAGTTGCTGTACATGGACGTAAGTTCGCCATTTCCAAATCAAGCAATTTCGGCTACAGCTACTGTGGAAAAAATAATGAGAACTTTGAGAAGCTCTCAGGTGTGATAAAGCGATATACAAGAATAATAAGTATTATTATTATTATTATTATTATTTTTATTATTATTATTTTTATTATTACTATTTGTTTTTCTCTTAAGATTTCATGCCCTTTATGCAAGCTTCTTAAGTTCCACTTTCTGTTTTCTTAGATTATTTTGCTTGCTTTAACTTTGCACATGTACTTTCTGAATAGATACGATGCTTTTTCATTGAATTAAATGTGAATTCCAACAAAAAATTAGTTGAATTGACTTTTTATTTAAAGCATGTGGACGATTTGTTGTCAAAGACCAGTGTTTACACTTTAGGTTTTCAGATAAAGTTTTCTTGAATTTGACTTCATTTCAGAGGAAAACATTTCACAGGAAAAAAATGGTTCTAGTACTTCATAATCAGTAAGTTAATAAATAAAGTAAATACATTGTTAAATACTCAGATGCGCTGTCAAGAGTATGACTCAAACGGTTTAAATCAGAATTCTCACAGTAGAAAAAAAACAATCTTGAATTTCTGTCAAGACAAATTTTCGTTTTGGAGAATTCATTTTTGGAAGGAGGGGACTTATAGCTAGTCTAGTGGTTTCCACCAACTTTCTGTAAACAAAACAAAAGTAATTGGTAGACAGGTGCTCTAAGGCACTGGCGTGGGTTTATTGTGGTTTTCGCCTAGTCACTGTTCCCAAAAGCATGGGCTATGCTAAGTCACTATCGTTTATCGATCGTTGACAGCTGAAATGTTATGACTCTGGCCTTTTGACTTCGGTTTATCGTTCTTCAGTAGAAATATTTGGCCCTGGCCAACACCCTGCTCTGGTGCATTGGTGTTGATGCTGTTCCCATGGTAAGTAAAGTATGGAACTTCCTAAGTACAAATAAAACACGATTTGACAATATTGTTTGTTGATAGTTTTTGAAGTTGCTATCTTGTTCTTTTAACGCGCCTTAAATTACGTCTGTTTCCATTCTTTAATATGCAACATTCCTACAAAGAAGTACAACCCAAAATCAAAAATCAACCGATGCGTGCGATCCTCCCAAATCAACCAATGCGACGTGTTGTGTATAGGATCATGATCACCTCCCTCAAAAAATAGAAAAAAGAAAGAAAGAATAATAATAATAGTAGTGCTTTCAAAACTCAAATGTAATTATAATGTGCCTCAATCTTCCAAATCATCCAGATTCTCTGCTGATTGGTTTTGAAGGATTTAGGGGTTTTACAGTACAAATCTAGCCTACAGTACTACTACTAGAATTGAAGAAGGAAACCACAAACTTAAATATTGACAGCCATTGTTGCTATTTTAAACACATATACATTATGTTTAAATTTATGGAGTATTTATAATTTAAAGGCAGGATATACTGTTAGTAGTTGTCAAAGACTAGTATCCTCTCTTGGTGTATCTCCCAACATTTATTATGCATATCATAACAAACTTGTGAAAATTTGGGCTCAATTCGTCATCGAAGTTGTAAGAAAATAATGAAGGAAAAAATTACACCCTAATAATTGTGTGCTTTCAAATGCCTTTCTCAGATTCAAATATTTTAGTGAGATATCACCTCTTTCTTAAAAAAACTACATTACTCAGATGGAGTCATTTTTCACAATGTTTTATACTATCATCAGCTCTTGGGTGCTCCTTACTAAGTAAGTTTTTATGGTAATGTAATTACCAAAAGTATCCACTGCCTTTAAGTTTTTAGCCACACTACCTAAACTACAACAGGTCGTCAGAGAGTATTTATAATCGTAATGTGTATAATATTACAACACTTTGCAATTTGATCATCACTTTCTGGTTATTGAAATTTAAAATTATGTATTTCATATTGCTTTTTTTTATATTATTCATTTTTGTGATTCTTGCATGACTTGACTTAAATAGATTTGATCAAGAGAAAAAAGTTTTTACTTTTTGACTTGCAGTTTGAACTTATTTTGCAAATTGATGTTAAAAATATGAATTGTACTAGTATGTAGAGCTGCCTTTGTACAGTTGCAGAGCTGGTCAAAGATCAAAGGTTCAGGAAGAATTAGAAAGAAAATGTTGAGGTTGATTTAGGATCAGATTTCCACTTACCTTTCGAAGTCTATTACTTCCTGAAGGAGTTTGAATTGGAGGGTGTGAATGATGACACTTGAGTATCTTGAAAAAAAAAAGAAAACAAAAGTGGATTTTGGAACTGAACATTGATTTAAAAAAGGGGAATGCCACTTATTATAGCTTTTTATATTGTATTTAGAATGAATATAGATGTAGAAACTTTAGAAAACTCCACAAATCATAGCTTGATGCTAAATTAAACGTCATTTCTTAATACAGTATACAATTGTATACACAAATTAAATACGAGAATTTAAAGAATTTAAGAAACAAAGACCAGGATGCCTTCTCCTTTAAAAAAAAAAAATACTTAAAAAGACTTTATAACAAAAAATATACAAAACGCTCTATTAGATAAGTATTTTAAAAATTGAAAACCACAATAGAATGTCATACTTCGGTGAAGGGCAAAATCATATCCCAAAATAGCAGTTTATAAAAATAAAAGTTCAAAAGCATGACAATTGAGATTTAATTTGTTGAGCTATTTTGTTACCATGAACTCTGTCATGGCTTTGAGTTATTGCCTGTTGACATCTTGATGACGTGTTTGCTCACAAAGCCGTGACGACCTTACCCACACACCAAAAAAGGACCCCTTCAAATTTGAAATGCTGCTCCTACGTCATGGCCTTTGTCCCTGTTTATGCTTCAGATCCAAAACAACCATCATGTTGATACGTGTGGGCAATCTACTGTCCCCTCAGCAGTGAGCGTGACACCGTGACACGTTCCACCCAAATTTGATTGGTGTCTGGCAGTTCATGGGTATCCAACTGTAACAATGACATGCTCCCAATATGTACTATTATACAGTTTTGGTATGAACTGTTCATGATCAAACTTTTATGTGTGCCTATAGCCTTGACACGGACCTATACAGTTGCACCTCTCGATCTATTGTGATAGCAGTTTATGTGTGAACATGAGTCTAGCTAGGTTTATTCGATGAAAAGGTATAGTTGTATCATTAACGCTTGTGATTATGCAGAGTCTTTCAAACACTCAGACGTATAAGTCGCTAAAGTAGAGCAGCTAGGGGTGTGGCTTTGTCAGTTTAAAAACAGAATTTGTAGGAAGGTAAGTGATATTATTTACAGCAAACTGAAATATGTTTCAAAGTTTGGTTATAAGGTAAAAGCAAAATGCATGTTGTTGAAGGATCATGGCTAAACAATCATGTTACTTTGTGTACACTGGAACTTTTTCAATCTCAGTCCAAAAAGCAACCTCAAAAATAAGGGTTTTCTTTTACAATAAATGTGTTTATTATTGTCTTTTTTCACCTTATTTACTTTTTATACCCTGTTTAACAGCAATGGTATAAAAGCCAGTATTGAAAGTTCTTGTGTTTCTATCCCCAAAATATTTGTTCAATGTCTTCTTAATCAGTTCCTCGTGTGACATTGGTTAATTGATTTTTCTTTTCTTCTATAACCCTTTTGATATCAGATTTTACACAAAGATGCCAAATTAGGGATTGATGCAAGATTCAGTACAGAATTAATTCACGATTTGGATGATTTAAAATGGAGCAGATGGCGTCTGCCGTTAAAGCCTTGTTAGTGTTGCTTCTTATTTGCATTGAGCCAGTTGCTGCTCAAGCCAGTGGTAAGTACTTTTTAAAAAGTTGTCATTTTTCATTCGTCAAAAAGATGCCCAGTCTTTCTGTGGCTTAACTAGGGTTATGGTTATGATTAATCTGGTTATTTTGATCAGTTATATAATCCTCATGTGTATACCAGGGTCTTGGGTACTTTACTGCAATCAAGTCTTGTACCTGCTAAAGTCACAAAGGTCAGAGGTCAGAAGGTCAATCAGTCTTATAGTAATTTATGATATGTTTTTTTTTCTCAATCCTACAGGTGGTATATCCGGTGTAGCTATTGGTCTGATTGTGGCAGGAGTGATCGTTTTGGTCATCGTTGTATGTATTGGTGTTTGCTGCATGATCTACAAGAGGAAACAGTAAGTCAGTTGTTTATACAAGGCACTGGGTGGGTCGTATGTGGTCAAAAGGGTCAACAGCATGATTTGTTGCCCCTTGCCAAAATCTGGCAGTTCTGGAAATAGTGAAAAGGCAGCCAATAACATCTGAAACATCAGCCTCAATATCAGTGGGATCTTAATCACTCACCTAATTAGGTATTTTATTCAAAAGCACTTTTAAAAAGCTTTTTTATTTTAAATACCTTATTCGCATCAATTTGATGAGCAAATTTAAACCCAGTTTTGAGTTTTGGCAGGAAGAGGCCGATGATGGCATGAGAGCCACATATATAATTACTTAACTTAAAGGTATTGTACACTTTTGGTAACAGCTCAAAATCAGTGTCCACATTTTGTGTGATTAAACATATGCATGAACAAACAAACCTGTGAAAGTTTGAGCTCAATTGGTCATCGAGGTCACGAGAAAATAGTGAAAAGAGATCTTATGTGTTTTCTGTTTTTTCAAATTATTGCGCGCGATAATTACTATTGTTTTACTCGTTTCTCAGAAACGATAGCATTTTAGGCAGAAATACTTTAAGGAACACTTTCTACCATTACTTACTTTAAATCATGTAAGTTATGTGTGAATCTGTGAACACTGTGTTTTTTGATCTTACCAATAGTGTACAGGGCCTTTAAACTTTAGTCTAAAACATTGCCCTTTTTTTTCTAATTCGCACAAGTCGATTTAGCAAAGGAAGTGATGATATTACATGTACTTATTGCTTTAGCTGGAAGAATTACAACTCCTAAATTCGGACATAAATGACCTTCTTAAAAGTGTAGTTACTGCATAAGTCCTAAAACAGGGTCAGAGTTTGAATATCAGATTTCAAATAGAAATTTGCTTGCCAAATTAAGTACCACCTCCCTTGATGTGTTGAGTGTTCAGTCAAATTCATGGTAACAGCTTTTGTTTTGTTGATTTGTTTAAACAAATTGCAACTATGGGTTTTGAGGCATTGCATGGTGAGGTATCAGTATATATTCGGTTTGCGGTAACACCATGTGTAAAAAAAATATGTACTTGCTGTGTAGATTTGTTCTTTAGAGAACTTGTCTTGCTATTTATTCTACTACCGCGGAGTAGGTTTTTTTCTCGGAATTCGGGAGACTTCTCAGTTCTGAAAAGAACTGTCCTGCTTATTAACTACTACCTGGGCGGGAGGTAGGAAATCAGCCTGGACTACTACTTTAGCTTGTGGATCGGGGGACTTCTCGTAATTAACTGCACTGCCGCGGAGTGAGTTCTTTTGGTCTCCAATTGCAACTGTAATTTGCTTTACATACATACTTGCATAGCAATATTGCACATTTGGAGAGCGGTAGACAATGTTAAGATATTTCAGTATACATATACCAGAGGGTAAACAGTTATAAGTTGTCAAAATAAAAATTATTACAAAGTTTCATGTTCATGCATACAACTTTTCAGCTGATTTCGTCATTTTGGGTTTCTCAGCCTTGCCATTGAATATTGAAAAACACAGTACAAAAGTCTTGCTGTGCCTTGACTTTCCCTTTTTTCCTTCTTCTTTTTTGGGGGAGGGGGGAAAAGAGGGGGGGCAAACTGCAGTTGCTTGCCCTTTATGTTTGCCAAATTTCTAATTGGAAATTGACAAAATGATTTTCTTCTCCCCAATGTGGGTACTTCCAATGCCAATAGAAAAGAAGCAAACTGCTTCATCCACTGTCATACCAGGACACAATTTTGTAGAGCTGTCCAAGCAGACAATGGTGCTTAACAGATTTCTGCTAAGCAAATATAAGCAGGAAACCAACCAAGGTATTTTGGCTGGTAACGCTAGTCTGGTCAGCGAGTTGTGCTTTGTTACTTTTTGTGCTTGAGCAGCTCTATGATATTTGTACAGTGTGCTACTTGAACTTTAGAATTGTACGGCAAGTCCAAATAAATTTACACAACTACCTTATCTCAAGTCTGGTTTTACCGTCATTGTTCCGGACAAATGTACACACACAATAATTTAATTGTACTTACCTTAGCTGATACAAAACATGTACCTGTACTATTTGTTAAATTTGGTCTAGTCCAGGGTTTATTTCAAAACTTGCATTGAAAGTCTTTAACAGTATTTCCTTTTTTGTTTGTGTTTCGTTGAACTATCTTAAATAATTTGTGCGGAAAAAAACAGTTGGAATCATTCAAAGTAAAAACAGTCTACAAACTAAAAATAGTTTAACGATACGTTGTTTTAGACAAAAATGAATTACCTCATAACATTGGGCTCACTGTGTTAAAGGCACATTACAGAATTGGTAATTGTAAAATATACTTTTGATCACAGATTTACATAAAAGTTACACGGTCTAATGATGATGATAGTAGAAAACATCCCTAGAAATATTTCTGGCTGAAATGCCATATTTGATGAGAAATAAATCAAACTAATTTCCGATTGGAGTTTATCGCTCATGAGCGTTTTATTCATGCATTGTATAACACATGCAAATTTGTAATCGGTTTTGCACTATTTTCTTGTGACCCAGATGGCCGATCGATCTCAAACTTCTACAGGTTTGTCAGTTTATGTATATGGTGGATTATATAAAGTGCTAACACTGCCAGCAACTGTTTTGTTAGCAAAAACCAATTCTGTAATGTTCCTTTAAATTTAAATTGTGATTCATTTGAACAATTTGCTCTCTCATTTCCTTGACCAGTCTTGGGCGTCTAGAGTTTGATCATCCTGATTTTGAACGTAGGGAGGAGCCCTACTACAAGACGTCAATATCCAGTGAAAACGCAGTCTCTAGCGCTGCTCAGGTCCGACTTGACGCCACAGATTCCAACGCCTCATTGGACAAGATGGCGGATTCAGGTACTTTAAAGGCAGTGGATACGTTTTGGTAATTACTCAAGAAATACATTACCATAAAAAACGAACTTGGTAAGGAGCACCTGAGAGCTGCTGATAGTATAAAGCATTGTGAGAAACGACTCCCTCTGAAGCAATGTAGTTTCGGAGAAAAGGGCAATTTATCACTAAAATATCTGAATTTAAAAAAAGCGTCAGGCACGAAGCCTTTTTCAGGCATTTTAAAGCACACACTTTTATGCAACAAGTGTGTTGTTTTTTTCATTGTTTTCTTACAATTTTGATGACCAAGTGAGCCCAAATTTTCACAGGTTGGTTATTTTATGCGTACGTTGGGATACACCAAGTGAGAATACTTGTCTTTGACAATTACCAAAAGTGTACTGTTTACTTTTGTTTTTTTGTTGGATTACTTTTTTTTCATCTTCATGTACTTGTTTCTCTGTAATTTTTGTCTGGTTTGTCTTGGGTCAAATAAATAATAAGAAATAATAATAATTATATTTCTTCTGATGAATTATGTTTAATATAAAGTTGTACATATTACCTGCACCTTACTAAGGAGCTGTCACTGTGTTGTGAGGTTCCGGCCGAAGCTTCTTGGCAGTGGTTGAACCTTTTTCTCTTGAGGTTCACTTCGGTACTACAGCAATGTTCCACAATTTGGTGTTTATATTTACAAGGATAGATAAGTAGTGTAGTAGTGTAGTGTAATGTAGTTTTATGGCTGACTAAACTAGAAGGAGAAGTTAGTCTCTCACATGCTGTGTAGTGCTGGTAGCTCTAGTTGTAGTGTACTGTCCAGTACCATGCAGGAGAGTTTAGTCACTACAGTCCATGGGCTACTGCTGTGGAGTCGCTCAAGTGTTGCAGGCTACACAATAGAGCACTGGTCACTCCACACTGTGGTACCAATGGTACTACACACAGATGGTGGATTCAAGAAAGTTTTAATTCAATGTTTTATTAGTCATGTTAAAAAGTACATAAAATTCCTTTTCCTGGTGTGAAAAGGTTTTTAAAAAATAAGTAATAAACCACAAGGGAAACTGATTGGGGAAATTTTAATATAGTTTGGGGTTGTGAACAAAGAAAAATTGACTAGAGTGGGATTTGAACCGACCACCTCCGGATTAATTTGTCGGTTTAATACTTATTCTTTTTAATGTAATTTGATTTCCTTTTTTTTTTTTTTTTTTTCCCAGTAAGATTACGATCATATTTCATAATCCCATTTAAATAACAATGGGGATGCAAGGAAACCTTGAGTAGTGGAAATAATATAGTGAAAGAGGAACTAGAGTGAAAGAGGAACTTTAGTGAAAGAGGAAGCTAACTGGTCCCGCTGGCTACTCATTGAAAAGCTTCCAAGTCAAAATTTGGCTGTGATCTGAAAACTTTTTATAAATTCTAAATAGGCAGGTTTAGAGATTCAAAAGTTACAAGTTTTCATTGAAGGTATTACCCAAAAAAACTCACATAATAAGTGGTAGTTAATTAAAATTAGATGCTGTATGGCCTCGACTTTATTAAGTTAAAATCTAAAAAATGTACTACTGTCGGGATCCTGATACTATTTCACGTCCATTCGCCGTTTTTAAACATTTTCGCATGTTAGATGTAATTTGTACATTGTTGATGGCATATGCGAAAAACTGCGTATGATTTTTGCTCTGAAATAGTGTCTGTCAAAATTCTGAGAAAAATTTATTTTAAAATGATTTTTTGGGGTCATGCAACTTTAAGGGTAAACCCGTGCGGTACCTGAAATAACAGAAAGCAACAAAATGACATAAACTGAAAGACAAACATATCGTTCAAACTAGATTCTTTGATTTGAAAAACATCTGGTGGAAATGCCTCCCTGCCAGGGCCCAAATTTATAGAGGGGTGTTGAAGCTCAAAAAGTAGCTAAGCACAAAAGCAGTTTTGCTTACCAGATTTAAGTTTACCAGCAAAGATACCATACCACACGCACCGTCTTTGATGGGTTTCCTGCTTAGTTTTGTTCAGCAGAAAGTTGTTAAGCAGAGTATTTATTAGAGACCTCCATCCACACACTTTTTATGTACAAGTTATTGCAATTATAATGTGTTATATAGTATATTACTCACGTTCTGGTTTTGTGTGTGATGGAAAAAAAGTAAAAAGAAGTGCTAAGTAGAATTTTCTGCTTATAAGCAGCTCTATGAAATTGGACCCAGCACTTCACTTTTGACTTCTCTTTTCTCCAAGCGCAGACGGAGACACAGCTTCAGTTGATGACGGTATTTCACCGTCTTCAAGGACTGAGCGAAGAGAGAAGTTTGAACATGAGTTGATCGAGCTACAGCCTTTTGCCAGCACCTTCAATGAAATGTCAAAAGATGTTCAAGAACGCATCAAGACTGCCAAGCATGGCAACCCAAGGGTGAATGGATACAAGTAGGTCTCCAGTCAAATCAGTGTCATTTTGGTTTGTCCTAATTAATATTAACATGTCAATGTTTAAATTTTACTCTGCTTGACTATTTTCCCCAATTAACAGATATTCATTTCTTGAATTGTAGTCAACTATGCAACTTAAAAAAAAACTTAAGATTTGATTATTAAACTTTTGATTGTTTTCTGTTATCACTAATTAATAAACATCTCAGAGAGTTTATGCACTCTGATTGGTCGAAGACTGGTCACATGAGGGTGTATTGACGTGTGATATAAAGACCGGCTCTGTGAACTAGCGAATAAATGGCCCCTAAACACGCACATTGTTGTGTAAAATGTATGTAAACACTGTGCTTCTTGTGTGTGAACCATCAAATTAACTGTTTTCTTCGGCTCGGTCCAATAACAGCGGCCAGCCACCAACCCGTTCACTACCCTGCAGTGAAGACTGGTTCCTCACACTGTTATCCCCTAATTAATTTATTCGTCATGAAATGAAGGATGCCATAAAAGCAAACCATAGGAAACTGCATACTCAAAAACAAGCAAAATATGTTATCAAATAGCTGTTTGAGAACACTACACAACAAAATATTTCATTCATATGATAAAGTAATTTTTGTATGATTAAGTTAATCTTTCACAAACATCTTCTTTGAGAAACCGATATCACACCGTCCTTTTAACGAGAGCCTTCCTCTTTGAAATCTGTCGCTATAGGGCCGTTTACAGGGATCTGAGGCGGATACAGCATTTACTGAGTAAGAGGAACTCCTCTGGGTTTAAGATGCCCCCAGATGGGGCTGAGCTCTTAACATGGGCATCGGACACCAGAACTAAATACATGGAACTACAACGGGTAAGTGTCTTGGAGCATCTCAAATCTTATCTTGCATTCCTTAGAACTCAAAGCGGAGACTATCAAACAGTCTTCTAGTGACTTTGTTCTTGAGAGGGGTAGACTAAGAAGCCTCACTATGTGGGATGTGTAAATCTCTACTGAAACATCAAAGGACTCCAATACAATAAAGACAAGACATGGAGGCAATAGTCTCCGTCTTTCCATTCAGTATCATCCAGTGAATGATTGATGCACTATGCCAGCCTGCAAAGGGATAGTGTGGCTAATGCATCTGGGCCCAATGTCATAGCGCCATGCTCTGGTCGGCTAGAGCGTATAGCGCTCCCATCAAAGGCCATGATGTGAGTAGAGTTGTCCGTTGGGTATTTTTGTACATAAGTTGTGTTCACTTTGAAAGTTTTTTTTCTTCTTTTCCTTCAGTACAAGTCGCTTAAAGACAGTGGTGATTCTACCGAGCCTCCAGAGATGGCTTCCATCATGTGGATCCAATCTAAAGATGACTCCCTCTTTGAGGATAAGTCATCTTTCGATGAGAGCGCCGTCATATGAGGTATCGTGTGCCTGGTAATTCAAGATGCCATCATTTTCATCAATTCCTCAAAAAGTTGTGTGGATGCGTTTGAAGAAACAGAAAGGTCAAAGAAAGTTAGATGGATCTTTACATTGGTGCAAACATCCTGTTTTCTCCCTTACTAGCCATTCCCCCAGCTGGCCTCCACAAACATAAATCCATATAGCATCCTCTCCCTAAAATAAAAATCAGAGATACAACTTTTCAAAATTAAAAACAGAAATCTGACTTTTTAATTTGTTTATCTCCTCCAATTTGTTTTATATTTTGTAATTGTATTACAACAATTTTGACCCCCCATCACTGCCAAAAACCAGGTCCCCTGCCCCCCTCCCTCCAGATGAAAGACCATTCCCCTGTGCCCCCCTCAACCCACTGAAAAAGTTCTGCCAGCGTTGCTGTCCCTTACTAATCAAGTGAGGATAGTCTGGTCCCTTTTTGATGTAAGGAGAATCAGTATTTATTATTGTTAATGCACACTGGGACTATGACAAAGATGGTGGCAACATAAGTAAAGGTCTGTGTATATTACTGGTTGTTTCTGCTTGTAAATGTAATGGCCGCACATTATTTGAAAGTCTGTGCTTTTCCAGATACAGTCTTGATTCCATTTCTGCTGCTTTTGTTTCGGGGGGGGGGGTTTCTGCATGCAATTCTTGATCAAAGGCTTGACAAAAGAATTATGGCAATAATTAGATTATAAAATAGCAGTGACTGTAGCACACTTTTTATTTACTACTTTAATGAGCTTGGTACCGTCTGGCTATTTTGAGATCAATTTTTACAGCAGAGCAACAAAATCATAGCACGAGATACCGCTAAAGTGTTATCGTAATAATTAATTTTTAAACATTTCTGTATTCTTTAAAGCACATGTACAACATGAGTAATTTTTAAAGACTAGTATCCACACTTTATGTGACCCAACATATACATGAAAAACCTGTTTTCAAACCTTCAGGTTTTGGACCTGCGCGATAAAAGCCATTTGTTTTACTCCTAAAAACTATAGCATTTCAAGCAAAACTATTTCAAGGGAAGTTTACACCATCTGGCAGAATGTCATGTTGCTTCTAGTGCTGTCGTGGACTTGACACACATAGGACACTGAAGAGTACCATGGATCCTAAATGCAGTACTCTTGCAAGCAGCGCATTGAATTTGAAAACCAGAATTGGTTGCTCTCAACCCCAAAAGTGCGTAAGATGTTCACAGATTTGCCAGACATCCAACAAAGACTTATTTTTTGCATATTATTAATTTATGACCTAGTTGGTTCTACAATATGGCTTCTTTGTTTTATAATCAAACACCAATCAAATGATTTCTAAGATTGATATAGAAAAAGATGTTTAATTTACAGAGAGTACTTTGAATGGGTTAAAACGTACAAGAGAATGCAGGACCTGGCTTATTTAAGATTAACATTTTAAGCCTTTTATAGTAAAACGATAGTACTTTTAACCCCATGAACTTAAATGTTTATCAATTCCATTTATACTTTATATTATAAAATAACACCCCCCCCACTCCGGGATCGAGATCAAGCATTAGATTTTTTTTTTGGGGGGGGGGGTGGGATGGGATTGTGGGGTCGCATCTCTGACTTAATTGAGATATTGACCAATGACAGCAACATTTGCACAACCAAAAGTCCAGCAAAGGGCTGGTGTGCTTTTGTCTGCTGGACTTGTCACTCTTTAATTGCAAGGCATTTGAAGTTGTTACTAGTCATGCGTGTCATGTATGCAGAGGTCTAGGGATAATGGATCGGTGTATTGATTTTCGCTCGGCCCCCTGTCAGTCTCATCCAAGACCGCTGGGATGGGCTGATTAGCCTCTGCAAATTCTTGTTCAGGAAGTAGTAATGCATGATGGGAACGATTGTACCGCAGTCGGCGCAGTGTGCACAATCGCAACGTGTGCATGTCCACCTACGATATGATAAACACATGGAGGCTCCATGGATAGTGTAAATAATTTTTGTAAACCAAAGTAAGAATAATATTACAATAAAGCCCCATTTTGAGTACAATGCAAAGATTGACAATGATTGTTTGCAATGGATTTACACAACAAAGCTACATTATTATTGATAGTCAAATCTTTCTCAAACAGGAGGAGGTGACCAGGGGTCATTAGGTCAGGGGGAATGGTCCAATGCGCATGAGCATACATGTACATCAGCCCATCCCAATATGTTGATATAAATCAGCAAATTCTGATTCAAATTTTGTATTTTAAGGATGCTTTGATAACATATTACAGCTGAAATAGAAGGTAAATGTAGCAGGTAAACGAAACTATGGTGTACAAAGTTTTTAGCAAACAGTACTTTTAATAAACTAATGCCAAAAGATATGAAATAATAAACCACTAAGGGAAACTGACGGAGTAAATATAAATCAATTTTGGGGTGAACAAAGACAAAATCAACACATAATGAACTTGCAACCTTCAGGTTCACGTGCTGGTGCTCCCTATTTTGTCAATATCTTGATTTGGGGGCACCAGTTAGAGAACAAAGATATTGTTCAAGATATTGCTGAACGAAGATATTGACAAAATAAAGAGAGACCATCAATATTTGGGCTCAGTTAGTATAGCGGCAGGACATAAACTCCGAGATATCAGGTATAAATCCCGCTCTTTGTTCGCCCCTATCCTCACCCCTACCCCCCCCCCAGAAAATAAAAGCAAATAATAATAAAGTAATTGAGTAATTACAAGTATTTACATATTTTTACATTTTTACATGATTTTATGATTCTAAAAAATCACCTTTTATAATTCCTTTACTGGAAAATTTAACCACAATAAACCTATCAATCTAGAGCAATAATAGGGTTGGCTTACTATGTGTGTACAAAACAAGGAAACAAAATTCTCAACAAACTTTTCCAAGTTTGTCATCAAAATGAAATGCCTTTGAGCTAATTTTGAAACTTGAAAGAGCCAAATGAGTTGACTGCAATATCATTGAAACAATATTCTGTATTCACTACGTGTGAATACTAGACACAAGATGAATGTTTGAAAATCAACATTTTGGACAGTTTTAAGTTTAATTGTGAACTTAAAAATTGTACAAACTGCAGCTGTGCAAAAGGCAGAGGTGGTTATACAAGTGGTTTCACAATGCACAAAAATCAACATTTTTCCTAGTAATTTCATGGAATATATTTCACAAACCTTGATTACACAAAAAAATTGCATTTTCTTTCAATTGTGTTTACTCTACACATTACTTTAAAAAGGCTTAACTAAGCATAAAACAAATGTGATCTAGAAAAATATCAGAAAGTTACAAAGTGGACAAAAAGTGTACTCTGCAACTTGTCTCCAACAGACATTGAAATATGGACCCAATTTTTTAAGTTATTAAAAGCTGCAATAATTATTTATCTTTCAGCACTTTGAGTCTAGTGGCAATATAAACGTAGTCAAAGTTTGCTAATAATTAGGTTTGACAAATGTATTTTTTAGTTTTTCTTCCCAATCTATGCAGTATACATGAGTTGCTTAAGTTATATGTATCTAAAAAATAAAAGATTCTTATACAAGCAAAAATGTAAGAAAAGTTTAAGGTGCTTTACTAAATGAAATTTGTTTAAATTAGGCGGCTGAGTTTATGCTGATATTAATATTTAATTGATGTAGGAATTGCTTAAGGGACAAAGAATATAATTTTGGTTTTATGCATTGGTGCAAAGATAAGAACCAAAATAATATTCTGTATTAATACATTGTTATTACCAGCACATTTTTAATGAGCGTTTATTCTGAGTAGGTTTTATTTTACAAGTGTTTATATATTTGCTGTGAACGTTTATCGATTTTCATTTTTGATGTTCCGTTGTCGATTTTCTGTGTGCCAAATAAAACAAAATAATGAAACAAATGAAAAATACATGTGATAGATCTGTGATTAATACAACTTGCTACATTGTGGTCTGGTCAGGAGAAATCTGCTTCAGCAGACAAACACCACTGTTCTATAATGTGGAAAGAGAGCAAATTCAGGTTGTGTCAGGAAACGTTTAAAAACTTGTTTTTTTTTAAGACATCTTTCAGAAGGAGGAAGGTGGTCTGTCTTTAATCTTAAGGTCTTGACAGGTGATCAAACATTAACAAGTGCCCTCTATCGACCACCAGTCTAAGATATATTATGTGAAAATCACATTAGTTTTGGTTTGAACAGAGAAAGTTTGACTAGAGCGGGATTTGAACCAACGACCTCCGGATTAACATGCCGGCGCTCTACCAACCCAGCTATCTAGCCCTATATTTTGTCAATATCTTTGCTCAGGGGTGCCAGTCAGAAGCCATTCAACTGTTAACTACTGAGTAGCCAGGGATCACACCAAAGTTCACGATACAACCTGGGAAGTGGCATGTTGATTTATCAGTGACATCCACATTTTTAAGAAGTTGGGAATGGAGTTCCCCAGTGGGAGGACACTGGACAAAAGGCCATGCATGTCGAAGATCAACTTGAACGAAATTAACATAATTGTTCTTCTGTTATAGAAAGGTAAATGAGTGTGTAATGATTACATGTAGTTGAGTAAAACCCAATAAAAATTGTTTCAAAATATGAATAAAACAAAACATTTTTATCAATGTCATACTGGGGAAAAACACAGAGTTTCACAAAAAGCCCCTAAGGATCTTGACGTCACACCATGGACTAAATCCAAACAAGACAATGGAAAATGCATAGCGGCAAAGATGAACAACCTTCATCCAGTGACATAGTTCACAGACTGGTTTTAGGCTGCTTTTCTGCAGCACTGGTACTCGTTGTGTTTTATGGTTCTTTGCTATGGACCCATGCAGATGAAAGTGGCTGATTTGAGATAAAGTTTGATTTGAGATAATCGGCTAGATGAAAGTGGTGGTTGATTTGAGATAATCGGCTAGATGAAAGTGGTGGTCGATTTGAGATGGAGTTTTAATTTTTCTGTTTTTCACCTTAAGCTTCCTTTTTGAGGAACAATGCATGTGCTTTCATAACAAATGTTGAACTGTTATGTTCAACAAGTTACACTTTGCTTTATAGTTGGCTAATTAATCCGGGTCAGAATCACCATATTATGACTAATATTCATCATAGGGATCAAGATACATGGATTCAATATGAGGCACTGACAAGAAATTTAATCTCTGTTGAAATAAGTCTGTCAGTCTCCACTCCTCTCTTGATTCTTTGAGCATCTGTGACTGACCCCGGTCAGATTTCCTCATCTTGACCATGATTACCACTTTTATTTTGACTGACATAAGTTCTTTACTGGTATGGTGAAATACTTGCTCTACTTTGACCCCTGTTTTTGTTGCAACTCCTTTGGAAGTTATCACGGTGGGATTCATGAAGAACCTTACAACACTTGTCAGTATCACCAAACAATACGCACAGTCTGTATGTATTATGTCAGGTTTGAACCAGTAACGAAATTTCCCAATTCTTTGATTTTTCATTGTAGACTGCTGATCCAGTAACAGACCATGTACTAGACTCTTCTGATAAGGTTTTGTTGAAGACACACCAGTAACAGGGATAGTCAATGAATTTTGGCGGTTTTCTGATAAAATTAGAGTCTGATAACCACTGAATGGCTCTGGGATGTAAATGCGAGGGTCGACACAATGTTTTTCAGATAAGGTGGTTCTTATGCGATGTGGAAGAAGATTGAATTCTTCTTCCTTGCAAGATACAAGAGCTTTCCACTCAAAAACATTATGAAGGGAATCTTCAAGACATTGCTTTAACCTGTCATACATTTTAGAGCGAGTTGGAAGTTCACATTTAAGTGTGCTAAGCTCTGAAGAGGACATATGGACAAAGTGGATCTTGGAGATGACCCTCTCAGTGTACATATGATGCCCGTCCTCTCTCTTATCACCACCTGTGCAAAGCCATTCAAGAGCTCCAATGAAAAGATCCAATTCACTTATCACAACCAGGTCAGAGCTCTCCAAAAACTTCAGAAATAACCTTGGACTCATCTTCTTTAAAAAAATGTGAGATAAACGAAAAAAGTTTGTTTCAAGATACTTGAAGCAGTGTTCATACACCTTGGTAAGTCCAAACTCTTCAGCATCAGTTAGTGCTTCGAGGGCTACATGTATACTGTTATTGGAAACCGCTCCTATTAGAAACTCCTCACACAGATCACATACCTCTTCGACTTCATACTTCTTAGCAAGCTTGTGGAAGGAGTAGACAGTATCTTTGCAGATCTCGATCGACTCTGTATACATGAACCTCAAAAAGTCAGAGAAGATCGCCTCATATTCTTGAGCTTCTCCCAAGACGTGTGGCTCATCTGACTTTGACCTCTCCAACAACATCTGTTTAAATACTGGACTCCATGAAGATAAGATCAGCTTATGGACGTGGAAGACGCTTGACCCAACCATCAAAGTGGTGTCACTCAGACTGCCGCTGTCAAAGAATTGTGAGAGTTTCAGCGGAAGAGGAACACTGGGTTGAGTTTCATCTTGGTCTTGAGATGGGTCATAAGACTGCTCAGTCTTCACAAAAAATGAAAAAAGAATGCGATTTAAAGACATTGAGGTATGGCACATTAAGAGTTAAGGATCTGTGTTGGTACGTAACTTTACCTAACAGTTGCTCACATTTGCCTTATTCTGGATATATCGTTCACAAGCTATCTTAAGTCTTGGGGCCATATATATCAAAGGGGGAAATTTACAGGCAAACTTTCAAATATTAATTTTTAAAAAAGTATGGATTTGTACTGTAAAAAATTTACTTCACACAGACGCATATTCTTTAGAAATCTGTATGGTATCCTAAACTTCGTTTAAAATTGAGAGTATAGTCTAAAACTTAATTAATAAAAAGTAAACATAACAACCTGCTTTATATCTTGTTCTTGATTTCCGTGTAAAACCGCCACACATTGTTCTAGTGAAAGCCCACGAAACCGATCATTAAACAGTGCATACATTGCCATTGTGAAACTGTGAATCTGAGAATTTGGATGGGAAAAAAAGAAGAAATCGTTTATGGGCAACAGTCAGAGAACAGCTAAGATATTGTGAAAGATATTGCTGACCAAAGATATTGACAGATTAGAGAGACCGTCATCATGTCACTCAGTTGTAGAGCGCTAGCACACAGAGATCACAGGTTCAAATCCTGCGCAAGTCATTTTATCTTTGTTCACCCCTTCCCCCTATAATAGACCCCAATGCATACGACATCACAAGCCCAAATGGCGCCCTTACTGATGTCAATTTAGACATATCGATGGCTGAGAGTTGTACGCAACACACACCCCTGGTCGTACCTCTGATGCTCAGCCAGGTTTCTTTCACACAAAAATTCCACTACACATTTAGAGTCTCGTTTCTATGGTACAAAAATGCTTCAATTCTACTTACTTACAAAGACAGGTTTTTTGTGAAGTTCAGCCACCGGCAAAGTCACCTAACCTGATTCACCTCCCTGGTGGTCGTAGAGGAGAAATTACTCAGGACACAAATGTCATCCCTTAGGCACAAGAGATTGTCCAAGACGTGCACACTGCTCAGTGATAAACCTTCTGTTAATTACTAACTCGTTACCACGGCCCAACCACATTGAAAAATCACCATAATGGTACACTGAACACACCCACAGCAGACAGAAAGCACCACACATTCAATATTTGCTCTACTCGCAAAATTTCTCACAAGGGGAATTCCCAGAGACTTGCCATTATAGAGTCGTACAATCCGTTGGGCATAATCATTAATCTGAAGACCAGATGACTTTGACCATGAACTTTGATAAAGATATTTTACAGCGGGGGCGGGGGGGGGGGGATTCCAAAACATAAACAGATAAAGAGGATTCAGAAACTGTTGCTACATGAATATAGTTTTGTGAACTGAAGTGTTCTTCAGTTCTCTATAAAAAAAGTGTAAAATATAGACCCAATTGTTTAAATCATTTAAAGCTGCAATTATTATTTCAGTTATCTTTTTGAGTCTAGTGGCAATACTTATAAACATAGTTACTATGAGAGCCTGCTAATAATTAGATTTTAAAGAACACAACTTTGAGGTTTCATTTGCTTGATGCATTTTTTGTAAGTAAGGCAGCTGAGTTTTTGGCTCATATTAATGATGTAATAATTGCTGAAGGGACAAAGAATCATGATTTGATCACACATTGGTACAAAGGTAAGAACCAAAATAATATATTATACTAATCAGCGCATGTTTACTATGGACCTTTATCATGGTGTGGCCATCTTGAATATCTCCCATTCAAATCAACGTCACCAAACCGAGGCTGGATGGAGAAATAGTCTGGTTTCTTTTTTGTACTTGTAATGAATATTAGCATTCAATAACTGTTACTGGATACAGGGATGGTGGCATCATGACAAAAGTCTATTATGAGCATTGATTCCGAGTACAAGACAAAGTCAATTAGTTCAAGTTGTTAAACGTAGGCCTATATTTGGATGTCAAGAAATTCTGAATGACAAGAGGCCATTTTGAATGAGCCCATTTCACAGTTAAATTTTATTTCAAATTGTGAGGGAACAAAATTAAAAGCCAAAAAACCTTGGGCGGCCTTTATGGGCTCCATAGGATATGATTACTATATTCTCTATTAATTCTCTGTTAATTTTCGCTTGGCCCCTGTCAGTCTCATCCATGGGCTAATGAGCCTCTGCAAATTCGTGTTCAGGAAGTAGTGATGCATGATGGGAACAATTGTACCGCAGTCGGCGCAGTGCGCACAATCGCAACGTGTGCATGTCCACCTATGATATGATAAACACATGGAGGCTCCATGGATAGTGTAAATCATTTTTGTAAACCGAAGTAAGAATAATATTACAATAGAGCCCCATTTGATTGACAATGATTGTTTGCAATGGATTTACACAATAAAGCTACATTATTATTGATAGTCAAATCTTTCTCAAACAGGAGGAGGTGACCAGGGGTCATTAGGTCAGGGGGAATGGTCCAATGCGCATGAGCATACATGTACATCAGCCCATCCCAGTGCCTTTGGATCAGGCGCTGGGACCGAGCGAATATGTTGATATAAATCAGCAAATTCTGATTCAATTTTTGTATTTTAAGGATGCTTCGATAACATATTACAGCTGAAATAGAAGGTAAATGTAGCAGGTAAACAAAACTATGGTGTACAAAGTTTTTAGCAAACAGTACTTTTAATAAACTAATGCCAAATATATGTAATTAATAAACCACGAAGGGAAACTGATGCAGTAAATATAAATCAATTTTGGGTGAACAAAGACAAAATCAACACATCATGAACTTGCAACCTTCAGGTTCACGTGCTGGTGCTCCCTATTTTGTCAATATCTTGATTTGGGGGCACCAGTTAGAGAACAAAGATATTGTTCAAGATATTGCTGAACGAAGATATTGACAAAATAGAGAGAGACCATCAATATTGGGGCTCCGTTAGTATAGCTCTGAGATCAGGACATAAACTCTGAGATCCCAGGTTTAAATCCCGCTCTAGTCAATTTAGCTTTGTTCACCCCTATCCTCACCCCTACCCCCCAAGAAAAAAAAAAGCAAATAATAAAGTAATTGAGTAATGATATATTTTTACGTTTTTACATGATTTTATGATTCTGAAAATCACCTTTTATAATTCCTTTACTGGAAAAAAGTTTAACCATAATAAACCTATCAATCTAGAGCAATAATAGGGTTGGCTTACTATGTGTGTACAAAACAAGGAAACAAAGTTCTCAACAAACTTTTCCAAGTTTGTCACCGAAATAAAATGCCATTGAGCTAATTTTGTAACTTGAAAGAGCCAAATGAGTTGACTGCGATGTCATTGAAATAATTATCTGTATTCACTATGTGTGAATACTAAGCCACAAGATGAATGGTTGAAAATAAACATTTTGGACTTTCAGTTTGAAATTTAATTTCTGAATTTATAAATTGTACAAACTGCAGCTGTGCAAAAGGCAGAGGTGGTTATACAAGTGGTTTCACAATGCACAAAAACCAACATTTTTTCCTAGTAATTTCATGTAATATATTTCACAAATCTTGATTGCACAAAAAAATTGCATTTTTCTTTAAATTGTGATACTCTACACATTACTATAAAAAGGCTTAACTAAACACAAAGCAATATTCCAATTTCCTAAAATAGATAGACAATCAGTATTGGGGCTCAGTTAGTATAGCTCTGAGATCAGGACATAAACTCAGAGATCCCAGGTTTAAATCCCATTCTAGTCAATTTATCTTTGTTCACCCCTATGCCCAGCCCCCCCCCCCCCCGCCCGCTAAATCCCGCTCTAGTCAATTTATCAACATTTTGACAGTTTTAAGTTTAATTGTGAATTTATCAATTGTACCAACTGCAGCTTTACAAAAGGCGTAGGTGGTTTCACAATGCACAAAAACCAACATTTTTCCTAGTAATTTCATGTAATATATTTCACAAATCTTGATTACATAAAAAAAATTGCATTTTCTTTAAATTGTGTTTACTCTACACATTACTATAAAAGGGCTTAACTAAACACAAAGCAATATTCCAATTTCCTCGCATATAACAAACGTGATCTTGAAAAATCCCAGAAAGTTACAAAGTGGACAAACATTGTACTCTGCCATTTGTCTCTAACAGACATTGAAATATGGACCCAATTTTATTAAAAGCTGCAATAATTATTTATCTTTCAGCATTTTGAGTCTAGTGGCAATATAAACGTAGTCAAAGTTTGCTAATAATTAGGTTTGACAAATGTATTTTTTAGTTTTTCTTCCCAATCTATGCAGTATACATGAGTTGCTTAGGTTATATGTACCTAAAAAATAAAAATATTCTTATACAAGCAAAAATGTAAGAAAAGTTTAAGGTGCTTTACTAAATGAAATTTGTTTAAATTAGGCGGCTGAGTTTATGCTTATATTAATATTTAACTGATGTATTAATTGCTTAAGGGACAAAGAATATAATTTTGGTTTCATCACGCATTGGTGCAAAGCTAAGAACCAAAATAATATTCTGTATTAATATATTGTTATTACCAGCACACTTTTAATGAGCGTTTGTTCTGAGTAGATTTTATTTTACAAGTGTTTATATATTTGCTGTGAATGTTTATCGATTTTCATTTTTGATGTTCCATTGTCGATTTTTCTGTGTGCCAAATAAACAAATATGAAACAAATGAAAAACACTTGTGATGAACCTGGGACTTATACATCTTGGGGGGACACCAGTTTTTCTGATCAAGATTCAACAAAATTACAGGGAGGAAAACTTCACACTTATGACCAAATAGTAACTAAACACAAAATTCACAAGGATAAATGGCCGGATTAGTTTGAGTGATTTTGTTTCAGTTGATCTTTAAAATGGATATACAAAATGGAGTTGATATAAAAAATACAATGAAAATACATTGACTTGACTTTGAGTATTAATTTGAGATAAAGTTTGATGTGAGATAATCGGCTAGATGAAAGTGGAGGTTGATTTGAGATGGAGTTTTAATTTTTCAGTTTTTCAGTTTAAGCTTCCTTTTTGGGGAACACTGCATGTGCTTTCATAACAAATGTTTAACTGTTATGTTCAACAAGTTACACCTTGCTTTATAGTTGGCTAATTAATTCTGGTCAAAACCACAATGATTCATCATCACTATCATTTATGCAATCCCAAGGCACTTGCCACAAACTTGCTCTCTGTCGCATGAAGTCTACTAGTCCCCAATTCTCTCTTGATTCTTCGACCATCTGTGACTGACCCCGGTCAGATTTCCTTAACTTGACCATGATGACCACTTCTATCCTGACTGTCGTAATTCCTTCAAAGAACTCGATATGGTCACGTACCTGCTCTACGTTGACTCTTGTTTCTGTCACAACTCCTTTGGAAGTTATCACGAGGGGATTCATGTGGAGCTCTCCAACATTGGTCAGTATCACCAAACGATATGCACAGTTTGTATGTTTTATGTCGGGTTTGAACCGGTAACGAATTGTCCATTTCTTCGATTTTTCATTGTAGAATGCTGATCCAGTAACCGACCATGTACTAGACTCTTCTAAGGTGTTATCCACAGACACACCAGTAACAGGGATAGTCAATGTATTTTGGTGTTCTTCTGATACACATAGAAGCTGATAACAGAGCGGCCGCTCTGGGATGTAAATGCGAGGGTCGACACAATGTTTTTCAGATAAGGTGGTTCTTATGCGATGTGGAAGAAAATTTAATTCTTCTTCCTTGCACGATACAAGAGTTTTCCACTCAAAAGCATCACAAAGTGAATCTTGAAGACATTTTTTTAATCTGTCATACAGTTTAGGGTTAGTAGGAAGTCCGCTTTTAAGTACAATAAGCACCCAAGAGGGCATAATAAATGGGCAAAATGGATCTTGGAGATGACGTCCTCGGTGTACTCATGATGCTCGTCCTTTCTCTCATCACCACCTGTGCAAAGCCAATTAAAAGCTTGATTGAAAAGTTCCAATTCATTTGTCACAACCAGGTCAGAGCTCTCCAACAACTTCAGAAATAAAGTTGGGCTCATCTTCTGTAAAGTGGAATCAGATAGATTAAAAAAGTTGGCTTCAAGAAACTTAAAGCAGTGGTCGTACACCTTGGTAAATCCAAACTCTTCAGCATCAGTCAGTGCTTGGAGAGCTTTTCTGTCATCAGAAACCGCTCCTATTAGAAACTCCTCACACAGATCACATATCTCTTCGACTTCATACTTCTTAGCAAGCTTGTGGAAGGAGTAGACAGTATCTTTGCAGATCTCGATCGACTCTGTATACATGAACCTCAAAAAGTCAGAGAAGATTGCCTCATATTCTTGAGCTTCTTCCAAGACGTGTGGCTCATCTGACTTTGACCTCTCCAACAACATCTGTTTAAATACTGGACTCCATGAAGATAGGATCAGCTTATGGACGTGGAAGATGCTTGACCCAACCATCAAAGTGATGTCACTCAGACTGCCGGTGTCAAAGAATTTTAAGAGTTTTGGAGGAAGAGGAACACTGGGTTGAGTTTCATCTTGGTCTTGAAATGGGTCATCAGACTGCTCAGAATTAACATAAATGGAAAAAAGAATGCGTTTTAAAGACATTGAGATATGGCACGTTTATAGTTAAGGATCTATGTTGGTACGTAACTTTACCCAACAGTTGCTCACATTTGCCTTATTCTGGATATATCATTCACAAGCTATCTCAAGTCTTGGGGTCATATATATCAAATGGGGCAATTTACAGGTAAACTTTCAAATATTGATTTTTAAAAAGTATGGATATGTACTGTACAAAATTCACTTCATACAGATGCATGATCTTGAGAAATCTGTACGGTCACCCTAACTCTAACCCTAACCCTAAAATTTAAAAATGAATAAAAAGTAAACATAACAACCTGTTTCATATCTTGTTCTTGCTTTTCTTGTGAAGCTTTCATCCATCGTCTCATAATAATCTTGCGCAAACGATATTCACTATCAAGCAGGCTATCAGGGCGTAATAAATACATTGCCATTGTGAAACTGTGGATCTGAGAATTCGAATGGAAAAAAAAGAATATGATAAACCCCAATGCATATGACATCAAAAGCCCACTTGGCATCCTCACTGATGTCAATTTTTCGTGCATTACACAACACTTGGGACCAACGGCTTTACATCCCATCCGAAGAACAAAGCAATAATGGTTAAGTGTCTTGCTCCAGTGACACAAGTGTCAAGACCGGGACTCGAACCCACACTCTGCTGATCAGAATTTTCAATCCAGAGAGTTACTTACAATTTTATAAACTTTCAGTTATCCCAAGAAGTAATTCCTGTTTGCAAAACAGTCAAATGCCATTTGTAAACCATTTGACATCTCATTTTTCATCTTTTAAGTTCATGCACTTGTACCCTGGTCCATAAAGAGCATGGAGGTTTAATTTCTACCTTCATGCATAGAGCAAGGACCAGACTAGTCGTACCTGATGCTCAGCCAGGTTTCTCTAACACACAAATTCTACTACACATTTGTAGTCTTGTTTCTATGCTACAAAAATGCTTCAATTCTACTTACTTACAAAGACAGGTTTTTTGTGAAGTTCAGCTACCGGCAAAGTCACCTAACCTGATTCACCTCCCTGGTGGTTGTAGACTCGATAAATTACACAAATGTCATCCCTCAGGCACAAGAGATTTGTCAAAAACCTTGCACACTGCCCAGTGATAAGCCTTCTGTTAATTACTAACTCGTACCAGCTTACGGGCTTGCACTACAAGCCCTATTGTACGGCCCAACCACAGTGGAAAATCACCTCTGAACACACCTGCAGCAGACAGAAAGCACCACACATGCAATATTTGTTCTACTCGCAAAATTTCGCACAAGGGGAATTCCCCAAGCCGTGTCATTAGGAGTCCATTATGGAGTCCTACAATCTGTTGGGCATAATCATTAATCTGAAGACCAGATGACTTTTACCATGAACTTTGATAAAGATATTTATACAGCCGGAAATTCCAAACATTCAGAAACTGTTGCTAGAGGAATATAATTTTGTGAACTGAAGTGCTCCTCAGTTCTCTATAAAAAATTGTGAAATATAGACCCAATTTTTAAAATCATTTATAAAAGCTGCAATGATGATTCAAGTTATCTTTTTGAGTTTAGTGGCCATACTTATAAATGTAGTTACTATGAGTGCCTGCTAATAATTAGATTTAAAAGAACACAACTTTGAGGTTTCATTTGCTTGATGACATTTTTGTTAATAAGGTGGACAAGTTTTTGGCTCATATTAATGGTGTAACAATTGCTGAAGCGACAAAGAATATAAATTTGATTTGATCACACATTGGTACAAAGGTAAGAACCCAAATAATATTTTATACTAATCAGCGCATGTTTACTATAGACCTTTATCATGGTGTGGCCATCTTGAATATCTCCCATTCAAATCAATGTAACCAAACAGAGGCTGGATGGAGAAATAGTTAGATTTGAATAAAATATGAGAGAACAAAATCAAAAGCAAAAAACCAAAAACAACCTTGGGGCTTTACGGGCTCCATAGGATATGATTACTGGCTGATGAGCCTCTGCAAATTCTTGTTCAGGAATTATGATGCATGATGGTAATGATTGTACCGCAGTCGGCGCAGTGCGCACAATCGCAATGTGTACATGTCCACCTACGATACGATAAACACATGGAGGCTCCATGGATAGTGTAAATCATTTTTGTAAACCAAAGTTACGATGGAGCCCCATTTTTAGTACAATGCAAAGAGTGACAATGATCATTTGTAATGGATTCACACAATAAAGCTACATTGTTATTGATAGTCAAAACTTTCTTAAGCAGGAAGAGGTGACCAGGGGGTCATTAGGTCAGGGGAATGGTCCAATGCGCATGAGCATACATCAGCCCATCCCAGTGCCTTTGGATCAGGTGCTGGGACCGAGCGAATATGTTGATATAAATCAGCAAATTCTGATTCAAATTTTGTATTTTAAGGATGCTTTGATAACATTACAGCTGAAATAGAAGGTAAATGTAGCAAGTAAACAAAACTATGGTGTACAGAGTTTTTAGCAAACAGTACTTTTAATAAACACATGCCAAAATAGATGTAAATAATAAACTACGAAGTGAACATGCCAGAGTAAATATAAATCAATTTTGGGGTGAACACAGACAAATCAACACATAATGAACTTGCAACCACCGGGTTTACGTGCTGGTGCTCCCTATTTTGTCAATATCTTTATTTGGGGGCACCAGTTATAGAGAAACAAAGATATTGTGAAAGGTATTGCCGAACAAAGATATTGACAAAATAGAGAGACCATCAATATTGGGGCTCAGATAGTATAGGGCCGGGACATATACTCTGAGATCCAAGGTTTAAATCCCGCTCTAGTCAATTTATCTTTGTTCACCCCTATACCCCACCTCAAACAAAAAAGGCAAATAATAATAAAATAAATAAATAAGTAAATAAAACTGAGTAATTACAAGTATTTACATATTTTTTACATTTTTACATAATTTTATGATTCTGAAAATCACTTTTTATAATTCCTTTACTGGAAAAGTTTAACCACAATAAGCCTATCAATCTAGAGCAGTCACTATCGTTCAATAAAAGAGTTGGTTCATCACTGTGTGTACAAAACAAGGAAACAAAATTCTCAACAAACTTTTCCAAGTTTGTCATCAAAATGAAATGCCTTTGAGCAAATTTTTAAAACTTGAAAGAGCCAAATGAGTTGACTGCGCTATCATTGAAACAATGTTCTGTATTCACTATGTGTGAATACTAGCCACAAGATGAATGGTTGAAAATCAACATTTTGGACTTTCAGTTTTACGTTTAATTGTGAATTTGTAAATTGTACAAACTGCAGCTTTGCAAAAGGCAGAGGTGGTTATACAAGTGGTTTCTCAATTCACAAAAAAACAAAAATTTTCCTAGTAATTTCATGTAATATATTTCACAAGTCTTGATTACACAAAAAATTTCCTTAAAAAAAAATGTGTTTACTATACACATTACTATGAAAAGGCTTAATTAAACAAAAAACATTAATCCAATTTCCCTGAATAAAAAAATGTGATCTTGAAAAATCCCAGAAAGTTACAAGTGGACAAAAAGTGTACTCTGCAACTTGTCTCCAACAGACATTGAAATATGGACCCAATTTTTTAAGTTATTAAAAGCTGCAATAATTATTTATCTTTCAGCATTTTGAGTCTAGTGGCAATATAAACGTAGTCAAAGTTTGCTAATAATTAGATTTTACAAATGTATTTATTAGTTTTTCTTCCCAATCAATGCAGTATACACAAGTTGCTTAAGTTATATGTATCTTTAAAAAAAAAAATATTCTTATACAAGCAAAAAATGTAAGAAAAGTTTAAGGTGCTTTACTAAATGAATTTTGTTTAAATAAGGCGGCTGAGTTGATGCTGATATTGATATTTAATTGATGTAATAATTGCTTAAGGGACAAAGAATATAATGTTGGTTTTATCATGCATTGGTGGTGCAAAGCTTAGAACCAAAATAATATTCTGTATTAATATATTGTTATTACCAGCACATTTTTAATGAGCGTTTATTTTGAGTTAGGTTTTATTTTACAAGTGTTTATATATTTGCTGTGAACTTTTATCGATTTTCATTTTTGATATTCGGTTGTCGATTTTCTGTGTGCCAAATAAACAAAATAATGAAACAAATGAAGGAAAAAAATGTGATGAATCTGGGATTAATACATCTTGCTACACTGTAGCCTGGTCAGGAGAAATCTGATTCTAGCAGACAAACTCAACTGTTCTATGATGTGGGAAAAGAGCAAATTCAGGTTGTGTCAGGAAACCTTTTAAAAACTTGATTTTTTTATAGACATCTTTTAAAAGGAGGAAGGTGATCTCTGTTTAATCTTACGGTCTGGACAGGTGATCAAACATTAACAAGTGCCCTCTATCGACCACCAATCTAAGATATATTATGTGAAAATCACATTAGTTTTGGGTTTAACAGAGAAAGTTTGACTAGAGCGGGATTTGAACCAACCACCTCCGGATTAACGTATTGGCGCTCTACCAACCGAGCTATCTAGCCCTATGTTGGCGGTCTCCCTATTTTGTCAATATCTTTGTTCAGGGGTGCCAGTCAGAAGCCATTCAACCCTTATCTGCCGAATAGCCAGGGATCACACCCAAGTTCACGATACAACCTGGGAAGTGGCATGTTGATTTATCAGTGACATCCACATTTTTTTTAAGTTTGGAAGGGAGTTCCGAGGACTTACTAACAATATCCCCAGTTGAACAAAATTAACATAATTGTTCTTCTGTTATAGAAAGGTAAATGAGTGTGTAATGATTACACATACTTAATTAAAACCACCCCAAAATTGTTTCATAATGTGAAAAAAATGTGTTTTTTTTTAATCAATGTAATGCTGGGCAAAAACACAGAGTTTCAAAAAAAAGCGCCTAGGGATCAAAACAGCACCTTGATGTCACACCATGGACTCGTCCATAGCAAAGAACCATAAAACATGAGTACCAGTGGCGCAGAAAAGCTGCCTAAAACCAGTCTGTGAACTATAAAACCCACCCAAACATAGTAAAGTGTCCTGCCCACAGACACAAGTGCCATGTTTGGGATTCGAACCAGCAATCACAAGATGTATGTCACAACACGGACTGGATGAAGGTTGTTCATCTTTGCCGCTATGCATTTTCCATTGTCTTGTTTGGATCATGCAGGGGGGCCGCCAAGTCCAAAAGTCATTTAAAAAGGGAGGGGGGGAGGCTAGTTTTTTTATCAAGATTCAACAACATTACAGGGAGGAAAACTTCACACTTGTGACCAAATAATAACTAAATACAAAATTAACAAGGATAAATGGCCGCATTAGTTTGACTGATTTCGTTTCAGTTGATCTGTAAAATGGATATACAAAATGGAGTTAATATAAAAAATAGCCCAATGGAATTACATTGAGTTGTCTTCGAGTCTTGATTTTAGATAAAGTTTGATTTGAGATAATCTGCCAAATGAAATTGGCTGATTTGAGATAAAAATTTGATTTGAGATAATCGGCTAGATGAAAGTGGAGGTTGATTTGAGATCGAGTTTTACTTTTTTCTGTTTTTAAGCTTAAGTTTCCTTTTTGGGCACAATGCATGTGCTTACATAGGCCCTAACACATGTTTAACTGTTATGTTCAACAAGTTACACCTTGCTTTATAGTTGGCTAACTAATCCGGGTCACAATCACAATGATTCATTATCACTATCATTTATGCAATCAATAGGCATTTACCAGTATTCCTCTTGAATGAAGTCTGTACGTTCCCACTCATCTGTTGATTCTTCGAGCATCTGTATCTGACTCCTCAAATGGTCAGATTTCCCTCATTTCGACCACAATGACCACTTTTATCTCTACTGACATAAGTTTTCTAAAGATCTTGCTATGGTCACGTACCTGCTGTACTTTGAATCTTGTTTCTGTTACAACTCCTTTGGAAGTTGTCACGATTTTTTTCCTTGAGGAGTGTCCAACATTTGTCAGTATCACCAAACGATACGCACAGTCTATATGTTTTTTGTTGGGTTTGAACCGGTAAAAAATATTCCTTTTCTTTGATTTTTTGTCATAGAATTTTGATCCAGTAACCGACCACGTACTATACTCTTCTATTACAGTGTTATTGGTAGACACACTAGTAACAGGGATAGTCAACATATTTTGGTGGTCTTCTGATAAAATTAGAGTCTGATAACCTTGGAACGGCTCTGGGATGTAAATGCGAGGGTTGACACAATGTTTTTCAGAAAAGGTGGTTCTTATTTGATCTAAAAGAAGACTGAATTCTTCCTTGCAAGATACAAGAGCTTTCCACTCAAAAGCATCATAAAGTGAATCTTGAAGACATTGCTTTGACCTATCATTCATTTTAGGGCGAGTTGGAAGTCTGCTTTTAAGTATACTAAGCTCTGAAGAGGGTATATGGACAAAGCGGATCTTGGAGATGACGTCCTCAATGTACTCATGATGCTCCTCCTTTTCTTTATCACCACCTGTGCAAAGCCATTCAAGAGCTTGATTGAAAAGATCCAATTCATTTGTCACAACCAGGTCAGAGCTCTCCAACAACTTGAGAAATAAAGTTGGACTCATCTTCTGTAAAGTGGAATCAGATAGATGAAAAAAGTTGGCTTCAAGAAACTTAAAGCAGTGGTCATACACCTTGGTTAATCCAAACTCTTCAGCATCAGTCAGTGCTTGGAGAGCTTTTCTGTCATCAGAAACCGCTCCTATTAGAAACTCCTCACACAGATCACATACCTCTTCGACTTCATACCTCTTAGCAAGCTTGTGGAAGGAGTAGACAGTATCTTTGCAGATCTCGATCGACTCTGTATACATGAACCTCAAAAAGTCAGAGAAGATTGCCTCATATTCTTGAACTTCTTCCAAGACGTGTGGCTCATCCGACTTTGATCTCTCCAGCAACATCTCTTTAAATACTGGACTCCATGAAGATAGGATCAGCTTATGGACGTGGAAGATGCTTGACCCAACCATCAAAGTGATGTCACTCAGACTGCCGCTGTCGAAGAATTCTGAGAGTTTAAGCGGAAGAGGAACACTGGGTTGAGTTTCATCTTGGTCTTGAGATGCGTCATCATACTGCTCAGTCTTCACAGAAAATGAAAAAAGAATGCGATTTAAAGACATTGAGGTATGGCACATTAAGAGTTAAGGATCTGTGTTGGTACGTAACTTTACCTAACAGTTGCATCATTCACAAGCTATCTTAAGTATTGGGGCTATTATCACATGCGGCAATTTACAGATACAATTTCCCATACCAACTTCCAAAAAGTATGGATTTATGTACAATAAAAAATTCACAGATAAATGTTATTTAGAAATCTGTATGGTATCCCAAACTCCGTTTAAAATTGAGAGTATATAGTCTAAAACTTGAAAATTAAAAAAGTAAACATAACAACCTGTTTTATTATTTTCTGTTCTTGTATTGCCGTCAACCATAGTCTTAGAAAAATCTGTTCTTCACTGGCATCATGCAGGCGAAATAATTCCATTGTGAATCTGAGAGTTAAAATGAAAAGAAAGAAAAAAACTTGTTTATGGGCAACAGTCCGAAAACAAAGATATTGCTGACCAAAGATATTGACAGATTAGAGAGACCATCAATACGTGACTCAGTTGGTAGAGCGTAGCACATAATCCCAGAAATCTTACGCCTTCTTTAATCTTTGTTCACCCCTTCCCCCTATAATGGACCCCAATGCATTTAAGACTTGACAAGCCCAAAGGCGCCCTTACTGACATATCAATGGCCGAGAGTGTGTGTATCAAATACACACACTAAAGTGCACGTTTCCATTGTTTGACCTCAGCAATGTCGACATATGCAATGGGTCTGTTACTGATCCAAGCTGGTTTTAAAGTCAAAGAACAGGGTTGGTAATACATGTAGTCAGAAAGAGTTTAAATATTTATGTTTGAAGTACTTTCAAAGTTGAGAAAATGGCATACGAGGACACGAATCACTTTTACCGCACTTACTTTGATTCCCTCATGATTGCACGTAAATGAACATGCCCTAAATTCCTGACAAAATACTAAACTGTCTTGTCTTGTTTTTTGGGCAATGACAACACTGAATTTGTTATGCAATTTTTCACAGTTTGACTGTATTGTGTGTTGTTTCAAAACTAGAATAACTAGTTTTTATATAGCGCTTTATCGACGGGCGTCTCAAAGTGCTTATCATTATTTATTTCTGGACAGGTTTTTAAATTTATTTGAATTATGATACTAATTTATGTAGCACCTTATAAGGGTTTACAAAGTGTCGCGGCGTATTCAGCAGCCACTGCCAGAAACACCGGGGCAAACCCCCTTCTCTGAGCGATACGTGTTACTGGGTTATTTTACGTGCATTACACAACACACAGGGGACCAACTGCTTTAGGTCCCATCCGAAGGACAAACCAATAATGGTTAAGTGTCTTGCTCCAGTGACACAAGTGTCTTGACCAGGACTCGAACCCACACTCTGCTGATCAGAAACACCAGAGCTTGAGTCCACTATGCTTGACCGCTCGGCCACGTACAAGCACAATGTATGTTTGTACTTTCCCTTGCGGTTCCATCCAATTGATTCAAGTATTTCAACCCCTGTACAAGGTTTAAAAAGTACACTGGGCCAATTATCATAATTTCAGCACACTGGATGAATTTAGCCTTCAATATAAAATGTACGATACACAAACTTTAATATGGATTCCTTTCATGTTACACATCTTCAATGTTGTGACTACAAAGGGTTACACCCCTGTTCCGCGACCCATATGTTCCAACACAATATATTTTTCCTAAACCAACCCTAACCCTAGCATGTAGATCCTGAGGGGTTATTGTAACATAAGTTGTCGTACTCCTGAATGAAGTTCATTCCCCTAGGGGTGTCGGAGCATAGATCAGTCACCATTACAATACACGATTCCTAATCATACGACAAAACAATTTTCAATCCAGAGCTTTCAATTTTATCTCAAGAAGCAATTCCCGTTTGCAAAACAGTCAAGTGTCATTTGTAAACCATTTGACTCGCCTCATTGTTTATCTTTTAAGTTCATTCACTTGTACCCTGGTCCATAGAGCATGGAGGTTTAATTTCTACCTTCATGCATAGAGCAAGGACCTGACTGGTCGTACCTCTGATGCTCAGCCAGGTTTTAACACACAAATTCCACTACACATTTATAGTCTCGTTTCTATGCTACAAAAATGCTTCAATTCTACTTACTTCAAATCAGGGTTTTTGTGAAGTTCAGCCACCAGCAAAGTCACCTAACCTGATTCACCTCCCTGACGGTTGTAGACTCGAAAAATTACTCAGGACACAAATCTCATCCCTCAGGCACAAGAGAATCGTCAAAAACCTTGCACACTGCCCAGTGATCAGCCTTCTGTTAATGACTTACTCTTACCAGCTTATGGGCTTGCACTATTGTACAGCCCAACCACAGTTGAAGTCACCATAATGGTACACTGAACACACCCACAGCAGACAGGACAGTAAGCACCACACATGCAATATATGTTCTACTCGCAAAATTTCTAACCAGGGGAATTCCCCAAGCCGTGCCATTATGGAGTCAATCCGTTGGGCATAATCATTAATCTGAAGACCAGATGACTTTTACCATGAACTTTGATAAAGATATTTATACAGCCGGAAATTCCAAACATTCAGAAACTGTTGCTAGAGGAATATAATTTTGTGAACTGAAGTGCCGTCAGATCTCTATAAAAAATTGTGAAATATAGACCCAATTGTTTAAATCATTTAAAGCTGCAATTATTATTTCAGTTATCTTTTTGAGTCTAGTGGCAATACTGTTAAACGTTGTTACTATGAGTGCCTGCTAATGATTAGATTTAAAAGAACACAACTTTGAGATTTCATTTGCTTGATGACATTTTTGTTAATAAGGCGGCCAAGTTTTTGGCTCATATTAATGATGTAATAATTGCTGAAGGGACAAAGAATATCATTTTGATTTGAGCACACATTGGTACAAAGTTAAGAACCCAAATAATATTTTATACTAATCAGCGCATGTTTACTATAGACCTTTATCATGGTGTGGCCATCTTGATTATCTCCCATTCAAATCAATGTAACCAAACCGAGGCTGGTTGGAGAAATAGTCTGGTTTCTGAATATTAGAAACCAATGAATATTAGCATTCACTACTGTTATTGGATACAGGGAACATGACCAAGATGGTGACATCATGAGAAAAGTCTGTTATGAGCATTTATTCCGAGTACAAGTGTTTGTACTTGCAGTGAACATTTATCGGACATCAACTAAAGAGGGTGGGGGCACTTATGCCACAACGTTTAACAGACAAAGTCTTTTAACAGAAAAGAAATTTTGAATGACCGGAGGTCAGTTTTGCATGAGCCCATTTCACAGTTAGATTTGAATCAAATTTTCGAGGGAAGCAAAAAAAACCAATATATACAAATAGGCCTATACAATAAAACTAACCTTAAAGAATCTCATCTCAAAAGGTGGTCTCGTTTTTGAAATATCACCAAAATCCGCAGCGAATATGTCCACGCATAAAGAATAATCCCTAATAAGACAACACGATCTGAGAAACGTTTCTCTCAGATTCAAATTTGTTGGGATAAAAACTGACATATTTTTCCATATCCACATTATTTTGAATTGAAATATTTCTCAAAATGCTTTATACTATCGAAAGTTGCTGTACTTCTAACCAAGTCAGTTTTTATTGCCATTAATTTTTAGAGTGATTACCAATCATGTACCTTCCCTTTAAACAGGAGGAGGTGACCGGGGGTCATTAGGTCAGGGGGCATGGTCCAAATGGGCCTGTGTATACGTCAGCCCATCCCAGCACCTTTGGATCAGGCGCTGGGACCGAGCGAATATGTTGATATAAATCAGCAAATTCTGATTCAATTTTTGTATTTTAAGGATGCCTTGATAACATATTACAGCTGAAATAGAAGGTAAATGTAGCAGGTAAACAAAACTATGGTGTAGAGTTTTAAGCAAACAGTACTTTTAATAAAAACATGCCAAAATATATGTAAATAATAAACCACAAAGGGAAACTGACAGAGTAAATATAAATCAATTTTGGGGTGAACAAAGACAAAATCAACACATAATGAACTTGCAACCTCCGGGTTCACGTGCTGGTGCTCCCTATTTTGTCAATATCTTTATTTCGGGGCACCAGTTAGAGAAACAAAGATTTTGTGAAAGGTATTGCCGAACGAAGATATTGACAAAATAGAGAGACCATCAATATTGGGGGTCAGTTAGTATTGCGCCAGGACATATAGACTCTGAGATGCCAGGTTTAAATCCCGCTCTAGTCAATTTATCTTTGTTCACCCCTATCCCCACCCTGCCCCCCAAGAAAAAAAGCAATTAACAACAAAGTAATTGAGTAATTACAAGTATTTACATATTTTGTACATTTTTACATGATTTTATGATTCTGAAAATCACCTTTTATAAATCCTTTACTGGAAAAGTTTAACCACAATTTACCTATCAATCTAGAGCAGTCACTATCGTTCAATAATAGAGTTGGTTCATCACTGTGTGTACAAAACAAGGAAACAAAGTTCTCAACAAACTTTTTCAAGTTTGTCATTAAAAAAAATGCCATTGAGCTAATTTTTGAAACTTCAAAGAGCCAAATGAGTTGACTGCGATATCATTGAAATAATGATCTGTATTCACTACGTGTGAATACTAGACACAAGATGAATGGTTGAAAATCAACATTTTGGACTTTCAGTTTAAAGTTAATTGTGAATTTATAAATTGTACAAACTGCAGCTTTGCAAAAGGCAGAGGTGGTTATACAAGTGGTTTCACAATGCACAAAAAACAAATATTTTCCTAGTAATTTCATGTAATATATTTCACAAGTCTTGATTACACCAAAATGTCCTTTAAAAAAACCTGTGTTTACTGTACACATTACTATAAAAAGGCTTAATTAAACACAAAACATTAATCCAATTTCCCCGCATAAAAAAAATGTGATATAGAAAAATATCAGAAAGTTACTAAGTGGACAAAAAGTGTACTCTGCAACTTGTCTCCAACAGACATTGAAATATGGACCCAATTTTTTAAGTTATTAAAAGCTGCAATAATTATTTATCTTTCAGCATTATGAGTCTAGTGGCAATATAAACGTAGTCAAAGTTTGCTAATTATTAGATTTTACAAATGTATTTATTAGTTTTTCTTCCCAATCTATGCAGTATACATGAGTTGCTTATGTTTTTTGTATCTAAAAAATAAAAAATGTGAAAAAACAAAAAACATTTTTATCAATGTCATGCTGGGCAAAAACACAGAGTTTCACAAAAAGCTCCTAAGCATCTTGACGTCACACCAATTTTTCTGTTTTTCAGCTTAAGTTTCCTTTTTGGGCACAATGCATGTGCTTTCATAGGCCCTAACACATGTTTAACTGTTATGTTCAACAAGTTACACCTTGCTTTATAGTTGGCTAACTAATCCGGGTCACAATCACAATGATTCGTTATCACTATCATTTATGCAATCAATAGGCATTTACCAGTAGTCCTCTTGAATGAAGTCTGTTGGTTCCAACTCATCTGTTGATTCTTCGAGCATCTGTATCCGACTCCTCAAAAAGTGAAATTTCCTCATTTTGACCATGATGACCACCTTTATCTCTACTGACATAAGTTTTCTAAAGATCTTGCTATGGTCACGTACCTGCTGTACTTTGAATCCTGTTTCTGTCACAACTCCTTTGGAAGTTGTCACGATTGGTTTCCTTGAGGAGCGTCCAACATTTGTCAGTATCACCAAACGATACGCACAGTCTATATGTATTTTGTCAGGTTTGAACCGGTAAACAATATTCCTTTTCTTAGATTTTTTGTCATAGAATTTTGATCCAGTAACTGACCACATTCTAGACTCTTCTGATAAGGTGTTGTTGGCAGACACACCAGTAACAGGGATAGTCATCGTATTTTGGTTGTGTTCTGATAAATATAGATTCTGATAACCTTGGAGCAGCTGTGGGATGTAAATGCGAGGGTCGACACAATGTTTTTCAGATAAGGTGGTTCTTATGTTACATGGAAGAAGAGTTAATTCTTTCTTGCAAGATGCAAGAGCTTTCCACTCAAAAGCGCCATAAAGTGAATCTTGAAGACATTGCTTTAGCCTATCATTCATTTTAGGGTGAGTTGGAAGACTGCTTTTAAGTATACTAAGCTCTAAAGAGGACATATAGGCGAAGTGGATCTTGGAGATGACGTCCTCAATGTACTCATGATGCTCGTCCTTTCTTTTATCACCACCTGTGCAAAGCCAATCAAGAGCTTGATTGAAAAGATCCAATTCACTTATCACAACCAGGTCAGAGCTCTCCAACAACTTCAGAAATAAAGTTGGACTCATCTTCTTTAAAGTGGAATCAGATAGATGAAAAAAGTTGGCTTCAAGAAACTTAAAGCAGTGGTCATACACCTTGGTTAATCCAAACTCTTCAGCATCAGTCAGTGCTTTGAGGGCTTTACTGTCATCGGAAACCGCTCCTATTAGAAACTCCTCACACAGATCACATACCTCTTCGACTTCATACTTCTTAGCAAGCTTGTGGAAGGAGTAGACAGTATCTTTGCTGATCTCGATCGACTCTGTATACATGAACCTCAAAAAGTCAGAGAAGATTGCCTCATATTCTTGAGCTTCTTCCAAGACATGTGACTCATCTGACTTTGACTTCTCCAGCAACATCTGTTTAAATACTGGACTCCATGAAGATAGGATCAGCTTATGGGCGTGGAAGATGCTTGACCCAACCATCAAAGTGATGTCACTCAGACTGCCGCGATCGAAGAATTCTGAGAGTTTTAGCGGAAGAGGAACACTGGGTTGAGTTTCATCTTGGTCTTGAGATGTGTCATCATACTGCTCAGAATGAACAGAAAAAAACATGGAGGTATGGCACGTTAAGAGTTAGGGATCTGTATTGGTACGTAAATTTACCTAACACTAACAGTTGCTCACATTTGCCTTATTCGAGATATATCATTCACAAGCTATCTTAAGTCTTGGGGTCATATATATCACATGGGGCAATTTACAGGCAAACTTTCAAAAAGTAATTTTAAAAAAAAGTTCACTACAGATTAATTTCTTTAGAAATCTGTATGGTATGCTAAACACTGTTTAAAATTCAGAGTATAGTCTAAAACTTAATTAATAAAAAGTAAACATAACAACCTCCTTTTGTGTTACATAACAATGACCTTTATGTAATATCACCATCCTATTTACTGGTGTCATCTCATGCAGGTCATTCGATCATTGGCATCGTGAAATTCTGAGAATTTGAAAGGAAAAAAAAAAAAAAAAAATCATTTATAGGCAACAGTCAGAGAACAATAATGTTGCTGACCAAAGATATTGACAGATTAGAGAGACCGTCAGTATGTGGCTCAGTTGGTAGAGCACTAGCACATAAACCAAGAGATCACAGGTTGAAGTCCTGCGCTAGTCATTTTATCTTTGTTCACTCTCCTTCCCCCTATGATAGACCCCAATGCATATGACATCACAAGCCCGAACAGCGCCCTCACTGATGTCAATTAAGAAATATCGATGGCAGAGAGTTGTGCGGCGCACACACAATTAAGTGCATGTTTCCATTGTTTGACCTCAGCAATGGCGACCTATGCAATGGGTCTGTTACTGATCCAAGCTGGTTTTAAAGTCAAAGAACAGGGTTGGTAATACATGTAGTCAGAAAGAGTTTAAATATTTATGTTTGAAGTACTTTCAAAGTTGAGAAAATGGCATATGAGGGCACAAATCACTATTATCACACTTACTTTGATTCCCTCATATTTGCACGTAAATGAACATGCACTAAATTCCTGACAAAATGTTTAACTGTCTCGTCTTGTTATTTGCACTGAGTTTTCATGCAATTTTCACAGGTTGATTATTTGGTGTGTTGTTTCATAACTAGATAACTAGTTTTTATATAGTGCTTTATCGATGGGCGTCTCAAAGTGCTTATCATTATTTATTTCCAGACAGGTTTTTTAAATTGTTTCGAATTACGATATCAATTTATGTAGCACCTTATAAGGGTTTACAAGGTGTTGCGGCCACTGCCAGAAACACCGGGGTAAACCCCTTCTCTTGGCGATAAGTGTAACTGGGTTATTTTACGTGCATTACACAACACTTGGGACCAACGGCTTTACATCCAATCCGAAGAACAAAGCAATAATGGTTAAGTGTCTTGCTCCAGTGACACAAGTGTCAAGACCGGGACTCGAACCCACACTCTGCTGATCAGAATTTTCAATCCAGAGAGTTACTTACAATTTATAAACTTCCAGTAATTCCAAGAAGTAATTCCCGTTTGCAAAACAGTCAAATTTTTCATCTTTTAAGTTCATTCACTTGTACCCTGGTCCATAGAGCATGGAGGTTTAATTTCTACCTTCATGCATAGAGCAAGGACCAGACTGGCCGTACCTCTGATGCTCAGCCAGGTTTCTCTAACACACAAATTCCACTACACATTTATAGTCTCGTTTCTATGCTACAAAAATGCTTCAATTCTACTTACTTCAAAACAGGTTTTTTTTGTGAAGTTCAGCCACCAGCAAAGTCACCTAACCTGATTCACCTCCCTGGTGGTTGTAGACTTGAGAAATTACTCAGGACACAAATGTCATCCCTCAGGCACAAGAGGTTTGTCAAAAACCCTTGCACACTGCCCAGTGATCAGCCTTCTGTTAATGACTAACTCTTACCAGCTTACGGGCTTGCACTATTGTACAGCCCAACCACAGTGGAAAATCACCATAATGGTACACTGAACACACCCGCAGCAGACAGAAAGCACCACACATGCAATATTTGTTCTACTCGCAAAATTTCTCACCAGGGGAATTCCCCAAGCCATGCCATTATGGAGTCCTACAATCTGTTGGGCATAATCATTAATCTGAAGACCAGATGACTTTTACCATGAACTTTGATAAAGATATTTAAACAGCCGGAAATTCCAAACATTCAGAAACTGTTGCTAGAGGAATATAATTTTGTGAACTGAAGTGCTCTTCAGTTCTCTATAAAAAAGTGTGAAATATAGACCCAATTTTTAAAATCATTTATAAAAGCTGCAATGATGATTCAAGTTATCTTTTTGAGTTTAGTGGCAATACTTATAAATGTAGTTACTATGAGTGCCTGCTAATAATTAGATTTAAAAGAACACAACTTTGAGGTTTCATTTGCTTGATGACATTTTTGTTAATAAGGCGGACAAGTTTTTGGCTCATATTAATGATGTAATAATTGCTGAAGGGACAAAGAATATAATTTTGATTTGATCACACATTGGTACAAAGGTAAGAACCCAAATAATATTTTATACTAATCAGCGCATGTTTACTCATAGACCTTTATCATGGTGTGGCCATCTTGATTATCTCCCATTCAAATCAATGTAACCAAACCGAGGCCGGATGGAGAAATAGTCTGGTTTCTGTTTTTCACTACTGATACAGGGAACATGGTGGCATCATGAGAAAAGACTGTTATGAGCATTTATTCCGGGTACTAGTGTCTGTACTTGCAGTAAACAATTATCGGACATCAATTAAAGAGAGTCGGGGGCACTTGCCACAGCTTTTAACAGACAAAGTCAATTTTCGTTCAAGTTGTTACACCTAGGCCTATATTCAGATATCAAGAAATTTTGAATGACCGGAGGTCAGTTTTGCATGAGCCCATTTCAAAGTTAGATTTGAATCAAATTTCAAGGGAACAAAATCAAAAGCAAAAAAAAACAATACGGGCTCCATAGGATATGATTACTGGCTTATGAGCCTCTGCAAATTCTTGTTCAGGAAGTAGTGATGCATGATGGGAACGATTGTACCGCAGTCGGCGCAGTGTGCACAATCGCAATGTGTGCATGTCCGCACACGATATGATAAACACATGAAGGCTCCATGGATAGTGTAAATAATTTTTGTAAACCGAAGTAAGAATAATGTTACGATGGAGCCCCATTTTTAGTACCATGCAAAGATTGACAATGATTGTTTGCAATGGATTTACACAATAAAGCTACATTATTATTGATAGTCAAATCTTTCTCAAACAGGAGGAGGTGACCAGAGGTCATTAGGTCAGTGGGAATGGTCCAATGCGCATGAGCATACATGTACATCAGCCCATCCCAGTGCCTTTGGATCAGGCGCTGGAACCGAGCGAATATGTTGATATAAATCAGCAAATTCTGATTCAATTTTTGAATTTTAAGGATGCTTCGATAACATATTACAGCTAAAATAGAAGGTAAACGTAGCACGTAAACAAAACTATGGTGTACAAAGATTTTAGCGAACAGTACTTTTAATAAACTAATGCCAAAATATATGTAAATAATAAACCACGAAGTGAACATGATGGAGTAAAAATAAATCAATTTTGGGGTGAACAAAGACAAAATCAACACATCATGAACTTGCAACCTTTAGGTTCACGTGCTGGTGCTCCCTATTTTGTCAATATCTTGATTTGGGGGCACCAGTTAGAGAACAAAGATATTGTGCAAGATATTGCCGAACGAAGATATTGACAAAATAGATAGACAATCAATATTGGGGCTCAGTTAGTATAGCTCTGAGATCAGGACATAAACTCAGAGATCCCAGGTTTAAATCCCGTTCTAGTCAATTTATCTTTGTTCACCCCTATGCCCAGCCCCCCCCCCCCCCCCCCCGCTAAATCCCGCTCTAGTCAATTTATCAACATTTTGACAGTTTTAAGTTTAATTGTGAATTTATCAATTGTACCAACTGCAGCTTTACAAAAGGCGTAGGTGGTTTCACAATGCATCAACATTTTTCCTAGTAATTTCATGTAATATATTTCACAAATCTTGATTACACAAAAAAATTGCATTTTCTTTAAATTGTGTTTACTCTACACATTACTATAAAAGGGCTTAACTAAACACAAAGCAATATTCCAATTTCCTCGCATAAAACAAATGTGATCTAGAAAAATCACAGAAAGTTACAAAGTGGACAAAAGTGTACTCTGCAACTTGTCTCCAACAGACATTGAAATATGGACCCAATTTTTTAAGTTATTAAAAGCTGCAATAATTATTTATCTTTCAGCATTTTGAGTCTAGTGGCAATATAAACGTAGTCAAAGTTTGCTAATAATTAGATTTTACACTGATTTATTAGTTTTTCTTCCCAATCTATGCAGTAAACATGAGTTGCTTAAGTTATATGTATCTAAAAAATACAAATATTCTTATACAAGCAAAAATGTAAGAAAAGTTTAAGGTGCTTTACTAAATGAAATTTGTTTAAACTAGGCGGCTAAATATTTAATTGATATAATAATTGCTTAAGGGACAAAGAATATAACTGGTTTTATAATGCATTGGTGCAAAGATAAGAACCAAAATAATATTCTGTATTAATTTATTGTTTTTACTAGCATCACATTTTTAATGAGTGTTATTCTGGGTAGGTTTTATTTAACAAGTGTTTATATATTTGCTGTGAATGTTTATCGATTTTCATTTTTGATGTTCCGTTGTTGATTTTCTGTGTGCCAAATAAACAAAATACAAATGAAAAACACATGTGATGAATCTGGGATTAATACAACTTGATACATTGTGGTCTGGTCAGGAGAAATCTGCTTCTAGCCGACAAACACAACTGTTCTATGATGTGGAAAGAGAGCAAATTCAGGTTGTGTCGCAAAACTTTTAAAACTGTAAAACAAAATTTAGACATCTTTTAGAATGAGGAAGGTGATTTGTGTTTAATCTTCAGGTTTTGACAGGTGATCAAACATTAAGAAGTGCCCTCTATTGACCACCAATCCAAGATACATTATCTGAAAATCACATTAGTTTTTGGTTGAACAGAGAGAAATTGACTTGAGCGGGATTTGAACCAGCGACCTCCGGATTAACGTACCGGCGCTCTACCAACCGAGCTATCTAGCCCTATGTTGGGGGTCTCCCTATTTTATTGCTCAGGGGTGCCAGTCAGAAGCCATACAACCGTTAACTGCCGAGTAGCCAGGGATCACACCCAAGTTTACGATACAACCTGGGAAGCGGCATGTTGATTTATCAGTGACATCCACATTTTTAAGAAAATGGGGAGTTCGAGAAATTACTAACAATATCCCCAGAAACTGGACAGGAGGACATGCATGTCGAAGATCAACTTGAACAAAATTAACATAAATGTTCTTCTGTTATAGAAATGTAAATGAGTGTGTAATGATTACATGTAGTTGAGTAAAACCCAATAAAAATTGTTTCAAAATATGAATAAAAACAAAACATTTTTATCAATGTCATGCTGGGCAAAAACACAAAAAGCCCCTAAGCATCTTGACGTCACACCATGGACTAAATCCAAACAAGACAATGGAAAATGCATAGAGGCAAAGATGAACAACCTTCATCCAGTGACATAGTTCACAGACTGGTTTTATAGGCTGCTTTTCTGCGGCACTGGTACTCGTTGTGATTTATGGTTTATGGACCCATGCAGATGAAAGTGGCTGATTTGAGATAAAGTTTGATTTGAGATAATCGGCTAGATGAAAGTGGTGGTTGATTTGAGAGAATCGGCTAGATAAAAGTGGTGGTTGATTTGAGATGGAGTTTTAATTTTTCTGTTTTTCACCTTAAGCTTCCTTTTTGGGGAACACTGCATGTGCTTTCATAACAAATGTTGAACTGTTATGTTCAACAAGTTACACTTTGCTTTATAGTTGGCTAATTAATCCAGCTCATCATCATAGGGATCAAGATACATGGATTCAATATGAGGCACTGACAAGAAATTTAATCTCTGTTGAAATAAGTCTGTCAGTCTGCACTCCTCTCTTGATTCTTCGACCATCTGTAACTGACCCCGGTCAGATTTCCTCATCTTGACCATGATGACCACTTTTATTTTGACTGACATAAGTTCTTTACTGGTATGGTGAAGTACTTGCTCTACTTTGACCCCTGTTTTTGTTGCAACTCCTTTGGAAGTTATCACGGTGGGATTCATGAAGAACCTTCCAACATTTGTCAGTATCACCAAACGATACGAACGGTCTGTATGTATTTTTCCAGGTTTGAACCAGTAACAAATTTCACATTTCTTTGATTTTTCATTGTAGATTGCTGATCCAGTAACAGACCACATACTAGACTCTTCTGATATGGTGTTATTGGCAGACACACCAGTAACAGAGATAGTCAATGTATTTTTGAGCTTTTCTGATAAAAATAGAGTCTGATAACCACTGAACGGCTCTGGGATGTAAATGCGAGGGTCGACACAATGTTCTTCAGATAAGGTGGTTCTTATGTGCTGTGGAACAAGATTAAATTCTTTCTCACAAGATGCAAGAGCTTTCCACTCAAAAGCGCCACAAAGTGACTCTTGAAGACATTGCTTTAACCTATCATTCATTTTAGGGTGAGTTGGAAGTCTGCTTTTAAGTATACTAAGCTCTGAAGAGGACATTTGGGCAAAATGGATCTTGGAGATGACGTCCTCGGTGTACTCAAGATGCTCGTCCTTTCTCTCATCACCACCTGTGCAAAGCCAATCAAGAGCTTGATTGAAAAGATCCAATTCACTTATCACAACCAGGTCAGAGCTCTCCAACAACTTGAGAAATAACCTTGGACTCATCTCTTTAAACAAGAATCAGATAAACAAAAAAAGTTTGTTTCAAGATACTTGAAGCACTGTTCATACACCTTGGTAAGTCCAAACTCTTCAGCATCAGTTAGTGCTTGGTGGGCTATATTGTTATTGGAAACCTCTCCTATTAGAAACTCCTCACACAGATCACATATCTCTTCGACTTTATACTTCTTAGAAAGCTTGTGGAAGGAGTAGACAGTATCTTTGCAGATCTCGATCGTCTCTGTATACATGAACCTCAAAAAGTCAGAGAAGATCGCCTCATATTCTTGAGCTTCTTCCAAGACGTGTGACTCATCTGACTTTGACTTCTCCAGCAACATCTCTTTAAATACTGGACTCCATGAAGATAAGATCAGCTTATGGACGTGGAAGACGCTTGACCCAACCATCAAAGTGGTGTCACTCAGACTGCCGCTGTCAAAGAATTGTGAGAGTTTCAGCGGAAGAGGAACACTGGGTTGAGTTTCATCTTGGTCTTGAGATGGGTCATAAGACTGCTCAGAATTAACAGAAATTGGAAAAAGAGTGCGTTTTAAAGACATTGAGGTACAACACATTAATAGTTAAGGATCTGTGTTGGTACTTAACTTTACCTAACAGTTGCTTACATTTGCCTTATTCTGGATATATCATTCACAAGCTACATGTGTATCTTAAGTCTTGGGGCCATATATATCAAATGGGGCAAGTTACAGGTAAACTTTCAAATATTGATTTAAAACAAGTATGGATATGTACTGTAAAAAATTAACTTCACACAGATGCACGTTCTTTAGAAATCTGTATGGTATCCTAAATTCCGTTTAAAATTTAGAGTACAGTCTAAAACTTAATTAATAAAAAGTAAACATAACAACCTCCTTCATATCTTGTTCTAGATTTCTGTATAAAGCCGTCAGCCATTGTTCTGGTGAGGGCCCATGAAACCATTCATCTGCATACAATGCCATTATGAAACTGTGAATCTGAGAATTTGGATGGAAAAAAATAAAAAATAATAATTCATAGGCAACAGTCAGAAAACAAAGATATTGTGAAAGATATTGCTGACCAAAGATATTGGCAGATTAGAGAGACCGTCATCATGTGGCTCAGTTGGTAGAGCACTAGCACTTAAACCCAGAGATCACAGGTTCAAATCCCGCTCTAGTCATTTTATCTTTGTTCACCCCTTCCCCCTATGATAGACCCCAATGCATATGACATCACAAGCCCAAATGGCGCCCTCACTGATGTCAATTTAGACATATCCATGGCAGAGAGTTGTGTGCGGCGCACACACAAGTGCACGTTTCCATTGTTTGACCTCAGCAATGGCGGCCTATGCAATGGGTCTGTTACTGATTCAAGAACAGAAATGGTAATACATGTAGTCAGAAAGAGTTTAAATATTTATGCTTGAAGTACTTTCAAGGTTGAGAAAATGGCATATGAGGGCACAAATCACTATTACTGCACATACTTTAATTTCCTCATGTTTGCACGTAAATGAATGCACTAAATTCCTGACAAAATGCTAAACTGTCTTTTCTTGTTTTTCGCCCGATGACAACACTGAATTTTCATGCAATTTTCACATGTTGACTGTATGGCGTGTTGTTTCATAACTAATAACTATTGTTTTATATAGCGCTTTTATCGACGGGCATCTCAAAGTGCTTATCATTATTTATTTCCAGGTTTTTAAATTGTTTCGAATTATGAAATCAATTTATGTACCACCTTGTAAGGGTTTACAAGGTGTCGCGGCGTATTCAGCAGCCACTGCCAGATACACCGGGGTAAACCCCTTCTCTTAGCGATAAGTGTAACTGGGTTATTTTACGTGCATTACACAACACACAGGGGACCAACGGCTTTACACCCCATCCGAAGGACAAACCAATAGTGGTTAAGTGTCTTGCTCCAGCTCCAGTGACACAAGTGTCAAGACCGGGACTTGAACCCACACTCTGCTGATCAAATTTTCAATCCAGAGAGTTACTTTCAATTTGATAAACTTTCAGTTATCCCAAGAAATAATTCCCGCTTGCAAAACAGTCAAATGCTATTTGTAAACCATTTGACTCGCCTCATTTTTCATCTTGTAAGTTCATGCACTTGTACCCTGGTCCATAGAGCATGGAGGTTAATTTCTACCTTCATGCATAGAGCAAGGACCAGACTGGTCGTACCTCTGATGCTCAGCCAGGTTTCTCTAACACACAAATTCCACTACACATTTATAGTCTCGTTTCTATGCTACAAAAATGCTTCAATTCTACTTACATAAAAACAGGTTTATGTGAAGTTCAGCCACCAGCTCACCTCCCTAGTGGTTGTAGAATCCAGAAACTACTCAGGACACAAAAAATCATCCCTCAGGCACAAGAGACTTGTCAAAACCTTGCACACTGCCCAGTGATCAGCCTTCTGTTAATTACTAACTCGTACCAGCTTACGGGCTTGCATTATTGTATGGTCCAACCACAGTGCAAAATCACCCCCAAAAATGGTACACTGAACACACCCACAGCAGACAGGAAGCACCACACATTCAATGTTAGTTCTACTCACAAAATTTCCACGAGAATCCCGAGACTTGCGGTATGGATCTACATCTGTTGGCATAATCATTGATCGAAGACCGATGACTTTTACCATAACTTTGATAAAGATATTGATCACGGAGGGGGGGGGGGGACTTTACCATGAACTGTTGATAAAGATGAATATACATGTCGGGGGGGGGGGGGGGGGGATTGAACTGAAGTGATCTCCAGTTCTCTATAAAAAAGTGTAAAATATAGACCCATTGTTTAAGTCATTTAAAGCTGCAATTATTATTTCAAGTTATCTTTTTGAGTTTAGTGGCAATACTTAAAAATGTAGATACTATGGGTGCCTGCTAATAATTAGATTCAAAAGAACCAACTTTGAGGTTTCATTCGCTTGATGAAATTTTTGTTAATAAGGCAGCCAAGTTTTTTGCTCATATTAATGATGTAATAATTGCTGAAGGGACAAAGAATATAATTTTAATTTAATAAAACATTGGTACAAAGGTAAGAACCCAAATAATATTTTATACTAATCAGCGCATGTTTACTATAGACCTTTATCATGGTGTGGCCATCTTGATTATCTCCCATTCAAATCAATGTAACCAAACCGAGGCTGGATGGAGAAATAGTCTGGTTTCTGTTTTTTACAATGAATATTAGCATTCACTACTGTTATTGGATACAGGGAACATGACCAAGATGGTGGCATCATGAGAAAAGACTGTTATGAGCATTTATTCTGAGTACAAGTGTCTGTACTTGCAATTTAACAATTGTCGGACATCAACTAAAGAGAGTTGGGGGCACTTGCCAAGAAAAATTTTGAATGACCAGGAGGTCAGTTTTTTGCATGAGCCCATTTCACAGTTAGATTTGAATCAAATTTCGAGGGAACAAAATCAAAGCAAAAAAAACCAATACGGGCTCCATAGGATATGATTACTGGCTGATGAGCCTCTGCAAATTCTTGTTCAGGAAGTAGTGATGCATGATGGGACTGATTGTACCGCAGTCGGCGCAGTGTGCACAATCGCAAAGTGTGCATGTCCACCTACGATATGATAAACACATGGAGGCTCCATGGATAGTGTAAATAATTTTTGTAAACCGAAGTAAGAATAATGTTACGATGGAGCCCCATTTTTAGTACCATGCAAAGATTGACAATGATTGTTTGCAATGGATTTACACAATAAAGCTACATTATTATTGATAGTCAAATCTTTCTCAAACAGGAGGAGGTGACCAGAGGTCATTAGGTCAGTGGGAATGGTCCAATGCGCATGAGCATACATGTACATCAGCCCATCCCAGTGCCTTTGGATCAGGCGCTGGGAACCGAGCGAATATGTTGATATAAACCAGCAAATTCTGATTCATTTTTGAATTTTAAGGATGCTTCGATAACATATTACAGCTAAAATAGAAGGTAAACGTAGCACTTTAAACAAAACTATGGTGTACAAAGATTTTAGCGAACAGTACTTTTAATAAACTAATGCCAAATATATGTAATTAATAAACCACGAAGTGAACATGATGGAGTAAAAATAAATCAATTTTGGGGTGAACAAAGACAAAATCAACACATCATGAACTTGCAACCTTTAGGTTCACGTGCTGGTGCTCCCTATTTTGTCAATATCTTGATTTGGGGGCATCAGTTAGAGAACAAAGATATTGTGCAAGATATTGCCGAACGAAGATATTTACAAAATAGATAGACAATCAGTATTGGGGCTCAGTTAGTATAGCTCTGAGATCAGGACATAAACTCAGAGATCCCAGGTTTAAATCCGTTCTAGTCAATTTATCTTTGTTCACCCCTATGCCCAGCCCCCCCCCCCCCCCCCCCCCCCCCCCCCCCCGCTAAATCCCGCTCTAGTCAATTTATCAACATTTTGACAGTTTTAAGTTTAATTGTGAATTTATCAATTGTACCAACTGCAGCTTTACAAAAGGCGTAGGTGGTTTCACAATGCACAAAAACCAACATTTTTCCTAGTAATTTCATGTAATATATTTCACAAATCTTGATTACACAAAAAAATTGCATTTTCTTTAAATTGTGTTTACTCTACACATTACTATAAAAGGGCTTAACTAAACACAAAGCAATATTCCAATTTCCTCGCATAAAACAAATGTGATCTAGAAAAATCACAGAAAGTTACAAAGTGGACAAAAAGTGTACTCTGCAACTTGTCTCCAACAGACATTGAAATATGGACCCAATTTTTTAAGTTATTAAAAGCTGCAATAATTATTTATCTTTCAGCATTTTGAGTCTAGTGGCAATATAAACGTAGTCAAAGTTTGCTAATAATTAGATTTTACACTGATTTATTAGTTTTTCTTCCCAATCTATGCAGAATACATGAGTTGCTTAAGTTATATGTATCTAAAAAATACAAATATTCTTGTACAAGCAAAATGTAAGAAAAGTTTAAGGTGCTTTACTAAATGAAATTTGTTTAAACTAGGCGGCTGAATATTTAATTGATATAATAATTGCTTAAGGGACAAAGAATACAACTGGTTTTATAATGCATTGGTGCAAAGATAAGAACCAAAATAATATTCTGTATTAATTTTTTGTTTTTACTACCATCACAGTTTTAATGAGTGTTATTCTGGGTAGGTTTTATTTAACAAGTGTTTATATATTTGCTGTGAATGTTTATCGATTTTCATTTTTGATGTTCCGTTGTTGATTTTCTGTGTGCCAAATAAACAAAATACAAATGAAAAACACATGTGATGAATCTGGGATTAATACAACTTGATACATTGTGGTCTGGTCAGGAGAAATCTGCTTCTAGCCGACAAACACAACTGTTCTATGATGTGGAAAGAGAGCAAATTCAGGTTGTGTCGCAAAACTTTTAAAACTGTAAAACAAAATTTAGACATCTTTTAGAATGAGGAAGGTGATTTGTGTTTAATCTTCAGGTTTTGACAGGTGATCAAACATTAAGAAGTGCCCTCTATTGACCACCAATCCAAGATACATTATCTGAAAATCACATTAGTTTTTGGTTGAACAGAGAGAAATTGACTAGAGCGGGATTTGAACCAGCGACCTCCGGATTAACGTACCGGCGCTCTACCAACCGAGCTATCTAGCCCTATGTTGGGGGTCTCCCTATTTTATTGCTCAGGGGTGCCAGTCAGAAGCCATACAACCGTTAACTGCCGAGTAGCCAGGGATCACACCCAAGTTTACGATACAACCTGGGAAGCGGCATGTTGATTTATCAGTGACATCCACATTTTTAAGAAAATGGGGAGTTCGAGAAATTACTTACAATATCCCCAGAAACTGGACAGGAGGACATGCATGTCGAAGATCAACTTGAAGAAAAATTAACATAAATGTTCTTCTGTTATAGAAATGTAAATGAGTGTGTAATGATTACATGTAGTTGAGTAAAACCCAATAAAAATTGTTTCAAAATATGAATAAAACAAAACATTTTTATCAATGTCATGCTGGGCAAAAAAGCACAGAGTTTCACAAAAAGCCCCTAAGCATCTTGATGTCACACCATGGACTAAATCCAAACAAGACAATGGAAAATGCATAGAGGCAAAGATGAACAACCTTCATCCAGTGACATAGTTCACAGACTGGTTTTATAGGCTGCTTTTCTGCGGCACTGGTACTCGTTGTGATTTATGGTTTATGGACCCATGCAGATGAAAGTGGCTGATTTGAGATAAAGTTTGATTTGAGATAATCGGCTAGATGAAAGTGGTGGTTGATTTGAGATGGAGTTTTAATTTTTCTGTTTTTCACCTTAAGCTTCCTTTTTGGGGAACACTGCATGTGCTTTCATAACAAATGTTGAACTGTTATGTTCAACAAGTTACACCTTGCTTTATAGTTGGCTAATTAATCCGGGTCAGAATTACCATATTATGGCTATTATTCATCATAGAGATGTTGAAGTAAGTCTGTTATTCTCCTCTCCTCTCTTGAATCTTCGAGCATCTGTGACTGACCCTGGTCAGATTTCGTCACATTGACCATGATGGCCACTTTTATTTTGACTGACGTAAGTTCTTTACTGGTATGGTGAAGTACTTGCTCTACTTTGACTCCTGTTTTTGTTGCAACTCCTTTTGAAGTTATCACAATGGGGTCTATGAAGAGCCTTCTTCCAACATTTGACAGTATCACCAAACGATACGCACAGTCTGTATGTATTTTTGGGGATTTGAACCAGTAACAAATTTCCCATTTCTTTGATTTTTCATTGTAGATTGCTGATCCAGTAACAGACCACGTACTAGACTCTTCTGATAAGGTGTTATTGGCAGACACACCAGTAACAGGGAAAGTCAACGAATTTTGGCGGTTTTCTGATAAAATTAGAGTCTGATAACCACCTAACAGCTCTGGGACGTAAATGCGAGGGTCGACACAATGTTTTTCAGATAAGGTGGTTCTTATGTGATGTGGAAGAAGATTGAATTCTTCTTCCTTGCAAGATACAAGAGCTTTCCACTCAAAAACATTATGAAGTGAATCTTGAAGACATTGCTTTAACCTATCATTCATTTTAGGGTGAGTTGGAAGTTCGCTTTTAAGTGTGCTAAGCTCTGAAGAGGACATATGGACAAAGCGGATCTTGGAGATGACGTCCTCGGTGTACTCAAGATGCTCGTCCTTTCTCTCATCACCACCTGTGCAAAGCCAATCAAAAGCTTGATTGAAAAGTTCCAATTCATCTGCCACAACCAGGTCAGAGCTCTCCAACAACTTCAGAAATAACCTTGGACTCATCTTCTTTAAAGTGGAATCAGATAGATTAAAAAAGTTGGCTTCAAGAAACTTAAAGCAGTGGTCGTACACCTTGGTAAATCCAAACTCTTCAGCATCAGTCAGTGCTTGGAGAGCTTTTCTGTCATCAGAAACCGCTCCTATTAGAAACTCCTCACACAGATCACATATCTCTTCGACTTCATACTTCTTAGCAAGCTTGTGGAAGGAGTAGACAGTATCTTTGCAGATCTCGATCGACTCTGTATACATGAACCTCAAAAAGTCAGAGAAGATTGCCTCATATTCTTGAGCTTCTTCCAAGACGTGTGGCTCATCTGACTTTGACCTCTCCAACAACATCTGTTTAAATACTGGACTCCATGAAGATAGGATCAGCTTATGGACGTGGAAGATGCTTGACCCAACCATCAAAGTGATGTCACTCAGACTGCCGGTGTCAAAGAATTTTAAGAGTTTACGCGGAAAAGGAACACTGGGTTGAGTTTCATCTTGGTCTTGAGATGGGTCATCAGACTGCTCAGAATTAACAGAAATTGAAAAAAGAATGCGTTTTAAAGACATTGAGGTATGGCACGTTAAAAGTTAAGGATCTGTGTTGGTAAATAACTTTACCTAACAGTTGCTCACGTTTGTCTTATTTAAGATATATCATTCACAAGCTATCTTAACCCTTGGAGCGCCGCCGACACTCTCAAACGTCCAACTGAGTATCCATCTACAGGCCGCCGACGTTCCCATACGTTCTACTACTCGACCCAAAAAATATAAATTGCTCTTTGGATAAAGAATTGCCAAAACGCGACCAGCACTGTAAGGAACCCTTCGAGTGCCGCCGACGTTCCCTTATGTTCTACTACTCGAAAACAAAAATTTAAAATAATGGCCGGCCTGTGGATACTCAGTTACCAAAACGAGGCTGGCACTGTAAGGAGTAAGTCTTGGGGCCATATATATCAAATGGGGCAATTTACAGGCAAACTTTCAAATATTGATTTTAAAAAAGTATGGATTTGTACTGTACAAAATTCACTTCATACAGACACATGATCTTGAGAAATCTGTATGGTCACCCTAACTCTAACCCTAACCCTGAAATTAAAAAATGAATAAAAAGTAAACATAACAACCTGTTTCATATCTTGTTCTTGCTTTTCTTGTGAAGCTTTCATCCATCGTCTCATAATAATCTCGCGCAAACGATGTTCACTATCAAGCAGGCTATCAGGGCTTAATAAATACATTGCCATTGTGAAACTGTGGATCTGAGAATTTGAATGGAAAAAAGAACATGATAAACCCCAATGCATATGACATCAAAAGCCCACTTGGCATCCTCACTGATGTCAATTTTGACATATCGATTTCTGAGAGTTGTACGCTATTACTGCACTTACTTTGATTACCACATACTCGCACGTAAATGAATGCACTAAATTCCTGACAAAATACTAAACTATCTCGTCTTGTTATTTGCGCAATACCAACACTGAAGTTTCATGCAATTTTCACATGTTGACTGTATGGCGTGTTGTTTCATAACTAGATAACTATTGTTTTTATATAGCGTTTTATCGACGGGCATCTCAAAGTGCTTATCATTATTTATTTCCAGGTTTTTAAATTGTTTTGAATTATGAAATCAATTTATGTACCACCTTGTAAGGGTTTACAAGGTGTCGCGGCGTATTCAGCAGCCACTGCCAGAAACACCGGGGTAAACCCCTTCTCTTAGCGTAACTGTGTTATTTTACGTGCATTACACAACACTTGGGACCAACGGCTTTACATCCCATCCGAAGGACAAAGCAATAATGGTTAAGTGTCTTGCTCCAGTAACACAAGTGTCAAGACCGGGACTCGAACCCACACTCTGCTGATCAGAATTTTCAATCCAGAGAGTTACTTCCAATTTTATAAACTTCCAGTTATCCCAAGAAGTAATTCCCGTTTGCAAAACAGTCAAATGCCATTTGTAAACCATTTGACTCGCCTCATTTTTCATCTTTTAAGTTCATTCACTTGTACCCTGGTCCATAGAGCATGGAGGTTTAATTTCTACCTTCATGCATAGAGCAAGGACCAGACTGGTCGTACCTCTGATGCTCAGCCAGGTTTCTCTAACACACAAATTCCACTACACATTTGTAGTCTTGTTTCTATGCTACAAAAATGCTTCAATTCTACTTACATAAAAACAGGTTTTTTGTGAAGTTCAGCCACCGGCAAAGTCACCTAACCTGATTCACCTCCCTAGTGGTCGTAGAGGAGAAATTTCTTTGGACACAAATATCATCCCTCAGGAGAGACTTGTCAAAACCTTGCCCACTGCCCAGTGATCAGCCTTCTGTCAGTTACCAGCTCGTACCAGCTTACGGGCTTGCACTATTGCACCCAAAACCAACGGCCCAACCACATTGGAAAATCACCATATAATGGTACACTGAACACACCCACAACACAACAGACAAAAAGCACCACACATTCAACATTTGTTGCCAAATTTTTCACAATGCGAATTCCCCGAGCCATTATGGAATCCTACAATTCGTTGGCAAAGTCATAGATCTGAAGACCAGATGACTTTTACCATGACTTTGATAAAGATATTTATACAGCAGGGGGGGGGGAATTCCAAACATAAACAGATAAAGAGGATTCAGAAACTGTTGCGAGATGAATAAAATTTCGTGAACTGAAGAGTTCGTCAGTTCTCTATAAAAAGCGTGAAATAAAGACCAAATTTTCAAAATCATTTATAAGGGTGTGTACAACATTGGGTGGCAATTACGCCATTGCTTTTAACAGACAAAGTCAATTAGTTGTTACACAGAGGCCTATATTCGGTTGTCAATAAAATTCTGACTGACAAGAGGCCAGTTTTGAATGAGCCCATATCACCTTTAGATTTGAATCAAAAGCTAAAGAACCTTGCGCCTTTAGGGGCTCCTCAGGATATGATTACTATATTCTCAACTAATTATTATACTAAGAATTTTAATAGCAATTTATGTACTAAAAACCATATCTATGCTAGCGACAAGAATTGTAACGGCACCTTAATTCTACATAATTTTTTCAAGAAGTTCAGCCACCAGCAAACTCATCTAACCTGATTCAGATTATTATCTCCCTTGTCTCAGATTCTTAGAATATAACTTCTGTGGTCCCCTCAAATTACAAGCCAATACCTTTGAATGCGCAAGACTTGTTAAAACTTGCAAGGCCAACTTCAGACACTGCCCCGATTAGGGTCAGGCCTCATCCTATTACCCAATATGTACAATAAACCAAACGCCCGATTTCAAATGGGAAAATCACTATAAACGAGGCAACCCGAAACTGAACACCCAAACAAACAAAACTGCCACACTGGTATCAAATTCATTGCCAATGAAAATGGGAATTCCTCAATAAATTACAGGGCAGTCAAAAAAAAAAAATTTAAATGGTTTATTTTCAATAACTTCATGCATAGTTGACTTGACTAGCTTTTCAAAGAATACACAAAACTTGTCTGGTGACTATTAAGCCAAAAGTGACATTATACAAAGCTTTTTTGTTGCTGTTGGTTTATACGACTACAGGCAAGTAGGTTGTCTGCACTGTCTGGCAGTTTTTTCTAAGAATAGAACTGCCAATATGTCTACATATGCCCAATGTCGTAAATGCAAACAGAAATTCGAAAAAGACCTTAACCATTTAAGGCAGTCATAATGGTTGAAAGGGGGTCACATGACCATCTTTAAACGACTGATGAAGACACAGTTGGAGCTGTTTCAGACTGGCTGGCATTTGGCATTCATAGCCATATGCGTGTTGGTGCGGAAGCTTACGAGGGCACTAACAACACGTAACGCAATCAATACACACAATGTACAACCATTGATTGTTACATGTAATATGATCCTTGGCGAAGTGGCCCGAGGAGAGAAATTTCAAAAATTGTACAAAATAAGACAAGTTCAATGTTACAGTTTTTCCTTTATTTTGACGCTTTTAAGGGTAAGTAAATGGAAACAAAATGAGTAGTGATTCGGGGTAGCCCTCCCCCATTCAGAGCCCCTATTCCCCCTTTAAGCTTGCCCCCTGAAAACAAATTACAAAAGAAATAAAATAATAAAAATAAAATGAGATAACAAAAATGAGATTAAAAAAATCACAAATCGATGGTTCAACACATGAAATAGCCCCCCCCCCAAAAAAAAGAGGGGGGGGGAATATAGATATATATTTCTCTGCCCCCAATTGACCCCCTCCCCCCCTTTAAAAAATCTGTTTGCGTCACTGTTCAGAACCCATCCAAGTAGTCTGTAGTTTATGCATTGAGTATACAGTGCTTAGTATCACACATTGGTGTAAGGGTAAAACCAAAACGATATCCTATATCCAAGCGGGTGCTGTGAGTGAAGGTGCGTACAGGGACAACGTCTGAGAGACCTTCTGTGCACATACCACAGATACCTGTGTAATAACCTGTTAGATGATCCTCCCATCGAGGGAACTCGCCAAAGCTCCCACAAGGGAGATATAAACGCCAAGCTACCCCCCCCCCCACCACCACCAACATTCTTAAAACTCTACCTTTTTGAAGCAGCCAAGACTGGAAAAAAAGGTTGTCTAGTTCTTTACCCAACTCTTATCACAGCCTGAAATAAAAACGGCCACTTTTATCCAAAGGTGTGCAGGTTCACAGCTCCTACAATCTAGCGCCTCACAAGGCACATCCAGCGTTAGTGTCTTCCCAACGTCTCCTCCATCCACACAAGAAATGCAGTCACTGCACGTTCGGTCTTTGCTAATGAGCAGTGCCATGACAAAGCTCCGTCCGATATCCTCAAAGTGAGATCTCACTCTGAACTTCACACTCCACCCGTCCGCGCCGTCCTCCTTGACGGCGAGACCGCCAACTTCCCACATGTCCTCGTTTATGAGGTACACGTTCCCCTGTTCACCCTGACGCGCCACCGGACAAAACAATTTGAACTTTTCAAATTCTGAATCCTCTTCCTCCCTGTGAAGAGTCAGTCGTCTGAAGGGGGGCTGCATCTGAGGCTGACACACAGGGTTGGATATTCTTACGCAGAACGCTGGGTCCATGTAGACACGAGGGTCGGAAAAATCCTGCATGCTGGTGTAAGCGCCCTCCCCTGCGAATGCCCTGGCCTTGAATGCCTCGAACATAAACTCCTTCAGCATCGACTGGAATTGACTAGCGTGTTCCAGAGTTGCCACGTTTTCCAAATCTCTCGCCGGGATGTGCTCAAAGCGAATCGATGACAAAACCTGCCCGATCAGTCCCTCCAGTTCGACAGAGTTCTCGCCGAGCCATGCTAGTGCCGTATCAAGCACAAAGTTCTCGTTAGGAACGACCAGACTCGATCTGCCCAATAAGGCCAGAAAAACACCAGGCATTAGCTTGTTGCTTGCTGGTATTGCATAAAAGTTGTTCTCCAAGAGACTGTAACACTTCTCCTGTATCCTAGGCAGCCCTTCTGTTGCCGTTGTCATAGCCTGCACAGCGTCGACCCACGGTGTTGTTGTTGATTTTAATACCTGCATCAGATACGTTTCACAGATTTCATGAAGATCACCGACCATATACTTGTCAGCCAATATCAGCATAGGGTGTACGGTCTCTCTGGTCAGCTCCACTTCTTCTGTGTACATGAACTTCAGGAAGTGTTCAAAGCAGTCAGCACAGTCGTCTGGCTCATTCAGCGTTTGGATGCGGACAGCATCTCCACTTGGTTTGGGCGCCCATTTTTCATCGGTCAGCATCATCTTGAAGATTTCACTCCAAGTACCGAGGACGAGTGAGTGGGCGTGGTAGGTACGCTTGCCAACTCTCAGAGTTACATCACTCAACCTCGGATTGTCAAAAAATGCTGACAAACACTGTACGAGCAAATTGGAAGTATGCGCCTCTTTCAGTCTCATTTTCATCTCATGCCGTCTTCGATGGCATTCTCTCTGTAAGATAAGTCCGAGAATTTTTTGTTCATTTAATTTGTGCCATTCTACCAACCTACTTGATTTTGAGACATTTTTGTGGACTGTTGTTGAGCCATTTTGAATTCCCGCATGGCACAGCCGCTTAGCACCAAACTAACCTAGATGATGATTTTCCAAAGCCAATTTAAAGCATGGATATTCAAGGTTTTTGTACTACTAGCAAGGCTCAAATTTTTCACTGCCCGAGGCCTGTGATTTTAGCGTCAAAACAATCCGCGCGATCACTGCTCATGGACGCCTCAACGACAGCTCCAGCAAGTATGCTACGTGGAACACGACTTTGCACCGCATTAAAATGGACTATTTGCGCTGGCTGTGTGCAGACAAGGCACTACATACTTTAAGCGTATTTGGTCATTCGGATAGCTGGAACCACGACACCTGGGCCGACATGTATAGACCCTACTATGTTTTTCTGCATTCCACTACTACACATCAAGTGAGATTTTTTAAAGATACGTATAAACAGTAGTCTTAAGCTCAAGCTTTAAAATGTATTTTACAATACCACAACGATTTTGTCGCATCTCAAAAGGCTATAATCTTTCCAACTTAGGCCTAGAGTTGTTAATTTCTAGCCAATACATGACCAATTTTTAGATATAAGGAAAAGGGCATTTCCATTGCAAAGAGATTTAAGGGTTCATTCCGGGGGGAACAGTCCCAATGTGGTTGGCACAGTGCTAACTAGTAGTCTCAAAGTTAGAACCTAGGTCTAATGATTGTTATCTTAAATTGACATTCAGACTCCATAATGAAAACTATGTCTAAAATTCAAGTTGAGGCTTCTAGTACAATATGTGATTAATTAAGTGATCATGCTTTACCCAAACTCTTTTTTTGTTCAGCTGACGATCAAAGTTGTCCTTGTTCCTTGCTCTTTCGTTCCTCGTTTCATCAGACAAAGCTAACAGTATCTCCTCCAAATCTTTGTTTCCTCCTTGCACTGCCATTTCAATTCCTTCCCCTATAAAATAGAGTAAACCATAGCAAAAAGTTAGACATTTATTTTTTAGTAACTTCAGAAATCAGGTCTTGAAAAGAATACTTTCTTTGGCAGGCCTGGAATTACATGGAGGCCACGCCACAGAGGCCATGGCCTGTGTTGCCCTGGTCTTGGCCTTGGTGTCCCTTCAAAGTTTCCCACATGCCCTTTGCAAAACAAAATGGACTTGCCCTCTCAGAGATGAAATTCCAGGTCTACATTGGAAAATCTTAAAGACTATGGGAGACTTATGGTGGGGGCGGGACACCAAGGCCAAGACAAGCAGAAACAAAGTGCAAAAATTCTGATGACTTTTACAGGTTTTTTGTTTCATTAAAGGTATTTATTAATTGGAATACTAGTGTGATGATGACCCGATCTTCACTGCTTGGTAATGACCTTGGTTGGTGGCTGGCCGCTGTTATTGCAGCTCAGTCCATTAACCTAGCCTTCGGCTCGATCCATTAACAGCAGCCAGCCACCAACACACTCAGTGAAGATCGGGTTATTACACTGTTATTTCCTAATTATAAAAATTCTGCCTTTGATTGGTTTAGAGACCGTAACTATGTCTTCTTTTTATGAAAAAGCTGTGCGAACAGGATACGCTATATGGGTATATACCTTTACCGTAGCAACCAATACTACTAACTATACCTGCAAAAATCATAATGGGTATGGGGGTAATTTTTAACAAAAACAAATACTAAATGCTTTAAGTTTTTTAACGTGCCATGGTTAAAACTACGACTCCACAGATCTTTGACCCTCAGCTAGTTGTGATAATCGTAACCCTCCATCCTCCCGACGGTCGGAGACCGGAGGGAGGATGGAGGGTTACGATTATCACAACTAACCCTCAGCATGCTCGGTGACCTAAATTAGTAAATAGAATGGTCCAGGGACCACCTCGATTTTTGGAGATAGAGTGGTGTCATCCTGCGGAAAAAATTGCCCTTTCCCCACTCGTGTGGCCAAGGTGAACCGGATCCCACCTCACCTTCATGACCTTGGCCGGCCGCTGGCCGGCCACACAAGTGGGGCTAAGCGCTTCAGCCTTCAATTTGAGGTGGGCTGAGCCTGTGATGTCACCATCACGTATCACCACATTATCTAAGTTCAATACTATCGCTACTACTACTACTATACTATGCCAGGCCATTATAATGCATTGCACAACAAATTAAAGCAAAATTTGGTTTTTACTTACCGTTTTATCGAGGCAAAATCTCCTGTCCTCCCGAGTCCTGTGTGCTATTCGCGATCAATTTGTGTTCATCACACACATGGAGACTTGTCGTTTGGTACCCATCACATAGTCATTCGTTACACATACCAGTACAAGTAAACAAATGGTTCCCGACTATAACAAGAGTAAGAGGTAATCACGTGGGTCAGGAGACGCATTTCGCGCGCTATATGATATCAATTGTTTTTAAAATCGGATCAGGATGTGTGGTAAATCCATTTTTTGTTCCCCACAGTACATATCGATTATATTACGTGATCAGTAATCTAGACACTAGCGTAAGTTTCTCCCGTGTTGTTGATGGAACCACTTTCCATTGTCTACACAGAGACTATATGACAAGACGAAAGTAGCTTAGGGCCTTTAAAGTTTAGGGCGATCGAAATGAGCACCTTTGTGTCCAACTGTGTCGATATTGGGTGTTTTCAGTAACCAGTGCAATGTAGGCCCTTGCCTTTAAATAAATAATAGCAATTCCGGATTTAATTACAAACATACCTGCACCCTTGATTGAACCATGAACATCCTGCCTGCAACAATACTACCGGCAGTGTGCTCAAACTGTGAACCATTTTTGCACACAGACCGTCATGCACAGACTAACTAAATATCTGATGGTTCCCTTTTAACACCCCACCCTACCCCTATATCAAGTTACAGGGCATGTCATTATTGATTGGTGTTCCATGGTTCCCTTTACTAAAGAATTCCTCTGTGGGGTACATTTTGAACAATGAGAAAACTTTGTGGGGTAGTGTTTTTAAAACATTCGCTACCTTATTGTCCCTCTTTTGTTTGTACTTCCAACTTTTTGGCAACAGCTCCCATTGGTTTTGAACACACTCTCTAACTGGGGACCTTCACCCAATCAAGGACCATATTGCCCTCTTTTGTTCTAGGTCCTGATTTGAATGTGTACAGCTACCCACATGCTTATCTAAAAAAATCAAGTTCCTTCTCAACTTCTATATTTTCTGGACTGTCAATTCTTCTCTGGATGCACCCTGGCCTTAATCTCCCCCTTTTGTTCTAATTGTAGGAAAACACAACGGCGCCTAAAAAGAATCATCAAAGGCAAAAGCCATCCATTTGGATATGTGCAGTTCAAGCTGTTTATTTTATTGTAACTTCTGTGAAAATATACAAGTGCATTAACTGGATAAGTTCATCAGTAAAACATAATGCAACAACTGTAAAACAAAACAGTAAAGTTAAAGAGGGTGCTTTATTTAAGTGAGAGTCCTCTGAAACCAGGATCCATACTTTAGGTATGTTTAACGGATGGCATTTCCACATTATAGCAACCCCTAGAGTTATAGAGTTCCAGGGGTGGATTTCACAAAACTCTTCCTAACTTAGGACTAGTTCTAGGCAATGCTAAGAGATAGGACTAGTCTTAAGTAACTGGTCTTAACTTAAGACTAGTCCTATCTCTTAGCATTGCCTAGGACTAGTCCTAAGTTAGGAAGAGTTTTGTGAAATCCACCCCATGAGCTTTTGCGAACAGTACTGCAGTATCCTTGGTTCCACAGAAACAGCACCAGTTGATCGAAGAACACTAGTTATTTGTATCAGGTTTTTTTTCATCAGGCACACCATCAAAAAAATCTGAATCTAGACAGAAGTCTCAAATTTCTCATCCCTGAACATCAATCATAAAGAAACAGACATTATTATTTACAGGAGTGAACAAGATCTTGAGAAAGGGTGATGACTAACAGAGTTTAAGTTGGGAAGGTAGTGCATTCTGCTGTACCAGCCAGGCTCCTAGTGGATGATACCCATGCCTACATCCTTATAGACTGTGAAGGGGGTAACCCTGTTACATCCCCAGAAGTAGGTGGCAACGTGCCCCTGGTGACACTTGATTTGGGTCGACAGCCCAAATCAGTAAAGTGTAGCCCTCACCTTGAAGTGGCCGTCCGGCCTTGTGAGTTTGGCAATATTTCATTTAAAAAAAATAATAGTAATAATAATGGAAAGGGAGATATTTATGAAAGAAGTTTGCAGTAACTCAGTTATAAAGCCAATCTTATCTTAAAGCATCTTTATAAAAGTTTGCCCTCCACTTTTGTAAGAGGTCAATTTTCTCTAACTAAATGGAAACTTATTTCAAAGCTGATATGTAGAATTTAAAACTTTGCATGGAGTAGAATCAAGTCTGGTAAAGTTTGTGTTAACACCATTTACATGAAAGCTCTCTCTCTCGCTCTGGTGATAATTATTTCTATTCAAATCCCAAAGTGAAATTCAGGGATAATACTGACTATAAGACATAAGATAATCCTGCTTTGGTTCTAACCAATATAAATTTTGTTTTTCTTTTAGCCACACTGTAGGCTGTAAAAGGATTCCACTTTTCTTGGCAACAATAGGAGTCCCATAAACAAACTAAACCAAAGTCCGAGTTTGAGGATGCAGTTTCACCGTGGTCAAGTGGTTAGACTGCCAGACTTGCAATCACAAAGTTGTGGGTTCGAATCTTACCAAGCTAACTGCTGATTTCACAATGATTTGAATAAGTATTGTCATCTAGTTACTGAATCACAAATGATTGATTTGCGCAATTTATGATCATAGACATTAAACCAATGTTTGTATGAGAGAGATTGACTGTTGCCAGCTGGGTGTTTATATCCCCCTGTGGGAGCTTTGTCGAGTTCCATTGTTGGGAAGATCATTTAAAAACAAACACAATTTTCACAAGGAACTATTTTGTTTTACTCTTTTTTTTGTCATCAATCGCAATGTACATATTGGGCCTTGCATAGTACATCTTAATTGTTGACATTCCTGTCCAAACTTTTGAAAAAAGACACAAACTTTAGTTTGTTACTGGTCAGTTCATCTAGAAATGTGTGTTTACAAATAAATGACGAAATAGGTACACATTTAGAGATCACTCTTCCGATGATGCAAATGCGAGACATCTGGTACAAAATAAACATAGTTAGTTTCTCATTACTAAAGTAACTTATTAAACTAAACCTTAAAACACTTTGTTAAAGGAACATTACAGAATTGGTAAGAAAAAAACTTGTAAAATAAACTTTTTGATCACAGATTTACATAAAACTTACACGGTCTAATGATAATGATAGTAGAAAATATCCCTTGAAATATTTCTGTCTGAAATGCCATATTTGATGAGAAATTAATAAACTAATTTTCCGATTGGAGTTTATCACTCAGTGAGCGTTTTATTCATTTTGTTGAATCTATATGATTTCATGCAATTGTATAATCGGTTTTTCACTATTTTCTCGTGACCCAGATGGCCGATCGATCTCAAACTTTTACAGGTTTGTCAGTTTATGTATATTGTGGATTACATAAAGTGCTTACACTGCCAGCAACTGTTTTGTTAGCAAACCAATTATGTAATGTTCCTTTAATGAATGCTTCAATAAAACTTCCAATTCTGCCCTTTATGATGAATTAGGAAAATGAATGTCCTGCAAGTATTTTTCAAAACCCTAGCCCTAACCCTCCTTGTCTCATTTTGGAGGATTGAGGACTAACAATAAATAAAACAATTGCTTATCAATGGGCCAGACATACCCAGGCCTGATACTTCACAGAAGCAACGGAGGCAATTGCCTCCGTTGCCCCTGGTCATTGCCTTGGTGCCCCTTGAAATGTTCCAATGGAAATTTACAACTTCCTCATGGTGCACTATTTTACCAAGAGGAAAACGCCTGAGTGCCCCTGCCCATTTCAAAAACGAAGTACCAGACCTGCATACCAGTACCAATCTTTTATCAGAAGTACCCAGGGAGTTAAGGATAGCGGAGGATTGAGGTTGTCTGTGTGCAACCGGGCCTTAATCAACATACACTGCCTCCCTAGTGTAAACATATTCTGGTTTCTTCTCGAAGGTGAATGGTGTGAATAACATAAAGCCGTCGGCTGCCCCCCGAGTTCCCCCCTTAGCGACGACCCCACTAAAAACAATGATGATCGGATCCAGCACATCCTCCTTAAGTTTGATGCTCAGAACCAGCTTGATCTTCTTATCGATGTGGTCCTTGGACGGCAACACCAGAAACTGAAGCCTCCACAGACTCCCTTTGTTCTCCTGGGCAGAGCGTACCCGCACCTCCCAGCTCTCTCTGTCCTCCTGCTGGTAGGTGCCCTTCTTCGCTCGCCACACGGTCGCCCGGTGGTCCGAATAGGCCGTCAATGAGTTACTGCACCGAGTGCGGGTGTACAGGTCTTTTGGATCTTTCTTGCTGGAGAGCTTTCCGCCGGGGGAGACGTACCTGAGGTACAGACGGGGAGGGACGAAGCCGTGCTCCGACACCTCCGAGAAGTCCGTCTCCTCGGACGCCAGGGCGCGGGCCTGGAGGGCATCTCCGATGACCTCGGGATGCTTTTTGGAGATGAGAAGACCGAGTTTTGATTTCTTGATTTGCTTGAGCTGCCAGATTGTCATGTTAGAGAAGCGGATGTGGGGGAGAATCTGCTCAATATTCTCCAAGAGATGTTCCTCTTTACCTCCTCTACATTCAACCCATGTCTCAATCTGAAATCAAATTAAAACATGACGTTAAAACACGCCTGGAGTTTCATTTTTGAGAGTGAAAGGCCATTTTCATTTTGCACAAAACACTTCCATTAAGAAATCATAAAGTCTATGGGAAACTTTTGAAGGGGCACCAAGGCCAGGACAAGGGCAAGCCTGTGTGATTCTAGGCCTGAGAAAACATTTATATGTGACGGTATCAGGGTTTATTCAAACAAAGGTTCTACAGAAAATTTATTGTACTTTTTTGTTTTCACCAACAAGAAAACTATTTTTCAGATCCCAAACGAAAACAGAAATACCAGTGGGCAATTCCACACTGATGGGCCAAAAGTTAACTTTGTAAGAGAGGCATGGGAGAGTGAGACAAAAGTAACTATTTTGTTCCAGTCTTTTCCTGTACATTTCCAAAGCTGTTCATGATTGTAGCAAAAGTAAACAAGAAATTACAAGGTGATTTAAAAAGTATGTAACAAAGACAGACATATGGCCTGGAAAGTAAAGAAATTATTTAAAAGAATTACAAAATATTGTGCTAGTAATATTCCTAACCCTTAAAGATTGTTAAAAGCAGTAAAACTGAGATATTTAACAATGGAAAATAAGTCACATATAAACATTGGACAGACACTTTTGTGACAAAATTCTGTGCACATTTGTGCGTATAAATGGTTTTTTTTTTAACTTCTAATTTCGTAATCATCCAGGGAAGGGGCTTTCGTAATTTTTGCTGTCACCTATCCCTACGGGTCTGTAGAATTGGTATCTGGACAATAGTGGGCTTATCAATTTTTTCAGTATAACAAAAAATCATAAAATTTACCCTTGCAAAAAGAGCATATTCATCTTCCACCACGACCTCTGAGCTTTCAATGATGCTAATCATTTGATCAAGGCGCAGTACATGCCAGGAGACGTCTGGAATGTACTGGAAGTAAGCCCGTAGCACCTTCATACAGTTCTCCTGGAGCAGAACCAGGCCTTTCTTCTCTGCCTCTGCCAGCCACTCCAAAGCCTTGTCCACACTGTGCTGGCCAATCTCTTTACCGATGAACTGCTCACACAACTCCTGCAGCGGTTGGATCTTGTACTCCTGCGCCAAGTTCATGGTCACTTTGACTGTACTTTCGGTCAGATCGGCCTTTCCGGAGTACAGAAAGTTGAAAAATGTTGAGAGGCCGCCGTTGACATCAGTATTGCTGCTGCTGCTCATTGAAATATTAGGGTCAATGTCTAAGACGAGCAGGTCGCTACAGTCGCCGCCCTGTGCTGGTTTACCGCCCTTGGCAAGTCTCTCCTCAAACACGGGACTCCAGGCACTGAGGACCAGTTTGTGTGATCTGTACTGAATGTCGCCACATCGGATTAAAACATCGCTGAGCTCTGGCTGGTTGAAAAAACTCTTCATGTGGTTGGCGAGGGCGCCGAACTTCCTGCAGGTCTTCCGCCCAGATTTCTTACTCTCCTCATCATTTGGACCCTCCTTCTACAATAAAACACAAATGTGAAATTTCAAAGAATCAATTATTTCAATTAATTTCTTTCATTTGGAAGACTAGAATTAAACAGTAAAAAAACTTTTGGGCATCTGCGAAACTCAAAAGTTTGTCTCCAACATGAATGTTAGGCCGTGTCCGAAATGGCTACAGCTACGGCTGGATTTCTGCTTCATCAATGCATTGCAGGGCTCAAAATTAACACTGGACCACAGGCCCCAGGCCGGTGATTTTAGCCCTGGGCCAGTAAACTCAGGACTAGACAAGTCCTTCGGTCTTGTGTTTTTCAATGGAATGTTTATACTTCACTGTGGAATATATTTAACGACAGAAAATAATGTTCAAATGTTGGTGTTCAGTCTGATATTATCTTTAAGTTCTTTGAGTATGGAGGTATGCTTGGAAGATTCTCATTTTGATTCTGGTCTTGAAAACAAATTTCTGGTCCAGTAAACATTTTGAGCTACAAGCCCTTCAGTCTTGAGCATTTCCCCCCCCCCCCCATATTCAAGCCCTGCATTAAAGAAGATGTATAGGACATCCTTAGCAACAGCCATAGCCATAGCTGTAGTCGCCAATCCGGATTCAGCTTTGAGTTCACTCATGTCTGTCGTAATTTTTTTCTGGCAGCTGGCAATATGATGCATGCAGAGCAGATGATGTCAACACCGACCAATCACAGAAGACTGCCGGCAAAACAGTTTTGGATCCTTTTGCTCCCGCCGGCTACTTAATTATCCAATGCCATTTTTAATACTCACTTTTGGTATCTTAATCGAAACTTCCGGCTGCCAGTCCATATCTGACTCTGAAGCCATCTGTTTGCAAAAGAAATTACAACCAAACGAAGATAATCAGTAGCAGAATGGGTTTGACAAATAACAAGTTGAGCAAAAATGTTTTCTTCATCCCCAAAAGAGAATGCTCTTTTTTTTTTTTAGTATGCATTGATTCAACTACTTTTAAATGGACAGTACTGGCTGCCTTATTTTTCTGATTTATGGAACCCAAGGATTTGGGGAAATAAAGTCCAAACTTAATAAATCATTTGGTATAAATAAACTCTAATAGTAATAAATCACATCTAATAACTGTAATTTAGTCACACTGACATTGTTGGGGTAGAACCGAACTAATTACTATACTACACTAAAAGTAAAACTATATATTTGGACTAGAGTAGAACCAAGGAAAGAGCTAGCGATTATCGCAGCTACACTGACAGTGGCATATGTGGAACAGTAGGATTATAATTAGAAGTCGTCATTCGATCCCACATGATCCTCCGATCCCACATCAGACATGGCATACAATTTTGTTTCTGGTCTGCTCTAACTAAACACTAAATTTTAAACCAAATAATCCTAATAAACGTACCTCAAAAGTTTGTTTATCTCAAGATTTCGTGTGCGTCACTTCTATAAATAGATACTGAAAATATCGACCTCACACCAAGAAGGAGACAAACATCAAACGTTGACTTCAGCTGGTTGACTTGTGAGCTTTTTTGTAGTGGTGGTGTTGCAACAAACGGGGATTTTCTCCAGCACGAAATAAAAAGTTTAGAAAACAGCGCCACCATTTGGCATTAGATCTTCACAGCTTTCATATGGAAAGCCTGAGGAACAAAACATACAACCTGACCAGCATTTTATTTGAAATTTCGGCTTTCTTTACTGTGCAGCAGTTTACCAGTTAAAAGCCTTTTGAAAGCTGAAAATTCAATCTGCTGCAATTCTAGAGGACTCTTAAGTACGGCTTTAGTTCATAAAATTTTCCCTTTTTGAGGCTACAACAATTATTGTATGGAACATGACCAGCCGAAAGCGGGGAATTATTATTTTCCATACAATTTTTCTCTGAAACAATCAATCACCTTGTTCATCTAAGAGCAAGTTTGGGGGGCTGAGGAGGGTCGACTAGACTTATAACCATAGTCGTTCGATTTCACTAGCTAGTGCAACTGGATCAACCTAGCCCCAAAGCACTTCGTCTCTACTCAAATCCGCAAGTTGTTTCACAATTTGTGATAACGATAACGATAGGTTTTGTTCAGTACAACAATAATTTATATTATTTGCAGTGAGATAATAGATTAATAAAAGCACCTAAGTAGAGAAAATAACAAAAAATTATATAATATAAACGAAAATGGTTTGCCAAGCAATTTGCTTCATTAAAGTTAATCGTATTGTCTGATCAAAATATACATACTTGACTAATCTATTTTGACTAGTCGATCAACTGGACGCGTTGGCATGAAAAATGTACCATGCATGCACGATTTTAATCGCACTGAATTGCCCAAAGGTCGATATACCTGAACTTGCTCTAAAACTCTGCTTTATCTAAAACGCTGCTTGTACAGGTGTAAATTACCAATAGTTAGTAAACACCTTATCATTTACACAGAGAGATAATAAAGAGCTTTGCGGCTATTTCATTCTATTCATGATGAAAATATTGCTAAGCTTGAAAGTTATTTTGCTATACAGTACTACACCATCTACACGCACTCGTTTTGGTTGGCATGCACCCACAAATTGAAAATCTCAGAGAATTGTTTAATGAGTGCCAATTTAAAGTCAAGCACACTCAGCACTCTTTTTTACAACATTTTCGTAGAGCTTAACTTTCCCAAATGGTTTATTTGAATTTTTAATTTTGTTTTTAAATATATAATTTTTTTTTTGAAGAATACAATTTGTTGGTATAATTTTTTACATTTTTTGGGCTCCGTATATTTTCTTTGGCAAATATTAGTATTGCAAAACTGATGATGCTGGTAGATGGTGGCATTCTACATACATGCTTGAGAGCAAAGTGCAGGGATCGGCGGGTCAGACAGTGCGGTTTTGACAGCAATAACGCTATTTTCCACTAACACTAGCAGGATAAATCTCTCTGATCTCTCCAGTCATTGAACAATTTAGGACGTCAGAACGTGGGGATAATAATTGGTCTGATTCTTAATTCTAAATCATAGTGTTGGTAAACTAAGTAAGTAAAAATTTTCATAATTACAGCTACAGGCTGTATCGGTAGTCTGTTTAAAGTTGGGTTGAATCATTATGATTATTTCATGGTTTGGAGGTAAATCGTTCTACTTCCAAGTTCCCTTCAAGGGCCCAATTTCATAGACAACATTTCAGCATGGTTACAGCTGCTTAAGCAGAAAAATATCGCTTTAAAAATACAGTGTTCTAATAGTGATAATACTATAGTGATAAGCAAAATAACTAAGCAGGATACCAGTCACAGATGGTACATGAATCAAATGATATTTTGCCCGGTTAGGCTGTGGATCGCCGCATCATCATGCATTGAAATACGGGACGTCCTGAGCAATACCCTTTGCAACAGTCGAAGCCCTAGCCCTAGCCGCCTATTCGGATACAACCACAAGTAGCTACCTTTTTTCCTAAGCATCTCCACTCCTAGAACTATTGACATCTCGTTCTGCTATTTTAGTATTTGTGGAGACGATAGCGGAACAAACCTCCATAGAGTTCTAGGACTAGGAGTATTAAAGCATCTATATGAAATTGGGCCCAATTGGATTAGATACCAACATGACCATATGGCCATGCACTAAAACAGTTAAATAATCGTAACCCTTCTCCAGATTGTTGCAGCCCGGAGGAAAGAGAGTTAAGATTATTGCAACCAGCACTAAAATAGTTATTAAATGTATACAAATTTAAATACATTGGTGTACATTCACTAACTAGTCGTTTCGCTAAGGTTAAACATGTCAAATGGCAGTGGTGTTCAACTGCTGAGTTTAAAGTTGATTGTTCCATTGTCGAGTCAATACACTCAACTCCCTCCGGAAGGGGGAGTCTAGCGTATAGACTGTGAAAGTCTCAGGCTAGCCCACGTTGCTGGGCTGTACTCTCCTTTAACATTGGTCTTAATTATACAGTCGCTAACGAGGTGGGCTAGTCTCGGGCGTATCGGAAACGAGAAAACTTTTTTCCAACTCAATTTTACTTTCCCAACATTATGTTATCAGTAATTTGTATAGCCATAAACATTGTTGAACGATAGTATTTTAAGAAAAATAATCGCAAACATGTAAAACTCAATATGGTTGGGACCAACTTGGTTCCGGTCGTTCGAAAACGCGCGAGACTTGCACAGTCTATTGGCACTATGTATTAATTGGTCTAGTCTACATGCAACGCATACCCTACCTAGGCGGCCATTTTTCTCCATGGTATGACCACGCACTTGCACATGGGTCTGAATTAAGTTCGTGTGGGCTTGTTATTTACTTTAAATCAAGTGTTTATTATCATGCTGAACAAATTACTATTATTCTTCTGACTTTTTCAGTTCAGAAAAGATGATGTTTGACGACTACGAGGACATCGATTATGATGACGACATCGATGATGAGTTCCTGTACGATGCAGGCTCGGATGACGACGAATATTTCATGACCAGGAACGGAGAGCTGGTTTATGCCGGTGACGTTTATGAAGACTACTACGAGTATGCGAACCATTTCGCCAAGAGCTCTCATTACTCGAAAAATGATTATTACAAAATGGAGGAGGCAAAGGTGAGTGTATCCCCTCATTCCTGTTGTTGATGATTGGTTCAACCTTAAGTAGACCCGACTAATCAAATGACATCGACATGTGTTGTTGTCTGGTTCTGTTGGACTGAGGACTGCACTAGTAAACGTCAGTTTTAAATCGAAAATCTTAACGTAATGAAGTTGTTACGTTCTGACTCCTGAGAAATGTTTCTGGATGAAACAATTTTATCCTAGAAACAAAACAAAAGCTGTTGCTGTTTCCTTAAAAACTGCCTCTAATCGAGGAAAAATTGTTGATTTAGGAAAAGGATCATCTATTGCTTTGACTCTAACCACTTGTATTGATTTTCAATTTTGCAGAATGAACTGGAGACCAACAATAAGCTTCTTGTTGGTGATCGCATGGCACGTTTTCATAACAACCCGAAACACAGTGACGTGACACTGAAAGTCGGCCGTACTGTTTATCATGCCCACAAGATTATCCTATGTTCCTGGAGTGAGGTGTTTCGGAAAATGTTCATCGATCCTTTGTGGTCCAGTCTAAGGAAAGGAGAGACCAACAGGTTGGGGCCTGAGCAGCAGGTGCTTGTCGAGCCAGATGAATGTGTCAAGGTCTTCAAGGATTTCTTGAAGTTCATGTACACAGAGACGGTAGAGTTGAGCAGCGAGAGAGTTTATCCCATCCTCACACTGGCCGATAAGTACATGGTTCAAGAGTTACGTGATGCCTGCGAAGACTTTCTTCTGGCGGAAGTCGCCCACATCAGTGGAGAAGAAGCCTTGAGAGCGTACGGCGACGCGGAGAGACTCGGATTGGAAAGAGTACAAGACCAATCAGTCAAGGTTTTAGAAGCTAATATCAGCTACCTACCGGAGAGCTGCATACAGAGCATGAATGCTGATCTTATCATCAGGTTACTGCAGAGTTCAAACCTGCTAGTTGAAGACGAGCATGCCGTTTGTGAGCTTGCTGTGCAGTGGCTTAGTGTGGAGGGAGAACAAGCTGCGCGAAGGGTACACGCAGAAGAAATCTTATCGCTGATCCGCTTTCCTCACATGCCATCCCAAAAACTCAAGAGCATACTTGATTCATCACTGCCACAAAACCTTGAGAAAACCTTCAGTTCCAAGTTGACAGAAGTAATCTACAAAGCATTTGAGTGGCGGGCCCTGGTCGCAGAGGAGGCGTACACAGCCATGGATGATGATTTCGTGGAGCCCCGCATATACCTGAATCAGTCTTTTTCACTACACAATAAGGGTCTCTCGAACATAATCCAAAGTGACGGTGAAAAGTTTCGGAAACTGACGCTCTACACAGAAGAGCAAGACGACTACTACCACTCTAAACTGACCTTCCGTGCTTCCTCAGCAACAGAGAAAAACATCTACAAGTTCGCTAAAAGTAACTGGGAGGTAAGCGCCTATTCATCCAAGGAGTTTGACGCCTGGAACATTAACTACACCATCCGAACGAGCCAAGAGATTGGACATCCTTATAGAGTGGCCGTCTTAACTCGCCTGACGGATGGTGATGATGACCCCATAGTGACCATACACAATGGGAGCATCAAGGAGAAGTTCACACTGACAGTTTCCTCAGCTCTGCTCAAACTCAACGAGATGCCTGTCAAAGTGTGGACCAAGATGGCAATTTTTGTAGCGAGGAAGAAGAGTGATTCGCACGCACATGTGGACTGAAGGTCACTTCTTCAAGAAGTTGGATGAGCAATCAAAGCAGGTCTAAGTTTCTGTTTCTGAAGAAGGAACGTGCCATGGAGTTCAATGGCCGTACATTTATGAATTTTAAAAAAATGGGTGTTTATTTTTGTTTGTTTTTTGTTTGGGGATAGACCTTTAAAAATGTTAATCCAAAAGAGCCATCATTATTCGTTTCTTTTGTGAGCTTAAAAATCAAAGATGACATTTTTCCAAAATCTATCTTCACTTTACTTCTTTTGAAAAAGTAAAAAAGAATTTAATAAATCAACTGGAGGTATTCTTTAAGATTTGTTTTAAATTGTAAAATTTTTGTTTGATCATTTTTTAAAATCTTGCTCAGCAGAAACGGGTAACCAGCCAAAATGCCATTGAAATAAATAGTGTTTGTGACTGGTCCCCTGCTCATTTTGGCTAGCCAGATAAGTTTGCACTTATTTCCTGGTGAGGAGTTCTTTATCATTATTTTGCCCCTGTCAGATGCTGCAGTAACACTCTTAGGGACTTGTCACACAAGGCAGTTTACAGGCAACCAGTTGCAGGCAATCGCCAAAAAAGTTAAAAATACACACTTTCATGTCCACATAACTTTCTTGGGAATAAGTAAGACATTGTTAGAAAAATAACTTGTGTGCTTCAGAAGTGTTCCTTTTGTATGCAGTGCCAATGGCCGCCTCTAAAGTTGCCAGTAAGAAATTGCCCTGTGTGGTGAAGCCCTCACAATACAGGCTTCAAAGTTCATTCTCAACGTATTGGCTATTCACATGTTGTTTTGGAAATTGTATTTGTTAGTTTTCATTGAAGTTATACTAAGAGAAAATGCTCTAAGTGTGGGTAAAATTGATTTTGTAATCAAGTAGACTGTTTAAATACATGTAGCTTATAACATTTTGTGTTATGGATCCATAGAAGACCAGATGGAAGTTTAAATAATACACAAAACAAACAAAAAATGCTTAATTGATCATGTTTCATTTCAGGACTCTTTTAAGTAAAAATTTGTTTTAAATTTAAGAAAACTTAAATTGTGAAAGATTTTTGACTAAGCACATTGTTAAAGGTATTATACTGGGTTTGTAAGGATAAAGACATTGTTTGATTTAAGACTGAAAGCTTACTAACTACGAAGTTCATATTAGTCGTACTCGAGACAACTGGATTTATAAATCTATAATATGAAATTTAAAACCCCAGCTGATTTCGGTTGTTACAACTCAAATTAAGCACGTGTTTACCTGCTGAAAATATCGTGCGTGCATGGTTTTTCACAATTTTCTCCTGATACCAAGTAATAAACCACAAGGAAAACGGGGTAAATTTTTATATAATTTGGGGGTTGAACAAAGGAAAATTTGATAAAAAAGAAAACTCCTGACTCACAAAACAGACTAAGCCAAAAATGTTCACTGGTTTGTTATTTCATGTATATGGTTTCTCACACAAAACATTTAAGCATTGTCTGCAACTGTATGTACGTGTATCAAGTATCAAGTCTCAGGCCCCCCCCCAGGTGAAAAGAAGGCAGTTATGCTTGGTGTGTACAAACTTCTATTCTATGCTTTTGAGGCCATGTGACTAGAACTGGAGGATGGAGGAAGATTTCCTAAATCTAAAATAACAGTTAAACAACTTATCAATTAGCAAAAAACAAAGACAAAAGTTTTAAATATTTACTCATAAATATGCAAGACAGTTTAGGCAGTCCTATCGGCTGAAATGTGGTCACATGTCCATGTTGATCTTGTGTTTTAAAACCACTTTATTAATGGCTTCTGTATACACGGTGATCCTGTACTCTAAAAATAAATTTAGTGTCAAACATCTAAATTGTCAGTTGTGCAAAGTCTCATGAGTGAGTTTTTAACATTCCAAGACTTGTTTCTTTGATATAAGTCAGGTTTTAAAATGATCATTAGCAACAGATTAATAGTTTCCTTGTCACTCTTAATTTAGCAGTCAACAAAGAGATTCTAAGAAGACAAGTTCCCCCAAAAGAGTCTTGGCCCTTCAACCTTGCAAATTCACAATTTTTCCTCTAGTAAATGCATGTGGACAACCCAACAGTCTTTGCTCACAACAGTAGTTTGGAAACAGCCCATTATGAGAGGCTTTCACCAAATTTTATCTAAGTTATCTATTGCAGGTTTCAGCTATAACCTTGTAATTGGACATGTTATTGTTAGTAGACAACTGAGATTAATTAGTCTTTTTCGAGATATGGATGGACACTACAGGAGTGCACTGTTTGGTTTGGGTGTATACAGACAAATTTACACAAACCTAATAGTGTCGCAGTGTTGTGTCAACCATTATCTCTTAATGGCTTATTCATTAGTTTATTCTTCTTTACAATGTATCTTTAAACTTAAAAAATGATTTCCTTGTAGTTCTGATTAAAGTTAAATAAAAGCTCAAATTGGAGCACAAAAATTAGAGCCGTTTTTCTGTTTTTTGGTATGGTTTGAGTTTGAAATCAAAATGGGTAGATATTAGAATATGAGAATCCATCACTCTCATAGCTGCAGATTGTTTTTAAAGGCAGTAGATACTTTCGGTAACTAATCAAGAAATACATTTCCATAAAAACGAACTTAGTAAGAAGCACCTGTGAGCTGCTGATAGTATAAAGCATTGTGATAAACTTCTCCCTCTGAAGTAATGTAGTTTTTGAAAAAAAGAGGTAATTTCTCACTAAAATATTTCAATCTGAGAAAGACTTCAGGCATGAAGCCTTTCTCAGGCATTTGAAAGCACACAATTTTATGCAACAAGGGTGTTTTTCTGTCATTGTTTTCTTGCAGCTTTGATGACCAATTGAGCGAAAATTTTCACAGGTTTGTTATTTTATGCATAATTTTGGGATACATCAAGTGAGGAATACTGGTCTTTGACAATTACCAAAAGTATATCCTGCCTTTAAACAGACGAGTCCAATGGATATTGCCCAGAAGTACCTACTGGTAATGAGGAAGCTTCAATCATTGAGTTTGCAGGTCCAGGAGAAAAGTCGGCTCAATTGTTCTAACCCCCACCCCCAATAAACAAACAATAAATAAAGGGAACTGAATTCTGATGCCCACTGCTAAAACTCATTGGCTTCTGAAGATGGAAGGGAGGGGAAACTTAAATAGTTTAGAATATTTGTTGATTTATTTTGTTATTATTATTTATTTATTTATTTGAAACAAATTATTTATCTATTTATTTATTTTGATATCTTTTAAAACTATTATTATTATTTATTTATTCATTTATTATCATTATTTAGTTTTGGGGGATTCGTTAGGGCCAATGCTCTAGTCTGGATCGGCTGCTAAGATTTGAAACTTTTAATGTGTATTCAAAAGTTAATTATTTACTTTAAATGCATCTGAAACTATCATCAATTTTGTAAATTATAATTTTTTTCAAACATAGAAATCGTAAAAAGTACTGAAGTTTTCGTGTAAGATGTCAAGAATAATATTAAGACCTTTGACTAAATTAGGCGTCTACACTTCAAAATCATTGAATAGTAACCGATATCTTACTCAAATTAAAACTAAATTTGTGTTTAGAGGAGCAGTCAATCTGCTCTGTACTCGGTCAAATAAAGAGTTACTTTTTGTCAATGGAGGGCGCAATTCAAAGTAATCGGCGTACACAATACACACGAATCGAAGCGATCGCATGTCGGGGTCGAATTCACAAACTTACAGCAGCTGGAGGTATGATTCTGTCTACTGTTTTAGTTTTTCCTGCTCATGATTTTTAAACATAAAGATATGTAAGTGTGACCACAAATGAGATCTATGTGTCTGGCATTATTGTTTTTCTGTGAGTGCATAAAGACTGCATGAACCGCTGTACGGCTTCGGCATGTGATTGTGATGATGATGTGCAGCGCCGTGCACTGAGTGTGGCTGGGGCCGGCAGTGGGCCAGGGATTGGGGCATGGAATGGTATTCGAATTCTAATTTTTAGGGACATTCCAATGCATGAATGGACTTCCATGGACTGGACCTAGATTTGGGCAGGAGGGCATGCATGGCCATGTCCTAATCATGGAGGAGAGGAAGGAAACTCCATGGTCTACTAATTATATTGGATTTGGAAAAGCTGCCGAATCAGACTGCCACTTCCCCGCCCCCCCCCCCAAAAAAGCTGTTGTTCATTCACAAGACTCAAGAGGAAACTTTAATGTATGAAATGTGTTTTTGTTTTGCAGATATTTTGCTCTCATCTCCCAAATCTGTCAATGCCAATGAGTGTAAAAAGCTATATTCAATAATGGAAGAAAAGCACAGAGAAACCCAGAATGGTAGAGCTGGCACAGTAACACTAGATCTCTCCTCCACACATCTATCTTCATTTGAGATTAGCAAATCAGAATTGGCCACTTGCACAACCCTCATCCTGAATTACAATGAAATCTGTGAGCTGCCAGCTGACATCGGAGACACCCTTCACAGTCTAAGCAGTCTGTTACTCATTGGCAACCAGTTAAAGGAGCTGCCTGAATCCCTCAGCAAACTTGCAAGTCTCAAGGAGCTCAACCTGTCTGAAAACTGCCTGACATCCCTGCCCAAGACATTGGGTTGTCTCACAAATCTAGCAATCCTCAAGTTGGTCGGAAACGAGCTGAGGAATCTTCCTGATGGATTTGGAGGGCTCAAGTCCCTGACGAGTCTAGAGCTTGATGAGAACTCCCTGACATCGCTGCCAGAATCGTTTGGACTCCTGGAGAGTTTAGAGGTCCTGGAGGCCTGCGACAATGCACTGGAGGAGCTCCCAACAAGCTTCGGAAATCTCAGACACTTACAGATTCTCAACATGAGTAATAACCATTTAGAGGCCCTGCCTGATTCGTTTGGGTCAATGCAGTGCCTTCAGATGGTGGATTTATCCGGGAATAAAATTAAGGCGCTGATGCCTGAGTTTGAGTCTTGCCACTGTCTCAAGAAGCTCTTTCTCACAGGGAATAGATTAACTGTTCTTCCTAGTTGGATTGGAGAGCTTCCTAAACTGCAGGAATTGAGTCTGAGAGATAACCAGTTAGAGCACAAAGCTTTACCGGAATCATTTGGGGAGACAAGCAGAAACACCTTCAGACACCTGGACCTGTCAGGGAATTTTCAAACTGAACTTCCGTCGACGCTAGGCCTTCTCGTCCATCTGGACTTCTTGCACATCGGCAGCGTGATCGGAGAACTGGAGTGTCAAAACTTCCAGAATGGGAACTGGATTGCGAGGTTCCCAGAAAACCTTGGAAACCTGCACCTGCTGCGGGAACTTCATGCCGAGGAAAATCAGTTGAACTGCCTGCCGGAGAGTTTCGGAGAGCTTGCATCTCTAGAGTTCCTAGACTTGGGCCAGAACATGCTGAGGCAGCTTCCCGATTCTTTCTGTGAGCTGAGAAGTCTACGAATTTGCATGCTCTCCAAGAATCACATAGAGTGCCTTCCAGAGGAGTTTGGGAAATTGGATGGACTTAGAGTTATCCGACTCGACTGTAATAAAGTATGGCACCTACTTACAGTCTAGTTCATAGTTCATTAGAATTTGAAGTACAGTAAAAATGGGATGGCATTGTCACACCTGTGCTCCACAGCACAGAAAACACTAAAATATCAATGTAATACTAGAAAAAAACAGAGAAAAGATATCCACACGGCACATTAAGTTAAAGGCATTTAGTATAATTTTGGTTTTGGGAACTTTTTGATTGTTTCAATCCTATATAAATGTAGGTATACAATAAAACTAACTTGCGAAAATTTCATATCAAAAGTTGGTAGCGTTTTTGAGATACCACCGAAAATCTGGAGTGGTTTTGTCCACGCAAGAAGAATAATCCGTAATTGAAATACACAATCTGAGAAACATTTCATGCATAAACATTTCTCAGATTGAAGTGTTTTTGAATCCCTCTCTCCAAACCACATTCCTTTGAAAGGAGAATTGTTTCTAAATTTGTTCATTCTCGACAGCTGCAGTGATTTTTTACACTTTAAGTTTTTATGGTCATTGATTTGTGGAGTAATTACCAAAAGTACACCCTGCCTTTAAAGGAACATTACAGAATTGGTAAGAAAAAAACTGGTAAAATATACTTTTTGATCACAGATTTACATAAAACTTACACGGTCTAATGATGATGATAGTAGAAAACATCCCTTGAAATATTTCTGTCTGAAATGCCATATTTGATGAGAAATGAATAAACTAATTTTTCGATTGGAGTTTATCGCTCAGTGAGCGTTTTATTCATTTGTTGAATCTATATGATTTCATGCAAATGTGTAATCGGTTTTTCACTATTTTCTCGTGACCCAGATGGCCGATCGATCTCAAACTTCTACAGGTTTGTCAGTTTATGTATATGGTGGATTACATAAAGTGCTTACACTGCCAGGAAATGTTTTGTTAGCAAAAACCAATTCTGTAATGTTCCTTTAAAAAAACAGCAATGAGTTTTAACTTCATCAAAGGTTTTGGGATTTTGACAACAATTGCATGTGAAGGGTTTACATGGTTTAAAACAGCAACATTTTACACCATAGCGTGAGGTTAGAGACTTGTATTATTATTATTTTTTTCCATAAGACTCTTAGCTATCAGAAATTGAGTTGATCACACAACTGAATTTGACCTTGGAGCCCCTCTTAGAAACTCCAAGGGGTTAATAATTATAGTCATCTTTGAAAAGTAACGTACATTTATATTTTTGTTCTCTACAGCTGACCGAATTACCTGAATCCTTCATGAAATTGACCAACATAGAAACGCTAGATCTATTTGATAATGAGCTGACAACGTTACCCGTGGTGCTAAAGTATCTAACTAAACTAACAAGGCTGGACCTTGATGAGGTAAGTGAAGTAATTAACAAGATATGGGATCATTCAGCTAAAAGAAAATTGTGCCTTCTACTAAAACGTCATAGTCAGGAGTCGGGTGTGTGTGCGTGTCTACAAGTTGAAACCAAGGACATAAACAAAAGGATCCTGGTGGTTTGACAGAGTGAGGGCATCATCTTTGCTAAGTGGAAATTAGCTAGGAATGTGTCACAAACAAGTTTACTTTTCACGGTATCTTGGCTGGTTACTCATTTCTGCTAAGCGAGAAGTTCCGGTGCTGGGAAAAATTTTTGTGCTTGGGTGGCTAGTGCATAAAGCGCTCGCCTCTTACCCTGGTTCAATTCCCAGCTAGGTCCATATGTGAGTAGAGTTGTGTGTTAGTTTCCTCCTATGACTTGAGGATTTGTATTGGGCCCTCGGGTTTTCCTCCCTCCGGAAAAACCAAACACTTTTGATCTCAGGCTGTGCTCCATGGTCATATATGGGTCGATGTGGCTGGCATGCCAAAGGCGCCCATGCATGCTTGTGCAGCTCGGACATTTTGTAGCCGCGTCTTTCGCAATTCAGCTTCTCAGCTGCAAGTAATGATGATTAGCCTCCAAAATTATTATTAATATGACAATTATTATTAAAATGATGCCAGATTTTGAGAGCTCCTCTTCTATGTGTGTTGTTTGTCATTCAGTGTAAACGAATGCACAGACAGGTTTTCAAATTGTATATGATTGTCTACTTCAAACAGAATAAAATTGACATGCCAGCACTGTCAGTGCCTAACTTAACCAGACCCAACCGGTACCCATCAGGGAAGTCGGTTACCGGCGATAACTGGAGAACCAGGGCACGAGCTGATGAGGTTGCCGCCGCTGAGCAACGATTGGCCGAGGTAATAAATGGTTTCTTGTATGGGGCGTTTGATTGAAATCTATTTATTTTGTAAAATGTTGGGCAAGATCTTTTCACAAAGACATATTGTGTGACGTTGTTCTTTCCATCAGACTGTCGTGGATGAAATGAGTTCCCAGAACTCGATTAACACAGTACTCAACAACAGCATCATCTCTCAAGCCTTGCGTAATAAAGCATCCATCTGGCAGTCGCACGAGGGCGCTAAAATCAGGGAGTCGCGCACGGAGACCATGCTGCTTGAAAAACGGATCTCCAGACACCACCAAAAGTACTCTTACAGTTCCGAAGAAAATTCAGAGGACCTGAATGGTAGGCAGTGTGCCACAATCCATCTCTATGTTTATAGCTTGTAGCCACCTCATAACCTAAATGGCTGTGTAATCACTGATCTTTAAGAAAAAGGAGTCCATACTCTTGATGTAAAGGTTTCTTGCAGAAACCTGAAACTTTTTCAAAAGATGAAGAGTAGGAGAACTCAAACAAGTACTCAAAGGGGAAACTCAAACAAAGAACTCAAATAAAAACTTAAAGGAGAACTCAAATAAGAACTAAAATAAGGACTCAAAGGCCCAGAAACACAGAAGACAGAAGGAAATTACCCAGGGGTTCATGAATGGAAATGTCTTAAGAAGACGTTTAAAGACAGACTCTGACACCATCTCTCAGAGACGTGCAGGAGCTTGTTCCACTAGCTTACTTTCTCAACCCACTTTGGCACCAGATTTTACCTTTTGAGAGGGCAATTTTTTCGTCATGAGGAATGTTCCACTTCAGGAGGATTCTTAAAGTATGAGATGCTCCTTAAAATGTCTGAACGACCAGGCAAGCTCGGTGGTCTAGTGGTAAGGCATCTGCTCTAGAATGGCAAAGGTCACGGGTACAAATCCCACTTGAGTATACTGCCTGTGGATTTTTTTTCACAGGACTCTAAAAGCTACCGAGTATACAGTGCCGGTATGTTGGCAAAAAACACAGATAATAAACGAAAAAGAGACCAAACTTTTCCTTCCAACTTGGTGCGTTCACTTTTGCTTGGTTTCCATTTTCAGAGCTGGATGATTGTAGTAGTGTTAGTAGCCATGACGATCAAGAAAGTGGTAGCATCGTTGTCTCCCAAGAGGAGATAGAAAAGGCTGAGGAAAACTGGGATGAAGATCTGATTGATGTTTCTTGTTTCGGTGAGTTGGGGTCAAAGGGCAAGGCAGATTTGTGTATCACATATCAGGAGGTGAAAAAATTAATAAATACAAAAATTTTACACCAAATGTGTGATACTTTAGCTGCGAGGATAAACTTGGATTTAGATCTTAGGAGGTATGTTGAAATGATGGTATTTCCACCTTTTAGTACCCCCCTTGGGTTTACAAGGTCAAAGGGCAAGGCAGATTTGTGTATCACATATCAGGAGGTGAAAAAATAAATAAATAAATTTAACACCAAATGTGTGATATTTTAGCTGTAAGAATAAACTTGGTTTCAGATCTTAGGAGGTATGTTGAAATGATGGTATTTCCACCTTTTAGTCCCCCCCCCCTCCCCCCGGAGTTACAGAGTCCAAGGAGAATTTAGAAACAGTGTCTTCAGTGATAGACAAGTAATTCACTGAGAACGGTTTCTTTGTATCTGGAGAAAATTACCGAATTACTGAAGGACAAAGCAATAATGGCTTGTGTCTTGCTTGGACTCAAACCCACACTCTGCTGATCAGAAACACCAGAGCTCGAGTCCGGTGTCTTTGACCACTCGGACACGACACGCCACATCATAATGCAGGCTGGTGCATCTATCAGTCAAAAACCATGTGGTTGATACCGAGTGGTAAGACGATAGGATTTCTGACGAAACTCAATAGCTATAATTTCTTTTCTCTTTCTTGAAGGGTCCGACAGGCTTTACCGTCATCCCCAAGACATGCGCAAGACAGATGATGCAGACTCTTGTTTTGTCTTCACCCCCTCTGACGAGCACGTCCCAGACCTCCCTAGTGCCTCCATCACTGACGACGCAGAGCCCGGACAGTTTGACGATGCAGATTAACCCTTCCAGACCAAAACTCTCATCCAGGAAGTTGTATGACTTGGTTGGGTGTGGTACTGCAAGACCAAACAATCACTTGGCCAGACATACACTACAGTAACAATCTCACAGCCTCATCTTAGGTCCAAACATTTGGGTATTGAGTTACCATAGGATGAAGTATTTTGGAAGATTATGAAGGATCTCTAGCCAAAGATAAATCGTAATAAATTGAATTCAGTTTACTAAGCTATTAAGCCACAAAAAAACTTCAGTACAGGTATGCTTATTCTTATATTTGTTTTGTATATTATTATTATTATTGATTAACTTCTCATTAATATTATTATTAATTTAATTGAATTTGAATTAGTTTGACTTTGTTGGACTTTATTTATAGCTAATAGACCTTTGGATTAGACTGGTACCTTCAGACCCCATGGCCTTGTTCCATGGAGCTGCTTTAAAAGCACAACAATAAGTAGCCAAGCACATCACTATACTACCTACCAGACTAAGTTTACCAGCCTAAATACCATGCACGGCTATGTCCGAATTAGCGACTTCGGCTACGGCTTGACTGTCATGTGCGTCGAGACATAGGACGCCAATTCGGTCACGGCCTACCAATGTTTTAAAAAATGTTTTAAAAAATGTTTTAAGCTCTAGTGTCTGCAGGGACACGTTGCCTTGTTTTGGGCGAGTTGAGCTATAAAAAGCGTTTGAAAGCGTTCGTTATGAACTGAATATGGTTGGAAAGATGCTTTAAAAGTAGAATATAATGATCCACACAAATATGCCTCGAATTTGTGTGTTTTTCCTTTTACTTCATGAACTAACACGGTCCGCCATTTTGTAGAACAAAATTTTTGACTCCACAAAATGGTGTACCGTGTTAGTTCAAGGAAAAGGAAAACCACGTATTTGTGTGGATCATTATATTCTAAATATAGCCCAAAATGCCCAATCAAAGACAACGTATCCCTTTAGGCAGCTTTATAAAATTGGGCCTCGGACCTTTCAGGGACCTTTCAGGGAATTTTAAACAGCACTGTCGTCGATGCTAGGCCTTGACACTACAAGAAGTTTACTTCCTGTTACTTACTGAAATTCAAGCAATAAATGCAATGAGCGTTTTAACAGAGATAGATATTGTGTTAATATACGATTGTCAGTGAAAAAGGAACAAAATATAATTATTGCTTGCTGCTTACACAGACCCAACGTAGATATTGACAATGATCTTACAAAGAAAAACAAAAGGTTTGTTTATTGACCCAATTGCGCGCACATCACCTGCTGTGATTGTTTCACGCTCTCTATTTTAAGAAGTCAACAGGTAACCTTATAAACGCTGCGCCACCTGAAATTTGCACTACACTATATAATAATACACAGGGACATTGACTCACAAAATGGTGCAACTAAGATTCTTGTGATGATGACGTAAGGCGAATTGGGTTGAATAAATCAGAATTTTCCTCAAGCTTTAATGTCAGTATTGTTCTAGATACATCAAGAAAAGTCCTTAAAATACACAATTTTATATTTTCACTTATTTTGTTATTCTTTCTTTGAAAACTTTCGTCAAATTCAGTTCACACAGGGTTTTATGTTTACTTCATTCAAAATCAGTAAATGCCAAAGAAGAGATGCTTTCCAAGTTAAGCTATTTAGCTATCTAGATATTTGTTCAAGATTGGTCATAAGAAACTAACCCTTCTGTATAATAATGTATTTTTGTTAATAAATATCATTGTCGAATGTTACTGAAATGTAATGAACTTCCAACACAAAAATATACCTGATGTTTGGCACTTGAAATGAAGCCACGACAAAGCTAATTCCTGATTGGAAATAAACACCGAATGGGTTTGATTTCTGGTTGCTTTCAACTCAAGTTTTTTTTATTTTCATTTTCCCTACAACAAAGAAATACTGACAATCATTTGGAGTCAACATTTTAAACTTTAAATTTTTCGATTTTTGTAATGCGTCAAATTCTTGGCGGTTCGCCTTTGAGTTTGGTGCTCCTTTAAGTTCTGATTTGAGTTCTTGTTTGAGTTTCTCCTTTGAGTTCTTATTTGATACTGTAACCTGTATGATTAATATTCATGGGATGCTCCTTGCAAAAAAGCAACCCGTTGAACTCTTAAATAATGCTTTATTGAAGTGTATTTTTGGTAGAATTATTTTTGTAATTTTAAAAATACTAATATCCCTGTGCCTTTTTGGAATGCCAAGTAGCAAAATTCCTGCAGTTTGATAAACTTTTTAATTAGTTTCTAATAAAGTTCTTGACATGTACAATTTTGCCTGTTGTAAACATGTGTCCCTTTCTTCTAAAAATAATTGTCAGTAAATGTATTATACAGGATTGGTAAGGATAACAAACATTGTTTAATTTTAGTCTGAAAGCTGACTGATTATGAAGTTCATACTAGAACCATTTTTTCTGTGAAATATTTATATTTCTCTCTGAAATTAAGTCATATTCGAGAAAACTATCTGAAAACCTAATTAACACGCAATTTTTCTTAATGTCCCTTTAAGGGCAGTGGATACTTTGGGTAATTACTCAAGAAATAAATACATTACCATAAAAACGTACTTGACAAGGAGCACCTTAGAGCTGCTGATAGAACATAAAAGATCGTGAGAAGCGACTGACTCCCTCTGAAGTAATGTAATTTTTGAGAAAGAGGTGATTTCTCACTAAAATATTTGAATCTTAGAAAGGTAGAAAGGCTCTCGGGCGTTTGAAAGCACACAATTTTATGCAGCAAGGGTGTTTTTTCTTTCATTATTTTCGGGCAACTTCGATGACTAATTGAACCCAAATTTTCACGGTCAAATTTTCATGGTCTTTGACAATAAATTTCCAAAAGTATATATATTCTGCCTTATTACTTCCGTAATACACAAAAAACACAGCACAAACTGCAAACTCGACAGCATTCAAACATGGGAATACGAACTGAAATGTGGTATCTATCATACAGACTCCCCCCCCCCCCTGTCTCCCTCCCCTTCTTACCTAAGCAGCCAGAAAAATCTCAAAGAGAAAGAAAGAGGTAAAAACTTACTACTTATTGACCGAATAAGTTTGCTTCAACCGTGCGGGTACCGTGCATATGGAGACATTTTCTGCGTGCAGATTTTACATACACACAACGGTGACGTCTGCTCTACAGGATTGGCTGTTTTTGAGCATCACCGATACAACGACACTGTCTCCTGACGAACAGTCGTCGTGTGCATTCTCTATGGGAGTGTGTGTCCGCGGTTTGTACGCGCAAAACCGGCCTTATGGGGACATTTCCTGCCGTTGGTAACGTGCACAATTGTATGGCAGTCAGTTCGCCATCTTTTCCTTCATTTATCGAGTTCAACGACCATCAACGATCACAGTCTGACGAACAGTCGTCGTGTGCATTCACTGGTGTGGTCGCGGTTGTACCGCAAACCGCCTATGGGAATTTCCGCGTAGTAACGTGCACATTGTATGCAGTCGTTCGCATTTCCTTATTATCGGTTCAACGCCATCACGATCACAGTCTGACGAACAGTCGTCGTGTGCATTCACTATGGAGTGTGTGTCCGCTGTTTGTACGCGCAAAACCGGCCTTTGAGGACATTTCCTGCAGTTGGTTACGTATACAGTTGTATGGCGGTGAGACCGCCATCTTTTCCTTCATTTCTTGAGTTCAACGATCACTTTTGGAACGGTGTGAACCGACCTTATGGGGACTTTTTCTGCCTTAGGTTGTGCACTGTTGTGTGTAATGTGGTAAGTAGTCAGTTTTGCCACATTTTCCTTCATTTCTTGAGTTCAACCACCGACCAAACGTTCACTTTTGAAATGGTGTGTTTTGAAATGGAGGCGCACGCGACCGGGGTCGGCTCAGTCCCGGACTGGAAATGATGGCATTTTGACGGTACCCTCCGACTCGGAATGGGCATCGGTCTCGGCAGGCAACTAAATTCAAGTACTCGACTGCCGCATACGGATCGAAAAACCTTCTGTATGAGGATATTTTTCTGTCATTCCAAAAGCGCACAATGAATCAATGTTTGGTGGAAAGAATCGACCGATTCAGAGGGTTCGATGATACGCGTTTGGTCGTTCACATTCGGCTGCACTCTGCATACATTCTCAATGACAGTGTCCGTCCGCGAAATTTCCGCGTGGAACATACAATACGGGGATATTTTATGTCCGTAAAGTGTCCCATACTCTGCACAGTGGGGTTCAGCAATGAACATACCCCGTTTTCGGGTTGCCGCGCGCAGGCTGCTTCTTGCAAGCCGCGGCGGGTTCGGTTTTGGAAACGGTTCCCCCGTTTGGTGTGTGATTTATGATTGTTATAATAATAACATGTTTTTTTTCGGTGTGAGCGATTCTCATTATGTCTTAACTTCGGATTAATAGTTTGTATAATTTCTTTTAAAAATACAACCTGAAAAAGGTAGTGGCGCTTGGACAGAGAATTCAGAAATGGTCTACTGTGCGCCCATTTCTAATTCTTGTCAGACCATTCATTGCTGCTATATTGGCAGAATAATACCTGTGTTAATTACATTATTAGTCTGTAGTCAATCCTACTCAAACTTCATTCACTAATGTTCTCAGTTTAAAAGGTTGAGAAAAGACGTCTTTAAAATATTTACCTCAACGAGGTTTTTATTTGTTGAAAACAAAACCAGTTCTGATTATTTATTCATTCACCCTCCCCCGGTTCCCTCCCAAATAAAAACAAAATCAACACAGCCCGGCCCAGGCACCACCACCCGAGTAAATAAAATACAAAGTAAAATCTTCTTGCATTGGGCCCATTCATATTATTTATTCGTCCTCAAACCGGACCAATCAGTTTTGAGGGATCGAAAAACTCTCCCGTTTTCGTTCCCCATAAATCTCGTTTCTGGCCACTTTCCAAGCCATGCATTTCGATCTCAAACAATGAGTATTGCCTACTGCGGCGGGCCACGTATATGACCAAAATTCATTAGGTAAATTGACCCCCGCGTGAACTACGTACGCACCGCTGAGAGCGTGGAAAGAGGTAAAAAATCTAATCGGGGAAAATACCTTTCTCGCTCTGGAAACTTATGAAACCGTTGAAACGGGTGATTTTTAGAGCAAACTGCAGCATACCTCTTTGTGCACAGTGTACCGTGTAGGAAATGTCCACAGAATGCACACACAGCGTGGTGAATTCCCGGACACACACCATCATTGGGTTTGTACGTTGTTGACGGTCGTCTGGCGACGGAACGCTCTTCGTCATGAACCTCTGATATGGCTACATTTTAAGAGATTGACCGAGTGAAAAAGTCATGCATAGAACCGACGCTAAATGCCCTTCGTTTTAGAATAATCATAGGTGAAAGTGTGTAATCTTTTAAAGGATGTTTACTATTCTTGTTCCAACAATGTTTCATATTTTCAGATTAATGAATTTCGATCCAATAAAACAGGAAGAATGAGAGGGTGCAAAGATGCACGGTGGATATTTTAGGCCCATGTAGCCTAGTTATTGCAGTTTGAATTCCGAATCAAATTTGAATGAATTGGCTGATTTGATTTGACTGTTCATTACTTCATTTATTAATAATGTCTGGCGATGTATTTCAGTTAACGAAAAGACTTGTCCGAAACTGTTAAAGGTATTTTACCTTTTATTTCTTTGAGAGAGCACTCTCAGTGTGGCTGAGAATTCGTTTATGACCTCAATAAACAGCGCCCCCAAATTCAAGAAATCACGTACAAAACCCGACGTCTCTGACAAATTTAAGTCCAAGCAATGGGAGAACAAAGAGAAGTTCTCGATTTGCTGGGACGACAACCATGTGTGTTTGTGTGTGTTTTGTTCAATAAGTTTAAAAAGAGGAACCAAATAAAAAAAAACTAAATTTCTAGTCATCTTTAAATAGATTAGCTTAAAGGAGGAGTTATATATAGAGATTACGCATGTTCCTTCATACACAAAAATTTCAAACCGAGTACCACATCCCCAGCTGAAAATAATCAAATTTTCACAGCCAGCCGTTTGTATATAATACTGGTTTATTAGCGTTAGTGTGCCATTACATTTAAATATCAATTAACTATATTGTTAAATGCTGACAAATAACTATAAAAAAACCCAGATTTATAACTCAAAGTGCTGTATTTTCAAGGCGAATTAAGAAACAAAAAAGCAGTAAAACGAAACAAATGTTTTGTGAACGAAACAAATGTTTTGTATCACATAGTTTAAGCATTAAAAAAAAACATACGAACACTCCCACTTGGAAGTGGATTATTTCAAATAGCAAACATATATCAGGTTTGTTCTTAATTACAGGTTGACACAAATAATAATCGATTACGGTGTCGAGTGCATGTCCTGGTATCCATAGTTAGTATCCATCCGAATAAATCGACTCCACTGGTTTGCAGGTAAATCAATAGGAAAGCACGAGTCAATTTTAAAAACAAATTTTAATCAACGTAAACATTATTTAAACTTTTTTTTACAAAGTAGGTATCATTCACTGTTCTTGTTCCAACATCATAAGCCATTTTGAGATATGGTGGACACAATACTGTGACACTTAATTAAAAAGGTTTGAGAAAATAGAATTAGCTGTTGCAAACCAACCAAGAGGACCTTTAAGGTATAAAATTAGTTAGTGGCCTGACGTTACGACCCAAGCAGAGTCTTTCTCGAAGGCTAAATGAAGGCTTTGTAATGTTTGGGTAGGTTTGTCTGCACATGTATACACCCAAACCAAACAGTGCACTGCTATACTGTCCACCGTATCTCATAAAGGCTAATTGGGTTTATAAATTCTAAAAAAAAAACACCCTAATAATCAACCATTCAAAAGGCTGTGTCCCCAAACGCAGCCGCCAATTATATGGTGGTCTTATAGTAATTTTGTGTGTAAACAGAACAAGATATCTAGAAGTTAAACATTATATACATTGATAAACAAATACATCTGATGATGAGGAGTGAATTTCCCAGCCATTAATTCCAGTCTCTAAATTTGCGGATTAGGACTGCCGATTCTAAGAAATGTGGTTTTAAATTACCGCGCATGCGTCGTAGGCCTCAATAAGCAACGAACGGTTAGTCGTTGTGCCATATATTGGCGTTCTTACTGAAAGAAGTTGTTACGAATGAACACAGCACTCTACAAAAGTACCGGTCACAATATAACCCGGATTCTGGGATCCGGAGGACAAGTTTTGAAGTATGGAACTTTAACTAGGACTCTGTGTCATTTAGACCCTTCTTTGGGTTCATTTCGACACAGATCCCGGGTCATACTAACCCAGAAATGGGTCAGGCCCTACGGGACCCGGTTCAGAGTGTTCAGAGTTAGTATTGCCAGAGCGTCACCACGGTTACTCTCACAAATTTATTTTGCTTCAATATTTGTTTTAGTCTCTCTCTCGATAAGTATAGGGTCTTTAACGCAATACAAGTACACTCCTTTTGATTACTCTTTTCAAGCTAGCGACTGTGCGCCATTGAATGACACCCAAAGCATATAAGTAGAATATAATACTAGACAAAACTTAACACCATTAAACTTAAGGCGCACCGAATATAAAGTAGAATCAAAGTACAGAAGCGTTTTAAAGACTCTTAAATATTTTATATAAAACACAAATTACCTTGTCGTCTCCTTTTATATTTTAAATTAAATATTACTTGTAGTTTTTGTCTAAAGGAAAAATACTATCCTCAGTGAGTCTAGCAGCGCTTATGCCACCCATCTGTGGGTTTACACAAATTGTGAACGCCTGACTACGAATGTAGGCCTAACCTTCGTAAAAAGTAATATGAAAGCACATTAAATGATGAATCACTCGATATTATGGAATGTGGTGTTTGCCTCCAGATGGGCAAAATGGTTTGGTATCAAACGAGCTGTGAATAAGCGACTTTTGACGAGGAGGTTATACCGAGTAGCGCGGCGGGAAGACGGCCTAAGAGGTGTCCCCCGTTGCGGTGGTTTATGTTACACCGTCAGTGAGCCAGTGTGTGAAACTCATTTGCATGGTCGGCTCGACCCCCATCACTTCGTATGGTGGAAAAGAAAATGGGGCCCGAACAACGAAGACGCTGTCATAGAACTCAATAAAAAAACTACTTTCAAAGGGAAAAGAGTTTATTGAGAAGTTGGTGAAAATTCGACCTTCTATAAAATATGCATAGTTCTCCTTATTTGGTTAAATACAAATACTCAACTTGTCAGCATTTGTGTGGCTTTATACCAGCTTTCATTTCTGATAATAGTCAAAGATACGCACTTAGACTGTGGTATAGATGCCATTCAAGATATTCAAGTGCTCCTTTCTTTTCTAAACTAAGCTGAAACCATTCATCGTCACAAAGAACCCCTATTATCAAAATCTCACTACAAAATATTTTCTTTTTCTTGGAATAACAACGAGGCAATTTGTGAAAATTTCTTAAGTTTGCATTTTGCAAGTATAGAAAAGCAAAACAGCCGTTATTGTATAGTATACATGTAGAAAAGGCTATCGTAAGAAAAGCTCTAGAATTCCCAGAGGGTGCTTTTGTTTGCTTCCGCCCCTGTTGCACGCATTTCTCCGTGTTGTTTGCCCTCTAGAAGTCTACCGTTGGAAGCACGAATTAGGAACTTTGATCTCTCTAGGAACTCCAAGGTGAACTTCTCCGGTGCACCTTCACTCAACGTGTAGTTGCCTTCAGCATCGGCTGTCCATGCCTTGGTTTGGTCACGACCTGGATCCAAATACACGGGAGAAATTTAATTGTTTTACACAATGCCCAGCTGGTCTCTCCTCAAAATGTCTACCGTTTGGACATTGAATGGCAATGTTAATGTTGTGGGTTTTGTTTTTTCCCTTTGGGAAGAGATTGTGATTTTCCGATTGTATAACTGGAGAAATTTCAGGGCAGTTTTGTGTGGTTTGATTTGATTTGATGAGCTCGACTCGCCGTTTTCGATTCCACGGCTTTGGCTTTTATAGGCTCCGGCTTTGGCTCTGTCAGTAATTTCGAAAACGTACACTTTCGGTATAAGGGACTTCAAACAGGAAGGCAGAGCCTACAAGCAGAGCCGGTTTAGAGAATGACCAACTATTAATGAAGCAGCCCAATCTGTCCGACCTCCTTGGATAAAGAGCGCCCTCTATCAATCAGTAGTGGATCTTTCTTTTCAAAAACAAGTTATTATAAAAGTTGATAAAGACGCTGCATTTGTGACTGTATCTGCGCATTGTGTTTATAAATGGGAATGTTTGTATCTTTTGTACTAAAATAACATATAGAAGTTTATAGATCAAACAAGTTTCAATTTTAAATTCTCACGGCAGTACAAATAATAGGCCTAAATATCCCCATATCAGTTTAGAATATGCTTTCAAGTAAATGGCAAGATATAAATGTAAGAGCTAATGGCCTGACGTTTCGGTCCTAGAGTTCTAGTCTATAGGAATACTAGGTTGTCATCTAGCCTCCGAGTAAAACCGTGTTTAAGCCGAAACGTGAGGCCACATCTCATGTAAAAGTCCGAACTTCTGTAATTCAAAAACAAAGTCTCACCTCTGAAGATGTAAGTTCCATCGTTCTCGTAGGACACCTGGATGATCTCGTTGTCCGTTGTCGTCCGGTTGCACTCGAGCATCTTCCTCAGGCCGACGAAGCCGTGCTCCCCCTTTAGGACTAGGTTGGGTCGGTTGCTCAGCTTGAAGCGGAACTTCTCGGTGTTTGTGACTTCGGAGCCGGATGCCACCAGCGGGCCGCTGCTCTTGATGCCGACGAATTTGCCGTTGGGGATGGCGCGAAGCGACACGGTGCCCTCGGTGCCGTAGACGAGCTCAAACAGGCAGGCTTCTTTTCTAGAGGATTTGAAAGTGGGGAAGACAAAAAATTATTAGAAGAAGCAAGGCACATCGATTCAATTTCTTATTTCAATAAATGTATCTTCTGATATTATCAAAAAACAGTATCAATACTCCTTATAATATTTTTAGGCCTTTTAAGTTTGAAATTTCTTAAAATAAACAAAACAAACAAATAATAGCAACAACAAAACCCCCACTCAATTCAGAAGATTACCCGTCCTTCTTGTCTTTGTAACTCGACTTTGAGTTTGATATAAAAACAAAATAATGACAACATAGCCTATAACTTAAGGTAAGTACAAAGTGCTACAATCAAAAATATAATACATGGCACAATTTGAAATCACACTTTTAGTAAATACACGAAGGATTTAAATAGCAATATGATTTGACGACAAGAATGGAAACCAAGGAACCCCCAAATGTGACCAGCACTGTGACCCGTCGGCCTGAAGATATCTGTGTAGAGAAGATGATGAAGAAATGCCAGGAAACCCCACCCAATAATAGGGAATGAAAACCCAATCCACATGCAAGGCTTTGGTCCGGGCTTCGAACCAGGGTCCACAGAGGTGAAAGGCAGGGGGAAAACATGGAGTCAAATGAATATCATATCCTAAATCGTGCCACATTTATAAACAATGCAATTAAATAAATATAAAATAGCAAGATGATTTCATAAACTAGATCGATAGATGGATGGATATAGATAACATTTATTGTGCACATTTTGATAAAAACATAACAATCTGATTTCCACTGCATGGCAAAGGGTAAAATGACAAACAATATGCATATTACAATATGTACACACAAAGTTCAACGATCAATAAAAGAGTACCATACAAATACGAAAATACAAAATGTACACACAAAGCTCAAGGAACATTCAAAAACTATAAAAGGAGTGACTTCGCTTTAATGTTTTCCTGTTTTGATATTGTGCTTTTCAAGGGATCACTACTGACCTGGAGGAACCCTTGTTGAGGATGTCTTGTTTGCCAGCGTCCATGGCCCAGTATTTGCCATTGGTGCTACGGATGGCCCACTCGTTCCTCTTGCCAACGGCGCATTCCAGCTGGAAGGTCTCGGTGTCTGATTCTTCGTGCTGATTGGCGGACACGTGGATATCTGTATGGCGGGAAAATTGAAAAAGAAAAAGAAGAAGTTTACTTGTTGGTCTACCTCCATGGTTGAAGCTACGCATTTTAAATCCCGTGTTTGCAGTACACACCAGCATGCCCTGGGTCGAAATGTTGCATGTTTTTTAAGCGTGATTTGGAAGTATAACATTTAGTCATGGATCTATTTTGGGAGGATGGTTTGACCTTTGACACAAAGAGTTCAGTAAATTAGCAACAACGTAAGTGCAAAATATGTCGCCTACAATAAAATATAATTGAAATTCTTTTATTGCAATGTATAAAGTATAAAACTGACCAGAAAACCGTCAACATTTATGAGAATACAAAATTTAAACCACAATAAGGAATATGTTGGTCTTTTGCTTGAAAGGTATGCAAAAAATTAAAACATACGGAAGTTTCACTTCACTTTATTACATGATACCGTTTTGCATAAAATGATACAAATATTTATTCACAATGCTAATAGGTGAAAAGGAAATGCAGTTGTAATGAATCCTTCATAATAGTCTAACAATCCACTCGAATAGTATATTTTGATGTTACATGTGGCGTAATAACTCTAAACACTGTTTGCCAACACCACCACCAGTAATTATACTAAAATCTAACTTCAGTATGACAAGCCAACGACACCATATAATCACAAAATGGTGCGTTAGACCTTTAACTCGAGCCCAAAACCTATTAGGCACAGCTGGGACCGAACCCCCCGCGCGCAGCCCACAATGCTCCGTATTGTCACATATGTGTGTCCGTTGCTGTCACCTCATATGCTACCTTGACGCTTTACCACCGATTGCTGATTGCATTTGACGCCCAAGAGAGCTCACCAAGACGACGATATATAGTAATTCATTTCCTTTTGAAATGCAGAATTGGTTTACGTAATTCCCCCAAACAAAGTACCCCCATGTAAAAAATATGAATGGTTAATTAACATGTGTGTAGTACTTTATGATTTAACAGCCAAAAGTTAAGATCGTCAAACGATAATTTGTTCTTCACATTGGCTGTAGTAAAAGCTAGAAATCAAACCAAGGATAGTGACGCCCTCTGTTGTTAGAATTGATCCATTTCGATGCGTTGTTGTAATTGATCCATTTCGGTGCGAAGGTCTTGGAACCAAGACTACTCAGTTCTCAAACAAACTACATAGATCATTTTACTGTTTACTTGCAGTGAGGTCTCCCGGAGTTCTCAAATTTCAAATGGCCGCTGAGGGCTATTTACTTCCTCTGTACCAAACCATAAAATGACGACCTTTCGGCGAGCCATCCAGCGGCCAAGTACCAGCGATCAAGGACCCCTCAGGGTTCATAAACGTATAGAAGGGCCAACCACCAGACACTAATTGTAAACACAATAGCTCCTCTCATCAGCTGGCCAAGAATAACATTCCTAAACTCTGCCGTCAGACACTCTCAAAATGTTCCCACAATCACACCCTTTGTTCTGAGTGGAAGTATCCTTGCCTGTGATATTATTACTACATGTATTTCGGTAGACCCATAAAGAAAGGGTAGGCCATACCATGACCATACTCTGTGGGTACAGACCACATCATTAGACCCTCAACATACTGTGGAAACCTTGCATTATCTAAATAGCTTGGTTGTTGATTTTTGTAGGTCAAGTGGGGGATTTCCCGAGGGCCTACATTAACCATGAGCCAACGAAATCGTTTGTATATAGTAATTGCAAACATCAATTTCATTTCCGGTGAAACAGCACTTTGAATAATGTTCCATGAAAAGGCCCATTCAAAATTATAAATGTCATCTATGTCTGGCTTTGCAAGCAAATTCTAAATTGGCATGTTTGAAGAATAAACACAGTAAATTCTGGACAGATGTTTTATAATGATTTGTTTTCGAGGTGTATGAATTAATGTGACAGCCATTTTTTTCTCCTATTCAAATCAATGAAGCCAAACCGAGGCTTGAATCTGTGACCGGCTTTTGTTGTGTCATGGGACTACACCGTTCATTATTGCTATTTGTAGACGGGGACCAAAATGGCAGCAAATTCTATTAACCCTATCTTCCTGGAGTGATTTTCTTTGATCTTTAACAAAAATCATGTTAACAAAATCCAACACCATCACGGTGACTCAACCCCAAAGCTGTTGGACTCTGACCAGGATAGTGAGTCTGATTACATGTAAAGCATAATCAGTTTACTCGTGCAATCCTCAGTACAACCATGGAGGTACAACATAACCAAACAAAACATGCTGTTGGGTTTTGACTTTTGGGTTATGGAAAAACGATCAGAAAAACCCCGATCAGATAACCACACTTGTCACTAAATGTATATAGGTCAAAGCTTGACCCCGTGCACATCCTTTGGAGGACTGCTAAACCAGAATCATTTTTGGGCGAATAACAACCAAGGAAGTGAGCCTCCTCTTTTAACGGCAACTGGTTAAACTGGTCCTTGCTCTATGTTTTAACCCAAACTTCAGTCTAAACTAGAAGGCAGAGTACTTGAAATGTACCAACCATACATGACATGTACATGAGAACACCGTGGATCATCAACGATTACACATACACAAAAACACCCAAGGACAAACAGACAATTGACAGAACTAAACCTCTTCATGGGAACTCTGCTATGATAAGCTGGAAACAAGGATTCACTTTGCTTTATCACTACGGCCCTGAATTGAATCATCCATAACAAACAAATGAAAGCGAACACGATGCACGGTTGGTCCTTAACTTTTTTTCAGTGACTACAGCCAGAGAGACCGGCTGGCTCCTTGTTTCACTGGTCCACCAACTTTGTCACTGGTCCACATCCAGAACAGTTCAATTGTGAGAATGTCAAATGTATAGACTTTAATTAGAAACTAAGGCCAGAATTTCAAGTGGTCCGTCAGCATTTAGCCAGCGGACCACTGTTGGAGGACGATGCCATGCAATCAAGTCAAAAACTTTACGAAGCTCTTTCCCACAAAACGTAGTATTTAATTTTAACTAAGAGGGTGTTTGCAATTTGCATGTCTTGACATCCGGTTTTCAACCCAGTGTCCGTTTTCCGAAGAAACATTACATTTACTTATTAGCGCACAATATTTACTTATTCTGACACAATGTTATGAGAATTATTTGCAAACATGGAAACTTGTTTTCCGAATCCAGGCTACTACTCAAGCTTGCCACGGATCCAAGCCCCACCAAAAACATAGATTCAGATGCCACAATAATCTTCTTGCACACCAAAACTCGCCCGAATTCATTGGCGACTCCTCGCTGTGTCTGCACACGGATCCGTGAGCCAAGCAGACGGCAGCCTGATCGAATATCAACATGGACCGCTTAAAAATTAATGACCCAGCATCAAAGTATTCAGGATTTCAGGATCGCATTACATGTAATAATCTAGGCCTATACATCTTTTCCCCCAATTTTTCATATTGATACCTCAGATGCATGTATATGTCTTCTTGAGTAAAGACTGCACTGACAAAAACGGACAAAGGAAGCAGGCACACAAAATATTCAGAGCAAAGAGAAGACATCGACCATTACCAATGTGTGGATAGATCCAGCCTTTCAGGTTCCTGCCCGCTGGGTTATGCTAATCACTTTGTTGGCGTGAAATCAAAACTCATCATTAAGTCGCTTTTCTGAGTGCTCATCTCAGTTCTTTCGTTGCTTATATCGGTGTACAATTTCAACTTCTTGTTGCTTTAAAGGTCTTGAAAGTGTCTACTCAAGTAAATGTGACACAAATTCTTGATATTGCTCAACACAGCTCAGTATAGGACTTTCAATAAAGTTTATTAACAAATAAGCATTATGCAAGGCAAAAACATGTAATTAAAGGGACACACGTTGCCTTGGATTGGGCGATATGGGCTATAACAAGCGTTTGTTATGAACTGAATATGGTTGGAAAGATGTCTCAAAAGTAGTAGTATAATGATCCACAATAATATGCCTCGAAATTGTGTGGTTTTGTAAACTAGCACGGTCCGCAGTTTTGTTTGTTTAATCAACAATTTTTGGTTCTACCATGGAGGTTGGCTTAGTTCACGGAGTAAAAAAAAACCCCACTATTTCGAGGTTTAAACAAACACATGCACAAACGAGGCTGTGTTTGCTCTCTCCAAAACCAAGCATATTACACTTCTCTTAAAATCGAGTATACGGATCTAAACGGTGGTTGGACGACACCCGACCACAATTTGTCAATTTGGTTGCACATCCGGTGTCCTTGTACCGTAATCTGAATCACCCCACCCCACCAGCATGCCAAGGAAATCCCGGTAAAGGCACCGGAATACTACCCTGGTTCAGCCGGTATACAGGGAAGTGCCAATTTACCAAAGTCCCAAACTTTGAGGACGAGAGGCAAGACAAAACACCAGGGTTTGTTTGTTGTCGAGAGCATTGGAACATCTCCATGTGGTATACACTACAGTACAATAATGTTCGCAACATTTCCTTAATTAAATTACCAGAGAGTTTTGACAGGCAGTGAAAACAGAAACTTTTTTCTAAAGAGGTGTGGTTACTGCGATCAGATTGAGTTTACCGCAAACGTCCCTTGATTGTAGGTAGGGTAAACATTAAGTAATTGTCAAATTAATAACAAACATAAGAAAATTTGGGCTCAAAATGGCAATCGAAATTGCAAGAAAATAATGAAAGAAAAAACACCCTTGTCGCATGTGTGCTTTCAGATACCTGAAGCCTTTTCTCAGATTTAAACTTTGGGTAAAAAATGACCTACTTCTCAAAAAGTAAATTACTTCAAAGGGGCCTGTTTTCTTACAATGTTTTTCTAATATCAACAGCTTTCCAAGTAAGTTTTTCTGGTCAACAGCTTCCAGAGCTCTTTACCAAGTAAGTTATTATGGTCAACAGCTCTCCAGAGCTCTTTACCAAGTAAGTTATTATGGTCAACAGCTCTCCAGAGCTCTTTACCAAGTAAGTTTTTTTTATGGGGTGTGGAGTGATAACCAAAAGTACACCCTGCCTTTAAACATGGGTAGGGCTTGTATAGGGTCTATACACGCGGACAAATCACACAAGATAACCCGGTATTGACCCGTTCACAGTTTATCGTGGTATGTATCATTCGACAAGCAAACCTGCAACCCCTATTCAGAAATTATGAATATATAATGCCTAGACAAGGTTATACAAATTAAAATCTATTATACTGCAACAGCGAACAATCGATATCAAAATCACACGCAGCTTTTTATGGCGACATTTTTTTTGTTATATAGCAGTGTTTTCAATGCAAGACATGTTTACACTGTACAGCAACGTCGTCAACGGCTGAAATACATGCTCACAACATCAGCCTATTTTGATATCAGCATTATTATGATATCAACCATGAGGAATGTGAGTGTTTGGGGGTGTGTGGTGAGGCAAAGTTCTGCGTGGTGTGTGATACTGTTATTGTGTTTTTACTCCAATGTTCATCATTTTGGATAAAATGTCCGTGTAAAAACAGAGTGAAGGAACTGTATAACCCATTGCACGTTGAGCGTCCAGTCCTCGTGGTGATTTTGCTGCAATAATCATGGAGGATGGAAAGCTCCAACAAATAATCCTGAAAACTCTTGGCAATCACGATTGGCTTGAGTTTGATGGGAAGTTCGAGCAAGCGGTTCACCCATTAAATGGGTCAGGCTGACCCGGAACCTGATATAAACAAAGGGATTTTGACCCGGATTCTGTACAGTTTGACCCATTTCTCGGTCATTTTGACCCGGAAGGTCTTACAGTGTATGGACCAATACAAATGCTTGGGGACTAGTGATGAATGGCAAGCTGGCTAGCCACTGAAAAATATGAGGACAAACCCTAAACATGACGTCATTGTAGATAAAAACCATCCACAAAACACATGCAATATTGGTTCAGCAGAATTCCATCACAATAAAACCCCATTCCTCAGTCCTTTGCCACATTGTAGAATAAACACCGATATGGTCTGTCTTAACACATTATTTTCTTCTCGTTACCCGGGTATAAAGATAAAAAATAAAGATAAAGATAACTGCGTAGCTAGGAGTGGTCATGGTTTATGTGACACGGACCCATATATTACGATTGTCAAGAATAAGCCTCAGATTGTACACAGTGACGTCATAGAGGAAGTAGAGGATGATGACATAGTGGGTCCGTATGCTGTATTTATCTTCAATTTATTTACCCAAGACGTATCGTACCTCCCATGGCACTTCAATCTTACGTTATCAGTTCCCTCATTATGAACTTACATTAACTGCACCCTTCTTCGGTTCCATCAGCACTGCCAATGTGGGCGGGGCACATTTGCAGAAGTGAAACATTTTGGGCACTTTATAAGGAAACATTACTAAAAGCTTCACTGACATAAAACAATGAGTAATTCTGTATTCGAAACAAATCTACTCATGAAAATCAATCCAGATTATTCTCAATTTCAAATGACGGTGTAATTTACAAAAACATCAAACCAGCCCATTGGTTGAAGGAAAAATACCACTTTTATTTTAATGACATTCTCACAGAACTATTTTAGACTTATAGATGAATCATTCCCAATAAAAATGAAAGCGAAAAGAGTAAAGGCACCGACAATTTCGTGTTTTGTTTTCATAACAGGGATGAACTTTGATGAGTGTGAAAATTCACCGCGCCCCTACATCTCTGTTCATAACCAAAAAATACCAAACTACAGTTTTGGACGCAATGTGGGTTATTTATTTCTCTCTTCGGTGACTGTTTTTCTTCTATCAAGAATATTTGAAGGCTCAAAGAGATTTCCAGAAAAGCCTGAAATCAGGAAAAAACCTGAGAAATCCCATGCCACTTTATGCCAGGCATTACCAAATCAAAACTTAAAAGTCCCAACAGCTACATATTTTTGCTCATAAATATTCCCTAGTTAGCATTATGTCTAGAAAATTTCCTATTTAAAAAAACCCATTTCCAGCAGTTCTACCTTTCACTACATGTATTGAGAAACCAACGTTGGTTTCAGATAAACACTTTTCTGTTCTTCTCCACGTATAATGCAATATCCTGTTTCCTCACTCTTAAGTCTTAGAAACCATCAAAGCCCATCGATTCACAGCCACCATCAAGATCATGTACATGCTTTCCAAATGTGAAGACGTTTCCATAGCGACACAACACCTTGACCCTGTGACCTCAGAGCAAAAGTCTGGAAAAAAGGCAATGAATATTTTGCACTTGGCGAGACACAGAATGACCGGTTATCACTTAATTTCCAAATGATTTTCGTTTCCTGTTTTGACAGTAGAAGTCGTTCTAACGCAGGAATATAGGCCTAGCTATCTCTCTCTCTCTGTTTTCATGCATACAAATAATGTTTGCCTACATCTTTTTCTGTTGATTGCTGTACATATTGTGGGTCTGACTGAGTTTTTTCGACACAGTGATCTTACAGGACTTTCGATTGAAAAGGAAAATGACTCTGAAATGTGTCAAATAAAGGAAGGGCTGAGGGAGACCCTTAATATACACTTCGGTCTTTTAGAATTCGAGGAGCCATAAGGCAAGGCCAAACGTATTTGCCAGTTACGTCAGCTTGTGCCTATATCGGGCCGTGAACCGAACTGCGCACATCGGAACCATTTATAGTATTAGGCAAAAAAACAAAAAAACAAAAACAACATGTTTTTTCTGTGTGCTAAAGTCTAAAAAAACAATCTTATTTATTTTTAAATTGATTTATTTTCGACAGAGATTGTTAAAATTTATCTTTAAAAAGAAGAAGAAAAAAGGAGACGCCACGGCCTCTAAAAAATAAGCGGGCGGGGACATTAAACATTGAAAATAAAAATGTATTATTTGGCCTTATCTCGAATACGTTTGCTTAAAGGCACATTACAGAATTGGTAATTGTAAAATATACTTTTGATCACAGATTTACATAAAACTTACACGGTCTAATGATGATGATAGTAGAAAACATCCCTAGAAATATTTCTGGCTGAAATGCCATATTTGATGAGAAATAAATCAAACTAATTTCCGATTGGAGTTTATCGCTCATGAGCGTTTTATTCATGCATTGTATAACACATGCAAACTTGTAAACGGTTTTTCACTATTTTCTCGTGACCCAGATGGCCGATTGATCTCAAACTTCTACAGGTTTGTCAGTTTATGTATATGGTGGATTATATAAAGTGCTTACACTGCCAGCAACTGTTTTGTTAACAAAAACCAAATTCTGTAATGTTCCTTTAAGGATAAAATGTCAAATAATGTTATCTCATACGAATTGGCTATCCGGTTGAAGTTGAAGTGGTTCCAACGACACAGTCAGGTCAAACTTTCCAGGTTTCCTGTGCGGGTAAAAGCCAATATTAATTCCGCGTTCTAGATTTACGATATCGCGTATCTACATGATGGTCCAATTTCGAATTCAAACTTTGAAGCAGAGAATGGTTGCCAATCTCGGTAATATATACAGCACAAATTAGCATTTATTTACGAAAAAACTGACGTAATGCCAACAGCAAACGTTTTAATACATGGTATTTACCTTTATCAAAAGTTTGTGCACACAGTTAAACGTTCTGCCAATAAGCATACTTAATTAGGGCGTTGCCATTTTTTCCATTTAAGGGGGGGAGCTTTTTATAAGAACTTTGACAAAGCAGGCATTGTGCGATCAGTTCTTTGGTGAGAGTTTCAGTAAAGTTCCTCTACCCAATAAGGGAAAGTTCAGCAATACCAGACCCCACCTTATTAGACTATAACCCGAAATTAATGGCCACTGCCAAGTTGCCAACTTGAGAATTTCAATCATACTACTAAAGATCAGCATTGTCAAATTGTAATATTTACGTCTTGAATGCAAATGGCCGACAGATGCCACTGTTAATCGTGTCATGTGAAATTAAATGTGCCACCAGACCCTCAAATACAACTCGGTAACGCTAATAATGGGTATTACATCTTAAACCCAGGCGAATGATTCATGTAGCTGGAATTTAATTGCTTTCACGTCCGTATATACACACACGTAGCATAACCATGACATTGGCTTCATACGGCCTCATGCATTCACTGCCAACGTCGAGCAATTCCTTACTTTATTATGTATATATATTTATATGAAATCTTATTAGAAAGTACAGCGTGCTATACAAAGGCAGCCCGACTGCAGTGTCAAGTGTAGCCTAGTCAAGTGTGATGCCTGGTAACTAAGTTATGCACATTGATGTACACAAAGCTGTCGCTGACGGTCCCCGGTCAAGTGCACCATGCATTAATATTGACTTGGGTAAACACTTCAGAATAAAGTGCTCTTCAAAGTCTTGCCACTGTGTCATTTTTAACATCATGCATACAACGCGGATTTAAGTTTTAGCAAAAACGAGAGGAGAGAGTTAGCTGAGGTGTTTATTAATGCTTGTTTTTATCAGTAACGAAAATACTTGGATGTGACACCTACATAACACCGCTGTGATGCGTCCGGATTGAAAAAAAAAAGTATTAATTTCAAATCCGGAATATTTTCCTGGTGAGCGCATTTTAAAGTATACTCGGATCTAGTTCGGTGTGACACTCTTTAGTAAACTAATTAACACAGTGACGGAGTAAATTAAACCTAATCTAAAACTGTAATGGCAGGCATTAACGTGCACGTGCTTTGGATGTCTGCTAATTAGTTTTCACATTTATATCATTGAAAACGATGGGACAGAGAGCATGACGGATCCTGATGGTTTTGAAGGAAAGAACTCACTTGGGGATGTATTCAAGGGGCATAAGGCCTAAATTGGGTCTTGAAAAGTACTGCTTTTTGAACACATTGAGTTTCAAAAGTGAACAATTTGGACGATGCAAACTTTTGGGGGAAATTCCCCAAAATCTAAGAGAACCCTTTTTGTCTGTTTTATTTTATTTGGTCAACCAAGGATAACTGGTGGTCTGATCACCTATGGGAACAAAATAATTGCTTAACTATACGAATACAACACACATGAAGCTAATGCCATTTATACCGGTTTTGCAGGATAGTGGAGGGGGCGGGGTCGTTGTGAAAATCAGGATAGTGGAGGGGGCGGGGTCGTTGTGAAAATCAGGATAGTGGAGGGGGCGGGGTCGTTGTGAAAATCAGGATAGTGGAGGGGGCGGGGTCGTTGTGAAAATCTCCTCAAACTCCATGACCCAATACTAAACTCCTCGTTTATTCTGTCTACCTCCATGTTTACAAGGCCCAACTGTCGATTTTTTCGGGAAAATAATCGACATACTGATGACGATTAGCGAATGAGTCACAATTGCTGCACATATACACGGCATAAAGATTCAGTTGGCTGCACACGACTGCCCATAAATCTTCTGTGGGAATTCTCCAACAAACAGTCACTCAAATCCAACCATTGTGAGTAAGTCCTTTGAAACTCACTGTTTACCATACTGTGTTTTTTTTACCCAAGCCTGAAGGACAATGCCAGACATGACGTAATGCAATGCTTTTATCATAGCATTTTGGAATGTCGCAGTCCAAATATGGACAGAAAATGCATGCACCGGAACGGTTGTGCTAGATTTAGATGTTAAAAAAACCACTTGGTAGTTTGAAGAGTTCACGAATCTTTACATCGAAAATGACGTCATGTGATGACGACATGTCTGAGAAGTTCAGAGGTGGTGTGAAGCAAGCAGAGCGAACTTTAGTATTGTCTTTGAGGGTGGTCTTGTGAGTTTTGTAAACGCCCAACTCCCAAACACTCTTTCAACCCATCTATATCATACCAGAGTTACCATCATCCTCGATCTCAAACTTCCTTTAAATTCTTGTCGGTATTATGAAAAGGAAGTCGTCCCACAGGTGTTAATCAAATACGATTATGGAGATTCCATTACACGACGTCCGTTAAGTGGGCGTGTCATTTCATTTTGCAAAAAGTCAAAGGGCTCAATTTCCATTTTATACTTTCACAAATGACTTGGAAAGAGAGGGATATATTAATATTATAAGAATAAGAATATCAAGTACTAGAATATTCAGAATACCTTGAAAAACATTTCCAGCAAACTGTCACACAACTACAATGACTGCCAACACCAATAACCGCTGTACAGAAAGTTAGCACAATTTCAAAAATTTGGACAAAAGTTTAACTTCACGTGCATACTTCCGCAAAGTAACTCCCTTTGTTTTTGGTTAAATTTCTTGGAGAAAGTTTCTGACAGATTTGTTTACTTCACATTATCATCATAACAAGACTCCGAAGAAAAAGTAGTATTTCAATTTGAGAATCTTTTAGAGAATGAACTCACCTTGTTTCATAGAAACAATCTTGTTGTTGCCCAAAGAGAAGAACACACCCTGCGGGGCGCTGTCTTCCAGCCGGAACAGAGCTTCATTCCCAACTGTCGGTTTCCTCGTCTTCAGTTCCCCGTCTCTACCACCGACTGACAGGTACTTCCCTCCGTTCTTAAAGGCGATACTCTCTCCGTGAAATTCAAGTGCGAAAAGGGCATCAGCGGTCATGTCTTTGGAGAGAGAGCCATCGGCATTCACATAGCGGTCGTCAGAGGCTTGGATGAGATACTGGCTTGCTTTCGCATCCCAGATGAGGGTGATCACTGCATCCCCACCCCAGGGGATGTCTTCGTTGAACAGGACCATCTCCCTCTCTAAGTCCAGATGGGCGAATTGGTGGCGCTGGACGCTGAAGATATTAACCTGTGGATGGATGGCTAGCTGGATGCTCCACGTCTCAGACGGCCCGGGTGATTTAGCCTTGCATGTGGGGTTTTCACCAGAACCACTCAGGTAGTCCAGTGTCTCTGCTTTGATGGAGAACTTACCATCCCCCGACGGCGCGATGAGAAACTTCTGCATGAGGTCGGGACTGGTGTCCTCGTCCATCTTCTCCGCGGTGACCTTGCCGTACTTATCGTACGTCAGACGGTAGCTGGTCAGCAGGCCCATCTTGGCCACCTTGTTGGTCAGGAAGAACAGTTTGCCGTCCGAGCTGGCAGGGTTGAGGGTCCAAACCTGCTTCATCTTGAGGGCCGTCCCATTGACGTTCACATTGCCCAGCTCCGTTGTGAGGTACTTCTTGGTAGAAGCATTTATCAATCCCACGTCGAACTGGAGGACATCACCTCTTGCTGTACCGTTCGTTGCTGACATGATGAAGTGTAGTAGTGTAGTAGTAATGTAGTAGTAGTGTAGAAGTAAAATTGCAAGTTGAAGTTTAAGTATCAGTTTACACTGCCCTCTTTGATAACCAGCACTGAACTGATACGGGGGAGTAAAGGTTGGTCTACTCCAGCGATAAATCACAAGCCTACTGCCCTGTTATAAAATGATATTCCGTTTTTACGATCTGTTCGGTGCACTCTGAATTCTATGCTATGCGTGGTTGCCGTGGCTGTGTTACGTACTTGTGTGTATGTGCATCCGCTGTTCGTGCGTTATGTGCTAGGCACGTACGGGAATTCAGTTGGTTCCCCCCACACACAGGAAATACTTTGCTGACTACTGTTTCATGGGGCGTTGGTTAACACCACCACGTGACTAGCACTTTGTGTTACACAGAGTTCCCTGTTGTTTGGGTGCACTCTGCGTGCAGTTTGCTCAGCGCGTGGGGGGGCCCACCACGTTGCGGTACGAACGTGCTTTGCTACTGCTGTTACGTGTACAGTGGGGGTCGCCACATGTAACAGCAACTACCTGCTGATGACCCCATAGTATGATAATTTTGGGGTCATGGCGGCTCATGCTACGTCACCAGGTGTTTGTGTGGTGGGCAAATGCCCGGCTGTGATTACCATACCAAAGAGATGGATAACGATTATCTATATATGGATCAAGATATAGTAATACATAAACACAACTCCCCCAGTATTTATACAGAAAGTAAAGGAATGTTGCACTTTTGGTTTCCTTGCTGTTATACAAACAAATATTATTCTAATTACCCAAGACAAAATCCACTGCAAACTGTTATCATGGGTAAAAACCACCGCTTTGACAGTCTTAACTGTACAATTACACGTATTGATCACTGCCCCTTGGTGTATACCGTATCTGTGTACACATTATGCTTAATATTTAAATTGCACAACACGAACATGAATAGATACCATAATATTATTTAAAGTGCATGGCCCGATTTTCGCCGGAAGGTTTTTTTTTTAAAGATTTTTTAGTCTCGGAACAAATTTTGATAGATGATGCTGTTTCGAAACAAAAAACTTACAAAATACTTCGCATATTCAACGGACAAGTACATGCAACATGCAAATTTGTTTGTACCCTAAAACATGGCTGAGGGACGTGAGATAATGTCAGGATCTCGCCAATACTTAATTTAAAGTTTTTAATCAACTACCACTTCTCATTGGTGGACTGTTTCGTGAAATAGCTTTAAATGAAAGCTTATTACATCCTTTCTCGACTCTATAAAATAGCTATTTACAATTTAAATCTAAATTTTTGGGGTGAAATCGGTCAAAAATCGGACTTAGCAATAGCATTATCGACAAGTAATTAGTTTGTAACAACTTAGTCCTTAGTCATTTCATGTCACTCCAAACTTATTATTCTAGAAGTTAATATATTCGCGTGGAAGTTTAGAAGAAAAAAAATACAGACGGGTTTTCTGACCCACGTAATAACCACATTTCCCGACCGAGTTATTCAATAGCAAAGGCCTACCAGCGCTGTGTGTCGGACAATAATTTGTCAAAATTTGAAATCAAATTTCGTATTATAAGAATCCCAAAATCAATGGGAAGGGTGCCTTTTTATACACAATAGCTGGACTCTCTGGTAAAGTTGTTACAATTCTAAACGAACACTGACATTGCACACAGGACATGTTGGCATGGCATACCTCATTATCAAATAATACAACACCATGTCCAAAAAACCTCAGATGACAAAACCATCAAACGTCATCAAAGAGTAATAAAGCAATAAGTACCCGACCACGGCTGGTTAGGGTGAGATTCTGAATAAAATATGAAGATGGGAAATGGTGATTCAGCGGGGAGGAATTCAGTGGTTACACACACACAGTAGGGACAACATGGCGGGCCAAGTAAGCGCCCCAATGATCAGAACATTAAATGGACCTTACAAGTATGTAAATATTGGTTATTTCAGCTGAATAACTTGACACGGAAACCAGGTTTTAAACGAAAAGAAAATAGCGAAAATATATTCTTCTTCAAAAACAGGGATAAAGAAGAGAAATACTCAGCATTTACCAGAACAATACTGGCTACCAGGTATTATTAACCAACAGTCAATGTCTTAACCAATAGCCAATATATAAACAATAATTAAGATATTAACCAATAATCGATGTTTTAACCAATAGTCAATATTTCGACCAATAATTAAGATATTAACTATAATCAATGTACGACACGATCGTATCTTGAAAATACCATCGAGTTGCAATGCTGATGGCAAATTCTCGCCATTGCCATTCATCATGACAAACATCGGGAGAATTCAATCAAGTTATTTGTTCTTACGATGCACGACCAAAAACGGAGATATCACAAAAATAGAGATAAGATATGAATCACTAGAGATATGGTATAATGCGTTACCATGGTAACCTGGTGGCACTGACTGTAGTGTACGTATAATAATGCGTGTCAATTAATGACAACAGGTATATGGGTAATACCGTAGGCAATAGCTCTAGTATGTGATAACCCGAGATACGATGCTAAATCTTACGTGTCAACCCATTAACATACATTTTTGGTGATAAACACAATTCAGTCACGGACTCCTCAAGGATGGCAAAAATCATGTCTAGAGGTGGAGAAATACAGTGGAGGATCGAGGTGCGGTTCCCAGTAGGATGAAGAGCCCCGCCCTATACTTAATTTTACCGGCACTGGCCACCCAGTCCCAGCCATTGGCCCTCTGGACCCGCCCCTAGAGAAGGGAGCATATTGGGAAAGTTCAATGCAGGCAGGGACTGGTACTATAGTCCAATGTCATGATTCGGTCAGAGGTGTCGAACCTGGATCAAGATAGCCGAAAGACAAGGAATAACACTAAAAAGTCAAACCGCGGACCTATAACAAAAGGGACGACATGTGTCCCCGATTGGGTGAAGGTACCCAGCTGGAAAGTGTGTACGAAACAATGGGAGCTAATGCCAAAACATTAAGGTATAAACAAAATAATAGGAGGTCCCACAGATGTTTACACACTAATTGTGTGGGTGTGTTTTTGTGGGTGGCAAACCCTCTCAAATATAACTGTCCATTGGCAGTGTACATGTACACGTAATGTACGCCCACAGTCAGATACATTATAAAAACACCCGGGTCAGAATTGACCCGGATTCAGGGTCCATTAAAAAAAACTAGTTTTCGGGTCAGCCTGACCCATAAATGGGTCAGGTCCCTTGGAACCCGGGTCAATTATTACCCATGAGTTTTAGAGTGTACCTCCTCCCTCCATCCCACTGAATATTTAGACCGAGCGATGAAGCAGGCATTGATTGTGAACTACCTGGGAACAATTAGACCAATAGATCATAATGTGGAAGATATGGCGGTATTATTAATGTATAATGATGACGAACGGCTGGCTGTGATGCACAAGGTCAGGCTCTCCCCCAGATGACATCACTGCATCCCTGACTCACTGATGCGTGTGTGTCCCCGCGGCTGTCATAGTCCCATCATTGTTGTTAGATTGATGCTATAAATTATGATAAACGAACCCGTATAGGGAAAAAATACTTACAAAATTATATGACAGACTTTAATCACGAGGCAGCCATCTTTTGCAAGAAAATGCAACCAAACGGAGGCAAAAAAGGAGAAACAAATACTGGTACCGAGGCCTGGAATTTCATCTTGGAGAGGGCAAGGCCATCTTCATTTTTGTCAAGGGCATTTCCATTGGAAAATCTTGAAGTAATATGGGAAAGCTTTCAAGGGGCACCAAGGCCAAGACCAGGGCAACGGAGGCCATGACCTCCGTGTAATTCCAGGCATGGGTACTATTTTCTGACAGGGGATAATGAAGACAGCAATCATGGAAAACGTGACTAACATAATGTGAAACACATTACTGAAATCGTGGACAGCCGGCGGCAAATTACTAATTATAAGTAAAAACACAGTATCCAACTACCGCTCTTTACTGTTACGTCAGGAATGTACCATTCTCTTTCTATACTCGTACAAACCAGGGCCCAATTTCACCTCTGTCCGCATGAGGCGTCCATCTTGGCGACATGACACCAGAAGTTGAGAAGTCATTATACGTCAAAGGGTCCTTGACAATTATTATCCACACAATTTATGAACCCCACCATTTTTAAGGTTGCTGTACTTTTAAATTTAATTGTCCCTGGCAAGTTGTCCTTCATAAAGTGAATGTCAACAGTGTAGTGCCATCTCAGTCTTAAAAAAGGTCGACCCCGAAAGGAAACATTGCTAGTATAGTGTAGGCCTAGAAAAAACCAAGCTAGTTGAAAACAACTTTAAAAAGGATCAAAACGGTTTGTCTTCGTTTAAAACAACCTCTTTCCAGTCTTTGCAGGGACTATTATTTTTGTGAACAACATGCGCATGTATCTTGAAGCTATCATTTTACAATGACCCTTTCACAATGAATTGTAATCCATTTTGGGCAATTATGATCTTTCTATATTGACACTCGCGAACCAGATGCTACCGTCACCTGCTGGCGTCAGGTTTTTATTTTTAGGTCTCTCTCAAAAAAACATCCGACACTTGGCCAAGGTCCACACTTTAGGACATTTTGTGGACCCCGCAGATATTTTGTACGCCGGAAACAAGTCAAGTGTTTTACAGGTCGGTGGTCGGTACAACGGCGGGATTCACTTCACAACGATCTACATTTTCTGAAACCGTTTAAATTTCGTTTGTTTTTTTTGTCAACGTAATGCTAGTTTAGAGGAAAAGTTTTCAAGAAAGATGCACTAAAATAATAATAATAATAATGAACCATTCTTGTAAAGCGCATATCCCATTCACAGGGAAGTCTTTATGCGCTTTGAGATGAAAAAATACAAGAGATATGAAAATAAGACAAAAAAGACAAGTAAGTACATGAATGAAAAACTAGTTGACACAGTAAGACATACTGGTGGCTATTGCAAAAATAAATGTGTTTTAAGCTTTGTCTTAAATGAATTCACTGTTTGTACTTGTTTTATGTTGTCGGGAAGACTATTCCATAATTCTGCTGCTGCTACTGCAAAAGCTCCGGCCCCATAAAATTTAGTGAAATTCGAGGGACATACTAAAAGTCCCCTATTATGAAAGTTTCAGTTGAAGTTGAGAAAACAGGGAACAAAAAATATCACGGTATTTTCGGATTTTTTTCTTTCACAATTTCTTTAAGGATCATTACCAAAGAATGACCCTAATTAACACCCCCCCCCAAAAAAAAAACCCCAACAAAACAGTCAGGCCCTTTATGTAAGATGAGAATGGGTTACCCGATAATGTTTACACACGAGGAACAAAACAAAAATGGCAGCAGAATCATGACAGTGGTAGCTCAACATTGTAACAAAACAGTCATTATATTATAGGCCGAGTGTTTTGTGCTCATAAGCAGCTTTATACATAAATATCGTGTGACTGTCGGAATATAAATATTTCTTTTCGAGACTAAACGTGTTTAAATCAACTTAATCGATTTCTTGTTATCATTCTTTCTCAAAACGTTGCTCGAAATCTCGGGAGGTTTGGGACGATCGTAATCGCTTCAACCGTCTGAAAGGACTAAATCGACTCTAAGTAAATATATTAACACCTGAAGAAGTACATCCAGCCGTTAAGTAGTGTGTATATTAAGCGCATCACTGAATACATCACCATGGAAACCGATGGGATGTCCTCTCTCAAGCAGTCAACTGAACATTGACAATTCTGAGATTTCACAAGAAATATATTGGATAAATGCCATACGTGTGTATGATTAACCAAATGCTATAGTTCAGCAAATACAAGGAGGGCAGACTCAGGTGGCAATATATTGCACTGCCCCATATCCTCCAGCATGAATCAAAGAGGATATATTTATAGCTCCTTTGTCTTGCGTTCATGTTTCTCATTTCCTTCCCTGTCCTGTTTTTCCTCGCGAGTTCCTATGATAAAAGCCTTTCTAATTAGACATCTTTTCCTATATCCACCAGGTTCTGACAAGCCAGCTTCAGTTGCAATCCCCCACCTCCTTGTTCCGAACAGAAATGCCCTCAGGGTATACACCGATTGTTGTGCCCGACATAATGACCGTCATTCTTCCTAAAAAAATACTAATTGGGCGTTCTCGGCTGCAGGAGCAAAAATATCTTCCAGGCGATGAAATTGATCTCTGAACGTGTGGGATTCGCATCCTTGTTCTCCGGCGATCGGTCTGCTCTGATTTTGGTCAGATAAAATAATGTGTTTTGCCAACAAGAAGGACGTCAGTTTACACAGTCGGGCACCGCAAAACAAAAGAGGAAAACAAAAGGGTCTCCATAGGGGACTTCTAAAGACTAGGGTGCTCAACGAAGAATTTTGTGAACAGGAAGCGAAACGAGAGAGAAGAGACCGAGAAGCAAAACAAAAGAGGAAAACCGAAGGGTCTCCAAAGTGTAATTCTAAAGACTGGAGTGAGCCACGAGAAAATATGTGAATAAAGTATATGTGAGGATGCTAAGTACAGGGACAAAGGAAAGAACAAATGATGTCTCCACAGGGATGTACAAAATAGATTTTGTGAATAAAAAACTTAATGTGTGTGATAAGTATACCATGCGCTTTCCGAGTCATGCAGAAACAAATCAAGGTATCTCGGTCGAGGGATTCGAACCCCTGACCTCCCATACCCTGGAGAACAATTATGTCTACACAGACCACCGGCCCGCAACTAATTTTGTAAAGATTGTAGGCCTACATACTAGAGGTATAATACGGAATTGGTGGAGCTGACAAAAATAAACATGTAGTCGCAGACAGTGTTCATGTTTTGTGTGATCAACCATACACATAAAATAACAAACCTGCGGAAACCTGTGCGAGTCAGGAGAAAATAATGAAAAACCACGCACAATTTTCAGCATGTAAGCCGATGTCCTAAATTTTCGTTTGCAACAACCGAAATCAGCTGTTGCGTTTATTCTATAGGTTTTCAGATATAGTTTTCTCGAATATGACTTCATTTCGGAGAGAAGTGTTTCACATAAAAACGGTTCTATTCTAAACTTCAAAACCAGTAAGCTTTCAGACTAAAATCAAACAAATGGTGTTAAAAAAAATGTTTTTGTTAATCTTTACCAATCCTGTGTATACCTTTAAGTATAGAACTGTTGTGCCATGCCAGCGTAACCAAATATCCGGGGCAATCTAATAAATCTTACAGGTCAAAGATGATAATTTTTGGATGAATTGGACAAAATGACACCTTTAAATGTTTAACTATACAGCCATTGTAACAGTGACACGTCAGGAGCACTGAAACAGGCCAACGAGCACGCCAAATATCCAGGGATATGTAAATCGCACCCGTCATCACGAGCAAATTACTTGACATATGGGGTGGCAGTGTCTTGTTAGGTAAACAATTACTGGGTTTTCTCTCTGAGAAGGCCACTGCGTGCACAGGGGACCAGACTGAATTCGTAATGATCGATTAGTTTGGAAGACTAGACTGTCAACAAAGTTAGTGCCTTATGCAACCTGCGAGCATTTATAAATTAGTTAGTCTATTAGGTCAAAGGTTGCAGGGCAAACAGCGTGCATTTTATGTCATATCAGTGAAGGAAACACTTTCGTCTTAAATAAAAAAAACACATGCCATAATTCAATTAAGACGGCTCTTGAAATTTAAGGAATCTGTATGCCTTATTATAACCTTTACTTTACTCAGAATATTTGAAATTCTGAGCAAAATAGAGTAAAACAATATTAAGATTCCCCAATAGAACGAGTTGATATGCAACTTGTTTAGGCCATGTTTCATCCATTATGACTACTAAATGTTAAAAAAAAAAAAAAAAAAAAAAAAATTGACTGAAGAAAGACAACATGTGTTTAAGCAGTAATAAAGTACATGAACCTAAATATGTATTTAATTCCATTTCATTTCCTTCCCATGCAACTGGACACAGCCAACTAACAAGGAATATTGTTTCAGTATGACTGCAACTGACGCATCAATGTTGATTTAAAAAAAAAGAAACTATGGAAATATTTTAGCCAGCTCTGATAGAACACAATAACCAGACATAAAACAGTTTGTCGAAAAAAAGAGGGAAATTTCCAGGCACTTTGTATTGTTTTTTAATTTTTGGCACAGATGAGAAACCAACGAAACAAGGAAATCGGCTGAAAATGTGCATGCCATGAATAACAATGTTTACAGGAAATCTTTTTATAGGAAATCTGTTCCAGCACGTAGAGCAGAATAAGAGCATAAACAGGACAAGTCTGCATCCCTTATATTCCCTTTATTGGGTTTTGTAAAGTTGAAGAGTCTATACAATTATTATAAATATGTATATTTACACATTTTGGTGCAGTCTATGCATTTAACACATGCACCTTGAATTATAATTTTTATTTGAGGCCATGTCAAAATTGGCGGCTCTGGCTATGGCTGGATCACCTCGCCATTATGCAATGAAGTATTCTATCTATATTCTATTCTGCAAAATTTTTTAATGGCCTGACGTTTCGAAAGACTTTGCTAGGGTCGAAACGTCAGGCCATTAACTATTTTTTGCATATATACCCAGTCCATTTGGTTGGTGAGCAGTTTGCAACAGCTAATTCATTTTTCTGTATATTCCATTCTGCTCAACCTTAGAGTAGATCATGTATACGTACTGTCTTGCGTACGGCGTTACTGTAACCCTGATTGAACTTGTACCACAGTTTACCAGAGAGATGTTGCTGCTGTTCTTGCCTGGTACTTGCCTTGCCCTTTTGGCTGGTGTCCGCACTTGTATCATCTTGATCACCATCCCCTAAAATAAGATGACAATTAAAAGACAACTTTAATAATCCGACATTTCATTATTACTATTATTGTAGAGGCACCGGAAGGAGGCCGGCCCTCTTACTAAAAAGGACAAGCATTCACCAAAATACAAGCAAAATCCATATAATGAAGTCTAAAATATTAATGATCTCCTGCACTTGAATTGATTTTTAATCCTCCAACCAACAGCACACAATTACAAATACTAAGCACAACCCAGTCACTTATGTGAAGGGCAAAAGGTCAACACGAAGCTGGCTACTAGATACAAGTTTACAATACCCGATTCAACTAGCCCTAAAAACTACAATACTTCTCTGATAAAAAGATGATTTAAAGACAAAACAATACTCAAAGAGAGCTTTAGGACATTATCTCTCCCAAGTAAACAGTATTCGGAGCATGGCCAGAGCCATGATTCCTACAAAATAGAGAGAAATTCCCACACAAAATAAAATAAATGTGCTCTCTCTTCATCAAAGCTAAAATGGAAGAGAGAAATGGCCAAAGGTTGCGGACACAAACTTCACAGTTTTTACAGTAAAAAGGCAAATAAGAAAGTTGCAGCAGGCCTAAGTAAGATTGAGGCGCCATTGCAACATTATTATTGGTTTACTGCTATTTATATACAAGAACATTATAGAAATCGCTTAAAAAGACAACAACTACAACAAAACAAAAATACATTGAGTTAAAACATTAGCCACAAGTAATAATTAAAAAATGACACGAGTATATCTAAAAGCAGAAGTTGATTTTAAAGAATGAGCTGCCACCAAAATCTTTTCAGACAACTTACGTGTTTTGGGCTCTTGGGATTTCTTCTTGATGATTCGGCCGAAAAAGTCTCTCAAGGGCTGAGGAAAAAAAAGTAGAAAAAAATGTAAATGGGATATTAAAATGCAATAATTTTTGTTCAATGATACAGAACAAATTAACAAAATTTAACACTTAATGTGAAGAATGTGATAACATTTCAGCATATTACTCTCTCAGAGGTCGTAAGAAACTTGAAATGTTTCAAGAACAGTGCACATCATTTCAAACACTACTGAAGTTTTAAAAAAAAGCAAGAAACTGTTCGTCTGAGTAGATGTAGAAACTTTGGGTAAGGCATCTCTAGACTATTCAACCCATAGATTTATGGGCACATGAAAAGGATGCCAAACGCCAGATACCCAAAGATCACTATGGAGGGAGGCGTAGATTGAAATGAACCTCGTGGATGACCACCCATGCGCTGGATTGACATCATTCAATCGAGCTGTAGCGCAAGGGTCATCCAATCTTCCTGATTACAATTTCTTTGTTCATCTCTTGCTTTTTCTGATTGCATCCTTTTCCACCTGACTACTTATGTTTATTTGTTGATTTATTTAATTATTTCCAGGCAGCAAACAAACAATACATACATAGAACTCAAAATATAAATAGGACTACAGAGAACAAGCCTGAGGATAACCAAGATGCGAAAATAATCACTAAACATTAACAATCATACAACAAGCATAACAAAATACGACAGGAAAAAATGTCATAACAAATTTGAAAATTTTCCCATAAAATATCAATTACAATTTGAAAAAATATATATAGAAAACTCATAAAAATTTCATTAAAAATATAAATCTGTAAAAATAATTAGCGCTCAGCCTTTGACAGAGATTCAGCTAGGGTCAAAACATGATGCCTTAACAGTTTTTGAACTACTAAAAGCGTCTCAAATAATAACCAAGCTATATCTACCTTTTCTTCTTCCTCCTGTATTTTCTTGGGCTTTAATTTCTCCAGATGTCTTGGGGGGACCTTGGACCCGTCTTTCTTGGCACCTGCCGTGACTTTGACTGCCTTCTTAGATGTTTCATACGGTCTGTTACGGCGAGACCAATAAAAATATAAAAAGTTAGCAGGTTGAACGGCGGGTGGCTTAGAATTCCACAAAGAGGCAGTTGCTTCTATTGCTTTTGCATTAGTGTTGGTAAAGAATCACACAACTATAAAAGACAACAACGCTACATCATTTTAAAAGATGTTAAATTTGCACCGGGGATAAAGAATATTATTTGGTTTTACTCTTTCACCGATGTGTGTAAAGCACTGTACACTCAGTACTTCCCTGAGTTCTGTGAAAACAAAATCCACAGGCATAATACTCCGGTGCAAATTTAACATCTATTACATTGTTGCGGTACCCGCTGCTAAAATATAGGATTCCAACTGCCTCCAGTTACCGGGCAATCTCGGTGGTCTAGTTGGTAAGACATCTGCTCTAGAATGGCAAAGGTCATGGGTTTGAATCCCACCAGAGTATTATGCCTGTGAATTTTTCACAGAACTCAGGGATGTATTGAGTATACAGGGCTTTACACACATCGGTGAAAGGGTAAAACCAAATAAAGCAACATCACCAAAAACCCAAATAATGTTTTCTTTCAACTCACGCATTGTTTCCTCCGATGGCTGCTTCACTACGTCGCATCTTCTCCAGGGAAATCTAAAGACAATTAAAAAAAAAAAAAAAAACGGTCAAAAGGACTCTGCAACATAATTTTGCTTTAAATATAAAGGATTATCAACAGATTCACGGGCAACTTCGGTCTTGGCTTTGAGCTTTTTCAAGCGTTCTTATTTGTCCATGTAGCCAAGTGGTTCACCAACAAATCTTGCTAGTAATTTGTAGAACACTCTCACAGTGTAGTTTATAAAACACTCTCAGTGTAATTTGTAAAACACTCTCACAATTAAGCCCTAAAAATTATCTTTATCATTGCCTGTAAAGATGGACGACTTTGACACTGTGTGACGTCAAATATGTATTGGAAATTAAAAACATTTTTTTGGGTTGAATACAGAAAATTGACTATAGCGGGATTAGAACCTGTGACCTCCCGATTTAAGTGGAGCTCTACCAACCGAGCTATTTAGCCCTATATCTTGTCAATATTTGTGTTTGGGGTGCTAGTTGGTAGCCATTCAACCTGTATCTGCCCTGTAGCCAGGGATCACATCCGAGTTTACATGGCAGGTTCGAATCCCGCTCTAGCCAATTTTTCTTTGTTCGCCCCAAAATTAGTTAAAAATTACCCAGTCGGTTTCCTTTGTGGTCTTTTATTTGATGTTGGAAATTTGAAAACGCAAATAATCATTAGTTGAAACTGACCTCTCTTGCAATGAGCTGCTTAGCTGCGTAAGTTATCTGCTTTATTTGGGGTGTACTGCTGAAACGAACCACAGAATCCAGGTTTCTGCAACAAAACAGGAACAATAATCATTAGCTCTTTTAATTACGGAGATCAATGTGGCCTCAAGCAGGTAACACCAATATGCTTACAGAAGCTGCAAACAGCCACAGTATTTAATAATGGTTCTTATACAGCACACACACCTAGGTAGTTAGATCAACGCGCTTTACAACAATATTATCCCTGTATTTTCAACCTTTCATCAAACTTTCTCAACTCCCTGGGGAGCATACAACCCCAAGCTGCCTAAATGAGCACCAAGGGATTAATCCAATACAAATACTGTCTCAGTCGTCTCAGGTTCCCATTTATACACATGGGTTAACCCTTCCAGTGCCGCCAACGTTCTGAAACGTCAAACTAAAGTATCCATCCACAGGCCGCCAACGTTCCCATACGTTCTACTACTCGACCCCAAAAAATATATAAATGCCCTCTGGATAAAGAAATGCCAAAACACGACCGGCACCGAACTCTTCGAGCGCCGCCAACGTTCTGAAACGTCATACTGAATCTCCATCCACAGGCCGCCAACAATCCTTTACGTTTTACTACTCAACATAAAAAAAAAATTATTATTATTTTTTTTTAAATGGCCGGCCTGTGGATACAGAATAACTAAAACAAGGCTGGCACTGTAAGGGTTAAGAGAAGCAGTTATGGTTAAGGGCCTTGCTCAAGCACACTAGTGTCATGACCGGGAATCGAACCCACACTCCAATGATTTAACCATCAGAACTCGGCCACGACACACCATTTGACCTCGTCAAAGGTTAATTTACAGGTCACCTGTTCTGAAAGTGTTATCTTATTCATATTCATTATTATCCATCATTACTAAAGTAAAACAAACTTGATACTTATGACACAAAAATCAGAAAAACTTGCAGAGCAGGTGACGATTAAACAGGAAAGCTATAGACCATGTGAACGTTGTCAGACCAAGTGTGACCTTGTACATTCTTTGAGTATTCTGGCAGGCAAGATACTACACTGGTCCTAAGGGAAAGTTGACATTTTGTGTCATAATTTCCACATAAAACCAAGAGTTATGGAAGTAAAAGCTGGACAAGTTTTTAGATGTGCCCCCTTTCATAATATCAAAAGTTGATAAGAATTAGACAGTACAATCTCCATAAAATATAAGATTTTATGCTTTCTTCCATTGAGCTGTGTACAAATCGTGCCTGCAGGAAGTCCAGGCTCTGTGGCTCTTTTGTAAACATGTGATGTCACAGGTCACATCGTCTATACTCTTTGGGTTGATTTCACAAAACACTAAGATTCATGTTAAGATGAGTTGTTAATGTTGCTGGATAGTGATTTGTATTATGACATCATGTCTCAAATTTAGCCAAACAGCGGTGAAAACTTGTACTTACGGGTCCAGGACATAGTTGTACTGTCCCTCAGCACTCCGCTCTTGGTTGAACGTCAAGTTGTAAGCAATCATTGTGTTTATCAGTTCCTTCATTTGTCGTTTCTCCTGAGCACTGAACAACTGAGTATTGACCTGTTGAAATCAGGAAATGTTGCTTTATAATACATTTACTTTAAGAAGAGCAAAAGTTGCAGGGCACCAGTCATAAGCAATTATCTTTTAGATGTCATTTGGCTGGTGACCCGTTTGTGCTAAGTTTGATTTATCTGTGCTATACAGCAGCTCTGTGATTCTGGATATCCAGCACTAAAAAAAAGGTAAATGATAGAGAATAACTGAAGATCTGGCTATTAAGCAGCTCTGTGAGGCTAGAATCATTTGCCATTTCTCCTGAGCACTGAATAACTGAGTATTAACCTGATGAATTCAGGAAATGTTGCTTAACACATTTACTTTAAGAACAGAGTTTTTGTATCACCAGGCAGACATGAAAAGTTTGAAATTTCTCATAAGCCCAATAACATAAAATAAGATAAAACAACGCCCCCAATTCCCCCCTAAAATACAACAGATTCTCAGAAGTTCCTTGCACCATGGGCTAAAGAAACCTGTGACAAGCAGATGATAAAGAAAACTTGAGAATACTCACTGGTCGGAAGGTCGGTTGCAAGATAATCAGGAGAAGAGGTAAGATTTCTTGGACAGCAAGACGGGGATCTAAGAAGCAGGCCGTGTTAGGAGATACTCCTGTCAAGATTGTCGTTAACAGATTGCTGTTTTTTGTCTGCTTGGTGAAGTTCTGTACGGGTAAACAAACAAAAGTAGTATAGGGTGAGGTAAGCCTTTTTTGCAATCCTGAAAATCTAAAAGTCTCTCTGCCTTTAAACTTGTTTACAAATAAATCTTTATTTATAAGTGCTCGTTCAAATAAAAGCAGTTTACAATTTGATTCTGCTCATGTAACCAAATTTCTGGTCCAGTAAAAGTTTTGAGCTACACGATCTGCGGTCTTGTGGATTTTCCCCAAAAATTTGAGCCCTGCACATGCAAAACATTTTCCTACAACAAATTTGTTTTCCTACCTACAGACCATCTTTTCCCCAACATCTTACAAGAAACAAGATGGTTTTTGATATCAGGCCTAAAATGTCCCCAATATCTTATCTGTACCTCATATGAAGAGCTCGGGTACTTGAGGCGTTGCTGTCCTGATGATGCGAACAGTAGATGAAATATGACTGGTGTGTAAGGGAGATAGCGATAGAATGTGTAGTTCTGACTGTGAGCGATGACACTATTCAAACGATCGTGAAAGATCAGCCAATCATTGGCCAGATTCACCTGCGGGAAACAGACAAAAAGAAAACCCAATTATGATGATTTAAAAGGGAAAATAGAATTAGCTGATCATAATAAATATAAATAGTCTTATATAGCCCATGTATCTACCAATAAGGTACTCAAGGTGCTTGAACAAACAAACATTTTAAGACAGGTTTTTAATTTGTTTGAATTATAAAACCCATTTATGTAGCACCTTATAAGGGTTTACAAGGTGCTGAGGCGCATTTAGCAGCCACTGCCAGAAACACCGGGGCAAACCCCTTCTCTTAGCGATAAGTGTAACTGGGTTCCTTTGCGCAGTATCATTAATGTTACTGGCTTCCATGCTAAATCCATTAAAGTCAACACTGGGTAATGACATGTGATTAAGGCCCTTTTCACAATGACGGCTTGGGCTTGGGCTCTGTCAACTTTTTAGAAAGCATGCGCTTTTCTTACGGGCCTTCAAATAGGCGGATGAAACCCAAGCCAGAGCCTAAGCCATTGATTCGAAAAAGGGGCCTGTGTACACTCACACTCAACCAAAATATATAAAACCGTTGGGTTTGTACTCACTGCCTCAAGTCTTGGGTCTTTGAATTTCACCTCCAAATAATTCTCAAATATTCCTGAAAAGAAACGAGCCATGCATCATATTTAATAATTGATTCTATACCTTCCAAAAGCACACTTATGCTGTCAAAGATACAATGCTTGCATTGCATGTTATTCAATAGTTAACCCTCTTACTCTTGGTACCATTTTCCAGTGAGTTACCCTACCATTTGAAACCATTCAACTGCACGGGTTGTGTATAGTGGCACAACTGTGCTTAGAACTAACTGTGTACATGTGTGTACTGTGTAGATGCATTTACCAAATGATATCATATTGCAGGCTGGCATAGTTTATCTATCATTCAAAACCACAGAGGATGATATTGAATGGCCAAACAGTAGGAGGGTTGACTTTGTACTATGTAGATGCATTCACAACATGATATCATACTGCAGGCCGACATAGTTATATCATTCCAGACTACATTGGATGATATTGAGTGGTCAGACAGTAGGAGGGTTGACTGTGTACCGTATATGCATTCACCACATGGTATCATACAGGCTGGATTGGTTCCAAATCACAATGGATGATATTGAGTGGTCAGACAGTAGGAGGGTTGACTGCCTACCGTGTATGCATTCACCACATGGTATCATATTGCAGGCTGGCTTAGTTCCAAACCACAATGGATGATATTTAATGGTCAGACAATTAGAGGTCTAATTAATTAATAATTTTCAATGAAACGAGTTCAATTAATGGTTAGTTTAATCTGGTAACTTGAACATTTGACAACAAACCCTTAATCTTTTAGCAACCATAGCGGCCACAAGATTTAACCTACTTGTGCTCAAACAAGAGCAAGAGGTCAAAGAAAAGGTAAACTACTGAATTGACATTTTCCAGTGTTTCCCATGCTAACATAGAATCTGCAATTCTAAAACAAACTCATACATTTCTGTTTCTTAATAAATGTCCCGACATGTTTTCATGAAAACAACCCACAAAAACTGAGTCAAAAGATGAACAAGATTAGCAATGTCTGGGCGTATGGTTAGGATTATACAGAAATGAATGATCTCTATAGGGTTAAAAAAGTTTTTTTTTTTTTACCTTGCACGAGTTTATCATAGTCCCCAGCGGACTGAGCCGACTGGACCGTTTTGTAGAAGCGTTCTGTCATGGAGGTAGGATTCTTCTTGTCCTGTGTTCCGTCCAATGAGAGGCCTAACGTTGCTTTGCCGGCGGCGACATCATGTGGATTGGCGTACTGCTTTCTAAACAAACCACAAAACAACAAAATAATCCATGGCTATACGGCAGTTACAGGGTTTAATGGCTTCTGCCTGGAACCCCTGAACAAAGATATTGACAAAATAGGGAGACCGCCAACATTAGGGTTAGATAGCTCAATTGGTAGAGCACCGGCATGTTAATCCAGAGATCGCAAGTTTAAGTCCCGCTATGGTTAATTTTTCTTTGTTCAACCGAAAATTATTTTAAAATTTACAAGGTCAGTTTCCCTTGTGGCTTATATACATACAAACAAAATTAAATTAAAAGTAAGACAATTTCCATTTAATTTATGTTTTGATCTGGACAATACATTAGCTTACAGTAAACTACTGTGCATTACCTTTCTGGGAATTGTTCAAGGCTGAATTTTAATGAAAAGTTTAATAATTTACCATATCAACGTCAGAGAGGAACTCTTTGTGAGGATTTGTGTCGAGTGGCAAAGACAGAATAAGTGACAATTTTTTGTTTTATAATTGGGGGGGGGGAGAGCAGGGGATGACTGCATACTTGAAATATCACACTTACTTTTTAGCCAAAGGAAGCTTGAAGATATCCTGCCATATTGCAAAGAAGCCTTTGTTTTTGTCTTTCTGTCCGACGCTCAACGAATGCACAAGGCCAAGACTCAATCCTTTGCCCTGGCTGTGGATGAACTATCAGCAAAATACAAAACAAATAGTTAAGATGGTTTGAAACTTTGCCTGGTGGAGATACAATCTAGTAAGGTTTGTGGTAACACCATGTACATGAGTAGGCTTTGAAACTTCGTATGGTGGAGATACAATCTAGTAAGCTTTCTCCTGAAGACCGTGAGCATACTGAACTAAAGTCAAATTGTTGCTCCATCAATTCTTTTCAGAAGTACCACAACTCATATAGAGTCATTTCATCGACATGATTTTACTGTGAATTTATACTAGAAAACATTTATCAGAAAACGCCTAATGCTAAATCATTGCATGGTGATAAGTTAGAAACAGAATGCATTAATTACATTCACAAGTACAAATTTTGCAAACAGTACAAGGAGGAAGAACTACAGCTGTGAGATTGAAAATGAATGCTTTAACAGACTTAAGGTCCAGTATTGATGCAGTAAAAGGTCAAAGGTCATACCTGTAGTGTATTAAGACAGGATCGTATATCATTATCTGCTTTATTGCATAGAGCCATCAATGCTGTCATGTCTGTACGTAGAGCATTATTCTTGGCAATCTGTGGAACGTTAAAATTTCAAACATTCATATTTTAAATTAATATTAACCCGAGTAGTGTCACGGGGCCGATTAAACTGACCCATTTTGCGGCCACGTATTGGCAGGCCTTCACATTTTATAAGGTCAAATAAGGTCATGTGAAGGTTCAAATAAAATTCTAAATATCACCTTTAAATTTGTGTACTCCCTGACTGTGGTCAATGTTCTTAAAATTGTTAATATATTGTTAAACGAAACAAAATTGACAGCCATGACACATTTTCAATGCAGGGCAAAGGGTTAAAGGTGCTATTGTGTTGCCAATTTCCTGGATTTGGTGCAACAACTTCTTGAATAAATAATGAGCGAAGCAAACAATGACATAATAGCTTTAATTTGAAGGCAAGTAGGCTATCTAAACCCACAAGCAGGCCGCAATTTCATACACTGCTTACCAAGGAATTCTGCGTGTATGGCCCATGCACTTCACTATCAAGTATTACTTTTACAAATCATTTTACACAAAATTGTAAAACAAAAAATAGCCTACAAAAAGATTTAAAAACCTCCATAATAAAAAAAATTAAGATAAAATGCAACACTGTCAAATGTTTATACACGGCAATGACAAATATATGCAAAGAAATGACAAATATATGCAAAGAAATGACAAATATATGCAAAGAAATGACAAATGTATATATAAAATCATGAACATTCAAAACATGAACAACACTAATACAAATCATTTTACACACATTTATACAAAAGGTACAACAAATAAAATACATCCATAAAATAAAAAAGAAGATCATCAAGATAAAATGCAACACTTTCAAATGTATATGCCAAGAAATGACAAAGAATTATTATGCAAAGAGAATGACAAATATATGCAACAACATGACAAATATATGCAACGACATGATCAATATTTATGCAAACAAAACTTCAAAATATATATATATATATTTTTTGAGATGAAACGATAGCTCTTGCAACAAATCACCTGATTCAGTCTTGACGCTAGCCTGGTGGTGAGGGTAGAGGGAAAGTGTGTCACAAACGCAACCTGTCTAAGCAGTCTCAGAGCTGGGACATACCTGGCGGTCAGAAAAACACACAATAATATTATTTTATTACGCTAGATATTTCTGGTAATGAAACCAAGGATGCCTCATAAGTGAACTTCATCAACTGTACCTTGCAAGCCTGAGGAAACCTGTAAACAAGGATGCTTGCTTGCCAGAAACACCAAGGTTAACCCATACTCTTCCACAATAATCGTTCTGGGTACTTTAGCGTGCACAACTAATCCCAGTACACCTTTATATCCTCACTTATGGACTTTGCCGAGTAACAGAGTAGAAGTAGAAGTACATAGTACTGAGCATGCACACACTTCAAGCCCAGTAGACCCCTTGCATGGACCGCCATCATCGAGGTCAAACAATAAAAACATGTAAGCGTGTTTGCGCCATGCGCAACTCTCAGCCAATTATAGGTCTTCGTTATGACCTCAGTGAGGCGCTGCTTGAGCTTGTGATGTCACATGCAAGGGGTCTATAGATTTACCTCATAAGTCTGTTGCCACCATAAGCTCCTCAAAAGTCTCCCATTGATCTTAATTTTTACCCATGTTGTGAAATAATTAATGTTTTATTTAACGTTCTTTTGGTCACATGATTTTAGTGTTGGAATGTTGATTGGTCCAGTGTCACTTACGGGTCGTTACAAATGCAGATAATCGGTCGTAATAACAGCTTGGGTTTCTTCTTCTTGGAGGAGGGGGCAGCTGCTGAGACAGCGCCCTCTGAACTTCCTTTGATGAATGCTAGAAGACAATTTATCGCAGGCTGGGGATAAACAAAATACGATATCAGGAAATATTGCCTAGAAAATATTAATTTGAAGCCCCCTCAAAATCACTATTGTTTGTTGACTGCAGCAATTTGAACGTACAAATGTGCACAAAATCCTTAACAAAAAAAATAATAACTAAACTAAATAATCTTGTCATGAAATTTTCACAGGTTGGTCAGGGCTTGAATCTTCACCATGCAGAGTTTCAAATCCTACTCATCCTGCACGATGTTACCACAAACTTTACTAGAATGCATCTCCGCAGTGTGCAAAGCTTCGAGTGCTACATATTGCATATTGTTGTATCAAACTTACCGTTGGGGCGCCATCGATCTCGTCAATGACCAGACAGTTGGGTCTCCTTTCCTTTGTAAGAACAGACTTCATCTGCGTTGAGGACTCCAACTTGTGCTTGAAAACATCTACGCTACGATCATCACTGAAAATGGGTATTGGGATAATTGTATGAATCGGGCCAATATATTTCAATGGAAGTTTTCAACCCTTTTTCGACCATCTTTTTATGTATGTGTAAATCGTTGAACATTGGATTCAGAAGAAAGTAGTGGAAAAAAACCCAACCCTTATTTGTTTTTATTGTTTTAACCATCAGATTTTGACTCATGAAATAAAAAGTAACCAATTTACTAATTTCTATAAAACGACAGCATTTCAAGCAAAAATATTTCCACCGCGACCATCTTTAAAACATGTAAGTTACACGTTTGTGTAAATTTGTGAGCAGTTCTATTTTCAATATTACCAAAGTGTGCATCCTCTAAACCAAACTGAAAGAAGAAGCGCCAGTGAAAAGATAAAATCGTGTCATACCTGGCGTTCATCTCCACAACGTCGTATCCAGCATGTCTTGCTATGATATGAGCTAATGTCGTCTTCCCAAGACCCGGTGGACCACACAGCAGGCTATCTTATGAACTGGCCGATTCTGTGCATCAAGCTCCTAAATGAAAATAAAATAATAACACTAATACGCAGTTCTTATACAGTGGTTTATTTACACCAGACGGGCGTCTCAAAGTGCTCATTATTTTTTACAGCAGGCATGCAGAGCCAAGTTTGAATCATGAGACCCATCTATACCTGGCACCTTGTTAAGGGTTTAGAAGGTGATGCCGTGCAATCAGCAGCCAACCACTGCCAGAAACACCGGAGCAAACCCCCCCTTCTCTTAAAGGTATTGTACACTTTTGGTAACAGCTCAAAATCAGTGTCCACATTTTGTGTGATTAAACATATGCATGAACAAACAAACCTGTGAAAGTTTGAGCTCAATTGGTCATCGAGGTCACGAGAAAATAGTGAAAAGAGATCTTATGTGTTTTCTGTTTTTTCAAATTATCGCGCGCGATAATTACTATTGTTTTACTTGTTTCTCAGAAACGATAGCATTTTAGGCAGAATTATTTTAAGGAACCCTTTCTACCATTACTTTCTTTAAATCATGTAAGTTATGTGTGAATCTGTGAACATTTTGTTTTTCGATCTTACCAATAGTGTACAGGGCCTTTAACAATAAGTGTACAGGGTTCTTTTATGTGTATCACACTACACAAAGGACCACCGGCTTTACATCCCATCTCTGAAGGATGGAGCAATTATGGTTAAAGTGTCTTGCTCAAGGACGCAAGTGCCCCGACCAAGACCCAAACCCAAGCTTCGCTACCATGGGCAGCGTGTCGTAGCGATACCTCTCGTCCCTAACCCCCAGAAGGGATGCACTGAAGAGCAATGCTGGTTTGCTCCCAAAAGTGACGACTCTGTGCGCATACTTGTTAAAAACTGCCAAGCCCTTGTACGGTGCTGGTAAGGCGCTTAGTATGCAATTATCAAAATGCAAGTATTTTAATGCAATCCAATTCAAATGAATCATGTTTTTACACGGTCGCCCTAAACTGGATACAGTTAGACACGTCACAAGATCAAAGCAGAATGAGAGGGGACCAGTTGCTCTATGACTTGATGCCTCTTTTGCGGGCTGCCATGTTGAGCCCGCGTGTAGAGTGGATTGACCACAGGACTCAATAGAATATCCAATATATCGGGAATATTCAAGTCACACTTCCAGGGGTGTCTTTTGGCTAATGACCAATACAGTTGTTGGTTACGACCACCTAATACACCCCATGGGTTATAATCGGTTATAATGGGGGAAAAATGGCACGGCGAGATCATACACCACTGGGAACAAGGTTGCCAAACCAACACCAGAACTTGAGTCTGGTGCACTAGATTTAAAGAGCCTTTTAAGAGGGAATTTATTTGTCGAAATGAAAGGAAAACAAATTCAGCCAGAATCTTACCTCTTGTACTTCCTCCTGTTGGAACTTGCTCTTGAAGTTGTTCTTAAACTGCTTGGGGCCCTTGCCATCAGGCTGTTGTTGCTGTTGTTGTTGTTGTTGTTGTTGTTGTTGTTGTTGTTGTTGATGATGTTGTGTTTTTTTCCTCTGTTTTTTCTCTTTTCCGAATACCAGCATGTCCCAGAGTTTCAGCCAAAAGAGAAGATTGCGATTTATTCCCTGTTGCGAGTGGAATTTAGAAGTGTTAAAATGTTTATTTGCAAATCATAAAAACTGAAAAACCAAAATGCTGGCGTTTATGTCAAGGTCCTTCCAGCCGAATAATTTGAAGTTGAACAAAGAAAGATTTACTAGAGCGGGACTTGAACCTGTGGCCTCAGGATTAACATGCAGGTGCTCCACCAACTGAGCTATCTAGCCCTATGTTGGCGGTCTCCCTATTTTGTCAATATCTTTGTTCGGGGTGCCAGTCAAAAGCCATTAAACCTATTACTGTCTAATAGCCAGGGATCACACCCAAGTTTACGATACAACCTGGGAAGCAGCAGCGGATCTCTATACAAATTAATTTGATTGATTGATTGATTGACTGACTGATTGATTGATTGATTGATTGATAGTGTCAACCACGACTACAATTACGATATCGGATAGAACCTTTTCTCCACTTTCTCTTCTTGTGCTACTCACATCATCACTGAGTAGATCCGTGTAGCGCTTTGGGGCGTACTGATCGACCCACAGTGCAGAGGATTTCTCTTCTACTCCTTCATCGTCTTCTCTCTCATCGTCTGCATCCTCGGCCTCAACCATGTCCAGTTTCTTAGCTAGATCTCTGATTAATACAAAGAATTGAAGACTTGAATACTTTGAGATTGTACTTTGTCGTATTTCTGATCAAAACGTTCACAATATCTTATGACATAATAGACTGTGCAAGTCTTGTGCGTTTTCAAACTTCCGGGACCAAGTTGACCCCAACAATATTGAGTTGTAGTGTGCGCAATTCTGTGTCTTAAAAAATACTGTAGTGTAACGTAGTTTAAGGCTAAAAGAATTTTTTATTATTTTGTTGGGAAAGTAAAATTTAGCGACAAAATATATGAAAGTAAAGTAATTTGAACAAATATACAACAAAAACTGAGAATAAGACTTGACCTTTGTTTCTATTTACTTGTAAACAATTAGGAATTGTGCCCAACTGAAGTTCATGTTATCATTAAACCTATGTACAGGTTGCACAAATTTTGGCATTTGAGTTGCATTCATCCTGCATGTAGTCTGGAATCATTCAAGTCGAATGAAAATCCTCGTCCCAAGTTTGAATATTATTTCAAATTGAAATTGTTTTCAAAAAAAATTCCTACAAGTAGTTTTTATTTTCAAGAATTTTGTATAAATAGAATTTAAAAAGAATTTTTAATTCCGTAAAAAAAAAGTCTTTGTTTGAATTGCACAGTCTACATTCATTACAGATCAATGTAAGAACTTGGTTTTATGACTGCTTTTTTTTTGACAACAAATTTGATACCTCTTGAGAAGGGATGAGACCTTGTCAGCATCTTTCATTAATCTTTCATGTCTCTGAAGAAAAAGAAAAAAAAATCACGGAATAAACTGAGAGCAAATATAACAGTCCTACAATTAATCAGATCAAAAAGTAAACCTTTGATGTCATTCTGGTGAACAAAAATTAGAGACAATTGCGGTGCACCATAGAAGTATCTAAGGCCGTGTCTGAATTTGTGGCTACAGCTAGATTTCCACGTCATCATGCGTTGAAGTATAGTATGTCCTTAGCAACACCCTTAACAACAGTTATAGCCGTAGCAGTAGCCGCCCATTCGGATATGGCCCAACTCTCTTGTAATATTTAATGCATCCCTCCTCAATCTAAACCAAAAAGTAAAACAAACCCATATTAAAACCATCGGACTTTGATTATGGTCCCATTTTCCCCTTGTACATGAACAGTAGGCCTAATGTAGATCATCAGTGCTGCCCTCAGGGTAACAGAATCAAGCAGAACCAGATGTTTCTTTTTTATGGATTTGGGGAGCGAAGGCTAACCACTTCAAGTTGGTATTTTTAAAACATTTCTGTGCCCACCTATGGTGTTATTTTTCAGAGCTTTTCGGAGCTTCTTGAGTATTTGTTTTTCTTTGAACATCAATGCCACAATGATACCCTGACTTGACAAAGGCCGGAATTAGATGGTTTTTCAGCTGTTAGCAACAAATATGAGGACAATCTGAAGCTGTTCTGGGCATTAAAAAACGTCTGCCGTCAGTCTGTCCAACTTTTAAAAAACCCAAGTCATCCGATGTTTAAATCATCTGACCTGAAGTGGTTAAGCGTTGCTGTGGCTGTTAGATTTATTGTCAATGTAGGAGTTTTTGTTGTTGTTGTTGTGAAAGTGTCTCTTGTTTTACCTCATTCTCAAGTTCATCCCTCATCAGCTCAATGGGTGTTGACAGGAGACGCAGAGGACCAACCCGGCTGGGCTTGGAGACTGTCTTGTCTTCCTGTATGACCAAATTGTGTTTTGATAAATATGAATGTAAAGATGCTTGGCTAAGAAGCACAGATTCAACACAACTCCAAATATCTAGAAATTTGGGAAGGATGAAGGAAACTTATGACCATGAAATTATGACTATTTTTCTCACCATCTGGTCCTCAACACTTTCGACTTCCTTCATCCTCAAATAGACTCGCCGCCCGTCTTGCGAGGTGAGTCGAGCCGACAATCCTGGCGGCTCCCTCAGCAACACCTGAAGACGCCTGTATCCCACTGGTCTGTCTGGATGCTGCAGAGCGCCTGTGGACAGCGCCCTCTCCTGGTCACGGGTTTGACCTTGCGGCACGGCCAGTTCTCGGTGTCGTTGCACTTGTTGAAGGATCTTCTCATTGGCTGTCGGTGAGGCAGGCGGCGTGATTATGCTCTTATTGGCTGTTTTGTTGGATTCTGGGAAAAGCTTCCGGGCACGTTTTGCAGTTGGTGCTGATGAAGGTATAAGTATTTAAGTAAGGATTACATTGTTAAGTTTTTTTTAATATTATTTTTTCAAACGATTAACCCAACCGAAGCGTCTTCCATTAAAGAGGGGCTCAAAGGTCAAATTCAATTTTGTGACGCACTAATTTTTTAATAGATAGAGTCCTTAATATGAAAGTGGGGAAAAATTACAAGTCTCTACCCTCACATTAAAATGATGTAAAATGTCATTTTATTTGATACTCTTTCAGAGTGAATTTGAAATATGACGTCATCGGACAACAAAAGCAAATGGATCTGTACATTTCAAAGAACAATTTTTGCGCAAATCAAAAGGTCAAATTCAATGCCGATTTGATTGAACATCATACAAATTCAGGAGTGAACTAAAATTTCTCTTCGCAAAAATGTACAAACCATGAATTTGAAATGTGACATCATCGGACCTTTTTGGATTTTGAAAAAAAATTGCTCTTGAAGGGTCTCAAACACAGTGGCATTTTAAACCATTTTAACATGAGCTTAGAGACTTGTCATTTTTTCCCCCATTTTCGAAAGGACTCTATCCATGGGGAAAATGGGTGGATCACCGAACTGAATTTGACCTTGGGCCCCCTTTTTAAAAGCACAACTAAAAAATGACAGCTAAGGAGGAGTCTGTTTATTTTAAAGAAATATTGTAATGACCGAGTGTCTTGATTCTTAGGGTGGTCTACAACTGAGGTTTGAAGTAAGCTTCTTCTTGTACATTCATGGGGAAAAAAAAATAAAGATTTCTTCTTACTGAGAGTTGGAAGAGGAGCATCTATGACCAACTCATCTTCACTGTCAGACAACGGCCCAAACATCTCTTCAATGTCTCGTTTCTTGGCTCTCCTCTCCGACAAGGTATCCGCCTCTTTTCTTGAGAGTCCATTTGAAAGTCGTCCTGACGCTTGATCGTCTTTGTTCAGGGCAGACACTGGGTCTGGTTGGCTCTTGTGGGGTTGGAGGAGTCCGTTGGTTGTTGCCGAGTCAACCTTATCCCTTGTTGAGGTTTCAAGACAGTTTTCTGATGATGATTTCTGAGATTTGCTACTGGCTTCTGAAGATGTGATTTTCTTTTGAGTCAAACCGCTCTCTGATGCTAAAATAAAAATTATTAATAAGTGCATTAACCCTTACCAAATCTTATCTCCTGCCCTTACCTTAGCTTACACTTACAGCTACAGACTATCCCTACTACAGACTATCCCTAGGCAGTTTGGCTACCCAAATTGTTTGGACTTGGATAACGTTGGAATGCCGGAATCCCCTGATATTAAAAAGCGAATGATTAATGGGACTACCAGCCCAAGTCCTTCTGAATCCTTCACTTTGGTAATTGGACATAAAACATTCTCAGAAGGAATTGCAATTGTAATGTAAGGGTTAATGTTGGCAAGACATTTAAAAACTAATGCTAAAAAAAAAATTTGGTCGACATTACAACTCATATTTTTAAGTACTATAAATTTAATTTGGGGGTTATTAAAACAAAGAAAAATTGACTAAGACAGTACAGCAGGACTGGAACCTGTGATGTGACCTCCGGATTAAATGTGCTGGCGCTCTAGCAACTGAGCTATCTATAATCTAGCCCCAATGTTGGCGGTCTCCCTGGCTAGACAGTAGTGTATAGTCAGGGATCACACCCAATTTACGATACAACCTGGGAAGCGGCATGCAGAGGAAAGGGATCACCTCAAAAAGGGGATACAAACTTTGTATTTCAAATATCCAGTAAATCAAACACAAGGGTCGGGAAGATAGTCAGGAAATAACCTATTTTACACATTGCTCATAATAACATATCAAAAAAATTAATAAAGACATAAAAACTCAAAATGAATAAAATGTTTAAAGGAACATTACAGAATTGGTTTTTGCTAACAAAAAAGTTGCTGGCAGTGTAAGCACTTTATGTAATCCACCATATACATAAACTGACAAACCTGTAGAAGTTTGAGATCGATCGGCCATCTGGGTCACGAGAAAATAGTGAAAAACCGATTATACATTTGCATGAAATCATATAGGTTCAACAAACGAATAAAACGCTCACTGAGCGATAAACTCCAATCGGAAAATTAGTTTATTCATTTCTCATCAAATATGGCATTTCAGACAGAAATATTTCAAGGGATGTTTTCTACTATCATCATCATTAGACCGTGTAAGTTTTATGTAAATCTGTGATCAAAAGTATATTTTACAATTACCAATTCTGTAATGTTCCTTTAGATTAAATGTGAATAGCACACTCATTTATAAATAACAAGTTTATTAGTTACTAAATTATACAAAACAAACTAGTTTGGCCTACCTTCCATCTCCATTTCCATTTCTCGCAGTGCCTCAAAATCATCCGCATATTCATTCTCAAAGTCAAAATCATCTTCCATGGTGACTAATGTGATACTTGGTTGACAAATCCAATCTTTTACTCAATGATGATCTAGTACTAGTAGTACTGTACTCTGATATACGAGACTAAGAAAATATTTATTAAATTAATCCAACACTGAGACTGTTTGTACAGAGACTACTGATGATCGCAATTTATCAGCGCACTAAGTAAGCGGTCCACAAATCATGGTATTCCTATCTTCATTTTCAATAGATACATTTCATAAATCACATGCGATTTTCGCAATTTATTCTAATATTTTGCTTGACATGTTTACCTCTACCGGAAAAATATTCCCGCGAAAGCTACCAAATACACCACAGCTGGTTCCCTGTAAATTCGCACGGTTGTGTGGTTGTTGAAGTGGTCGCGTACCAGGCAAGGCAATTATTTGGAGCAGTGTACGATGGGATATTTCAACATGGCGGCGCCCATAGACACAACTCAAACCATCCATAAAGTTCGCAGGGCTGACCGTCGCGTCTTTAATGATCGGTATGTACGGAGGCGTTAATCAAAAAAAACAAAAACATAATTATGACTTATAAATATAAGTCATAATTATGAGATAGTTGTAATCATGACTTGCACTAAATCATAGTTGTGTTGCGAGATCGAGAATCCGAGATGTCAGAATTATGAATAAATTTGTGACTTTTTATTATTTTCTTCCTCTTCCAAAAATCCGACATTGGTCCGAGTACTTTACCTTTAGTTTATATACGGATACGGGTACGGAAGTGTTAAAGCATGGATGAATAAGAACACCTCCATGGTTAAAGGGACATTAAGAGAGTAAAAAATTAATAAACTATGACTTGAACTTCGAACTGGGGCGCTGTACTCCTTTAAAAAATTGACTTCTTCAGTCACAATTTAAAAAAGGGGTACAGGGCCGGCTCCATACCGGGTCTAGACTTGAAGTTACCATGACATTAGTTATTTTATTTTTGATTCAAGCCGTTTTAGATGAAGAGAAAGAAGACAAGAAGAGAATACTACAGCTTTTGAAGGGATGCCAATACCATGCTTAAAAAATGACGTTGACCATTTTTAAAACTCAATTTATTCACTTTTTCCCCCCTTACCCCTGTCTTCAAGTGTTACCCTGTGACTATGAAGATGCCTAATGAAGATGCCTAATCTACGTAGTCTTGAAGCGAACTTATATCGGATGAAGGCTTGGCTGCATCGAAGACTACTCGGTATGAACAAGGCTGCCACTATCGATGATGTAGAAATTCTCTACAAGAGCAATAACTACATCGTTGTGGATAAACACTACGATGTAAAGATCAATAGTAATGACCCTCAAGATGAGATAACGCTGGCCACACAGCTTGCCCATCGGTATCCAGAGCTTGTGGATGCAAGCATTTGCCACCAATTTAGGTGAGAAATCTTCCAATCAAACTTTCAATGTGTCGTGGCCGAGCGGTTCTAGAGCACCGGACTCAAGCTCTGGTGTTTCTGATCAGCACTTGTGTCCTTGAGCACGATACTTTACCGTAAATTGAATTGCTTTGCCCTTTGGATGAGACGTCAGGCCATAGGTCCCGTGCACTAGGATTGGTAGTGCACGTAAAAGAACCCAGAACACTTATCGTGGAAGAGTAGGGGTTAACTCTGGTGTTTCTGGTTCATATAGCAAGCACCCTTGTTTACAGGTTTCCTCAGGCTTGCGAGCTACAGTGATTAAGTTAATTTTTGAGGTATCCTTGGTTTCATTACCAGAAATATATGATAATATTAATATGGAATTTTCTTGACAGTTTGAGAGTGGAGGCTCTTCAAGGTTGGATCACATCCAAGTTTCCAATCCCCCCCAAAATGTCAAATTACCACAAATTTTAATTTTGTTCTTAATCACATCTTCCAGGTTTGTGCACCGTTTAGATTATTCTACCAGTGGCACTCTGTGTGTTGCGTTAAACAAAAGAGCATCTGCTAATGCGATGAAAAAGTTCAAGAAGCGTGAGGTGAACAAATGCTACTACGCTTTGGTGAGTAAGCAACTAAGCAGTGAAGAACACTTGCGTTTTATCTGCAGGAAGACATTTTAAACCATGTGCACTGACATAAACCACCACAATCTTTTCAAACAAGTTGTCAATATCTCCATGGATAGTGTTTTGTATTGTCATATCACACTTTTGGGGTATTTTAAAGAAACACAGACTAATGAAAGAGAAACATATATTGTTGGTGCAAGTGCTGCTGAGATTGGAATGATTATGAGATCCCTTCACCAAAAATGCTTGTAAAGCAATATCTAGAAAATTGCGAGTACAGCACAAAGGTTTTCTTCTGGCTACCTGGTCTGTCGCCTGCCATTGGGGGGCAATGATAAAAGACCATGAGGGATAATAGCTTAAAAGGAGTCGATGATTCTTCAAAAGCAAAATCACATTTGATTTTTTTTTCCCCAAAAATTGATATGCATCTTAAAATCAGTCTTGGCTCTTTGTGAAATCAGGCCCTGGATTGTTATAAAGCAAAGAAGGAGGACTTGTTGACCACTACAGTCATCAAACAAACAACACTTTGGCAAACCATGCAGTTGGAAGTTGATAGTCTCTTTTTGTTTCCTTGTTACTGTTCAGGTCGTCCTATATACTTCAAAGGACTTGTGTCAAATGGTGCCAGTTCGGAGTAACAATTGTTAAGTCTGATTCTAGTAAATAGTAAACGAGTATGAGCCAACCATGAGTAATTTGGAACCCCTTAATGATGACGACTCTCACGAAAGATGCTTTTTAAAGAGAGACTAGAATCATTTTAACAAAGGCCTCATTGTACTTTTGTAAACAAAGAGTCAGCTGCTAATTGCCAGATTGTAATTCTTCTTCATGGAAGCTCACATTCATTCTAACAACATCGTTGTTGTCCCTGTGCTTTCATAAGGTCAGAGGTCATGTACAACCAGACTTCCTGATGATAGACAAGCCGGTGTGTCCCAACCCAGAAGAGGGATACACCCACATGATGCGTGTTGCAGACAGTGACCTCCACCAGGGTCAATCTGAGGTCAAGATCCTGTCAGCCATCACTGAATTGTCTGTCATGCAGAGGGGACTGTATGATGGCAGTCCTGCCAGTAAAGTACTCCTCAAACCAATCACAGGTGAGTAGATGGGGGCTGACCTTGAGCATGGGCCCCAATCAAGTGGCCCATAGGCCCTAGGCACCATTGTTTCATGGGCCCTAGACACCAGTGCTCGTAGGTCCTAGGCACAGTGCTTCGTAGGTCCTAGGCACCAGTGTTCCATGGGCACCAATGTTCCATAGGCCCTAGGCACCAATGTTCCATGTACCACCAATGTTCTGTAGACCCAGACACCAATGTTCCATAGGCCCTAGGCACCAGTGTTCCATGGGCACCAGTGTTCCATAGGCCCTAGACACCAGTGTTCCGTAGGCCCTAGGCACCAGTGTTCTATAGGCTCTAGGCACAAGAGTTTCATAGGCCCTAGGCACAAGATTTCATAGGCCCTAGGCACAAGAGTTTCATAGGCCCTAGGCACAAGAGTTTCATAGGCCCTAGGGGCCTTAGGCACCAGTGTTTCAATTGGGGTGCATGAGTACTTTCTCTTTTGTAGTTTTGTAGGCTTTCAATTTTTGTTGTACCACCTGGCTGACCTACATGAAGTCCTCCCTTCGAAGCCTTCATTTTCAGCAGCTCATATTTTATATTGGCCACTGTACAGGACGAAGGCATCAACTGCGTGTGCACTGCTGGAGTATTGGACATCCAGTCGTTGGGGATTTCACGTACAGCTTCCGGAAGGACGTCAAACCTTACCGCATGATGCTGCACTCCCAGCGGCTAGCCATACCAACCAAGACAGAGATGATTGATATAACAGCGACTGATCCCTTCACTCCAGAGAGGGACCCAAAATGGTGCCCTGAGGCACCACCTCAAGAGGTGTCTCTGAGACAAGACACAGAGACACCGAATGAGAGAACTTTCGAGATGAACAGAGATTCAGCGACTGATCCCTTCACTCCAGAGAGAGGACCCAAAATGGTGCCCTGAGGCACCACCTCAAGAGGTGTCTCTGAGACAAGACACAGAGAAACCGAATGAGAGAACTTTAGAGATGAAAAAAGATTCAGACGGACAATCAGAAAGTGATCAACTAGCTAGGTGACGACAACAAATTTGCAGTCTTCAAATGTTTCTGTACAAATATATGGGCAGGGATACTGCCAACGGTTTGGGTGTTGGACTTAGTTGAAAAAAGGGGAAAGATGGTAGAACATAGCCCTTGGGAGTGAAGGGTTAACGGCGCCAAAGGTAAAAATTTAAAACAGTTTTCAAAAGTAAAAAAATAATAAAAAATAAGGGATTGTTTAATAATTATGTTTTAGACACGGTTAAAACCACCTTATAAAAAATTGAGACACAAAAACTCAAATATTAATGGTTACGGCAACTAATTTAAAATTCACAAAAATATATACTGATAATTTTCAAAGTTAATTGCATTTATTCCCATATAAAAAAAGTTATTATAGAAAATGCATGGAGTATCTTTGCATAATAATACAAGGTCTAAGCAAGCTACCAACCACAGTAAAATAAACATTTTATTTTAAAAGTCCTGAAGAGAAATGAAAAAAAAAATAGTGAAAATTACGAGTCTCTAACCTGACGTTAAAATTGCGTAAAATGCCATTTTATTTGATACTCTTTCACAGCAAGTTGACGTCATTGGATGTCAACTACAAAAGGGTCTGTGCATTCCGAAGAGGAATTTTCGCATCAGTCTAAATGTCAAATTCAATGCCTTTTCGATTGAATATCATCAAATGTCAGGAATGAACTTAAATTTTCTCTGTACAAAAATGTACACACCCATTTATTTGAAATTTGACGTCATTGTACGTTGACAAAATTTGTCCTGGATAATATCAAATACATTGACAATGTACACCGTTTTAACATGAGGTTAGAGACTTGTATTTCTTCCCCCACTCTCATAGGGACTCTATCTATAAGGAAAATGAGTGCATCACAAAACTGAATTTGACCTTGGAGCCCCTCTTGAAATAATGGAATTCTGTTTGTTTTTCTTATGTCATTTGTCTGAATGTTAGCCTTAACTGGTATTGGGGTTTATACACACAAGTGCCCCATGTTCTCTAAAATCCATTCCCCAGTATTGCCAGATTTTGGTGAATTCAGTTATGAATACCACCCAGGAATAGCTGATCTTATTAGAGGCGAAGGTTTTGGTGTTGAGTTAATACCACATTGTGTTTGATTTTAAAACATTCAGAGCAAAAATTTTAGTTGGGGGGGGGGAGGGGGGGGGGGTAAAATAGTAATTCAAATGTTTTAAAAAGGATACTTGATTATACAGGGTACCGTTACCATATAGTACATAATGAACAAGATATTAAATATTTTAAACAAATTAATGCGTTGATCCTTTGACCATAATGCTGAATGAAATGATACCCAAAAGAATAATAATAATAATACTGAGTTCTAATAATATAGTGTTTTGCGTCTCGGAGCGCTCAGTAATTCCTGCAAGGTATTGTGGAGCTATGTTTTTAATTTATAAGACCTATTCCTTTACATAGCACCATGTAATGGTTTACAAGGTGCTGTGGTGCGATATGCTGCCAATCAAACCAGGACTACCGGGGCGAACCCCTTCTCTTTACGAGATTTCACCTTGTGATTATATTCTGCGACAACGCTCTCATATGCATCTAACATTTGTATAATAATATTGTTGTACTTAGTTGTGGGTGAACAAAGACAAAAAAAAGACGAACAGGAATTGAACCTGTGACCTCCAGATTTATGTGCTGGTGCTCTACCAACCGGGCTACCTAGCCCTATGCTGGCAGTCTCCTATTTTTTCAAAATCTTTGTTCAGAAGGGCCCCAGCTGTATGGACAGGGATCACACTGGGTGAGTGTGATGCACCCTGGGAAGCGGCAGCAGTGGATCACCATATGTTATATCGCGGGAAAATAATTGGAAGGAAATTTGGGAGGGACGTACTTAAAGCAAGTGAATTTCTTAATACCGGTCATGGGATCAGGTTTTGTCTTGTCTTCCTTGATGACTTCAGGAACATTTCTCCTAAGGATTGAAGAAGTACGTCTGCTCGAAGCTGGTGAAATTACCAGTGTTGGTAGGAACGTGTTGGTAGATGAGGAAGGTGTTGGCTTCAGCCTGGCTACTGAAAGCATGGCTGCTTTTACGAGCTTCAAAAGACAAAAACAAGAAATGACAACAATTAGGACTGCAAGCTCTTCTGATGACCTGATGATGGTCGGTATTGGATTGAAAATCAAAATGCCGAACGATGGAAAGGAGCAATTAACACGTAGCCACTGAGCAACGCCCGTGCGCTGCACCCACATCACCATAACAAAGCTCCTCACCCTCCCAGTGCCATTGACTGCCACAGAGTCCCACACCTTCCAGGCTAGCATTGGGTGCGTGGGTTTCTTCTGTTGGTACAGTTGGTATCATGTGGACACCCCCACGACTTGTGTACAGTGGACTACAGTCTCCACAAATCTCCCGTGGAATTTTGTGGCAAGGGCCAGTTGGGCATGGGAGTGTACCGACAGTGGTGGAGTGAACAACTGAACATTATCCCTAGCAGGGTCGAGCCCGATTAAAATCGGGCAAACTGTGTAATGGCAGGGGTAAATCGGCCCTGTTTAGAATACATTTGTATTGGTAAAAACCATAGAGTTATATATAAGAACTAGAGGGCGCACTGGCAATACTGCGTGCACAAACGCGCCGGGACCGCAAGGAGACACGAGCGCCATTTAATAGAGGGCAAAATTGAGTGCGAAGTATACGATGTGCGTATGGAAAATGCACGCATCACGTGCTCGGTGTTCATGTTGTTGTTTTGCGTACAGTAAAGTAATGGTAGTGGTACTTAAAACATGGCCGCACCACCCGCGCGACGAGTCACGTAACTTGGCTAGTGCGCCCTCTAGTTCTTCTATATAACTCTATGGTAAAAACACATCACGTGACCTTAACATGACCTTTGTGAAAGTTCAAGTTTTGACCAAAATAAAGGGAAGTGGGCTTTGAACTTAAATATGTATGCCTTGACTGCACTGACTGTTTCTAAATTTCATATTGGCAATTTAAAAAAAACAAAAAAAACTGGAATTTACAGCTTAAAATACATGGCATTATGGATAAAGGCAGGATATACTTTTGATAATTGTCAAAGACTAGTATCCTCACTTGGTGTATCCCAACAAATGCATAAAATTACAAACCTGTGAAAATTTGGGCTCAATTGGTCATCGAAGTTGCAAGAAAATAATGAAAGAAAAAACACCCTTGTTGCATAGAATTGTGTGCTTTCAGATGCCTGACATGCCTGAAGCCTTTCTCAGATTCAAATATTTTAGTGAGAAATTACCTCTTTCTCAAAAACTACATTACATCAGAGGGATACGTTTCTCACAATGTTTTGGTACTATCAGCAGGTCTCAGGTGCTCCTTACGAAATAAGTTATTTCTTGGGTAATGTATTTCTCCAGTATTTACCAAAAGTATCCACTGCCTTTAAAAGCAAATTGAACACAAAGAGAACTACATTGTATTCAGTTAGACTTCTCATTTATGACATTTAGAAACTACTCCACGCTATACCACGTGTAGGTTATGACTCGACACAAACGGGTTACCCGACTACCCAATCAACTACATTGTGCTGTATAGTACTGTCACTGGTACCCAGCTCATTTGTTTTTGCATAGCAGGACACCAATTTCTTTCCGGTAACCTGTTTTCCGGTAACCTTTCCAATTTACGTTTTAATTGTTTTGCGTCTGACTCACCTTCGGAAACAAGGAAGTCTGCGAAGTACTGAGTGACTTTCACTGCATCTGGAGAGTGGGCGATACTGTCAACTGTCCACTCAAAGCAGTTTTTCTCTGGGTGGAACTGGACTCCATAGATAGGATACTTGTAGGCTAAATACCGGAAAAGTAACAAAACAATGAAGAACTTTAGGCTACTTTTAAAAAACAGACGTATTGGACCTAGTGTGCCTTTTCCAAGAAGAAGTGATGATTCTGATTTGAAAGTATCAGTATAAATGAATATTCATAAATATCTGGGACAGTTTATCCTTTCTGATTGGCTGAGAGCAGATCACATAGGTATGTTTAAACATGCGATATAAACTCGCAAATTTCACAACCCAATTTAAGTTGGTAGGTTGCACAGTTTGTCTCGCACAAGTTACGTGCAATAGTTTGAAACTTAACCACGTAAGTTCAAGGCTTGCACCTGGAGCTACACGTACTTGGCGCTCAACATGGAAATCTACACAGCAGAGTCAAGCTGAGGCTAAACTGTCAGATTTGTTCTGAACTTTTAAAGTTTTTAAATGTTTATAACAGAAAGGTATCAGTCTTGAACGTTCGATCTTAAACCTTGCAGGGTCCTGGCTAGGACCCTGCTGGTTTTAAATGCAAGTTCAAAACCTTGTCCTACTCTTTTTTTCCCTTAGTATAGACTCCTCGCAAAGGCCGCTATCGCTGAGGTCAAACAATAGAAATGTGCATGCATCTATGCGCCACGCACAACTTTCAGCAAATGAAAGATCTTCATTTGACCCGATGAGGGTGCTGTTTGATCTTGTGATGTCATATGCAAGGGGTCTATAGTCCCCTCAAGCACTCATCTAAATTCAGGAGATTACTGGACTGCTGCTCTTTGAGTTTTTTTCAAAATAGTGAAAACAGATGACCTTTAAATTTGATAAACTTACCCTCTATTGAAGAGATGAATTTCAACCCTTTTGTATCAGAACTAGAAGTGAGAACTCGATAAAACTCTGTAAGATCTGCGTTCTTGCTGAAATTCTGAAAAAAAGTATAAATGAAAATGCAATTAGCAGTTATGGCATATGATAAAAGGCCTGGATGATAAGAGGCCTTGTCACACAGTCAGAATAGGTCACGGGAAAGACAGAGATTTGAAAAAATATAGGTAGAACAGTTGCAATTTTCAAAACTATCAAAATGGCTGCCATTGCTTGTTGTTCACCATAATTTGCGACAAATCAGCGATGGTTTTAGTCTGTACACCTAGCTTTTCAAATCCGCTGGATAGCAGCACCGCATTGTTTCAATGCTTGGAAATCTTGTGTACATATACATACCCCCTTCTTTTTTAACACTTTACTGAATAGGTTTATATTACCACTATATTTGAAGACCACTTTTACGATAATCACAGAGCAATTGTGTACATTTAAAGTGTTGGAAACAAACTGTGAAAAAATAGCCCAAAGTACAACCGTGGTTCGTCGTAACCCTCCGGTCAATGACCGCCAGGAGGATGGGGGGGGGGGGGGGGGTTGAAGATTATTGCAACTACTTTTGTCTCGGCTAGTAGTACTATACTAGTAGTCGTGTGTTTATCGAATGGATTTATTGTGCTTGTTGGACTTTTTCACTTTCCGTTTTACCATCTATTTGGTTTAATTACATGAATTCTGTAATCAAGTCAGCGGGATTTTGTATTTAATTGTGACGGCGGTGTCAGGCCCTATCCCGGACTCATTATCAGGCCGAAGACAAGGGATGTAAAAAGCAATAAATAGGGGAAGACCAAACAAACCCAGCCAAGCGGATGTAACAGGCACAGACAAGCAAAGCTCTGATTGTGGAGACTCTGCTGTCTTTACACACCAGTGGGCCCAATTTCATAGAGCTGCTTTAATAAGCACAACAAAGTTATGCTTACCAGAATAAGGTTACCGGCCAAACTACCATGTTACATGTACATTTTGTGACTGGTATCCTGCTCATTTCTGCTTAGCAGAAAATTGTTAAGCAATATTTTCTGCTTAAGCAGCTCTATGAAACTGGGTCCAGAACAGCACCAACCCATACCTATCAACGAGGACGTTGTCAATTTGGACAGAGAGGGAAGGTGGCTTGAAAGAGGTGTGAAAGCTAGAGGCAACTTATGTGAAGAGGGAGAAGCCATCTTTAAACAGAAGAGAGGGTCTGCGTTACAACCATAGAGCTATATATATTGACTAGAGCGCTAACTTGCTCTGAGTTTAGAAGCCACCCTGGGCGCAGACATGTTTGATGTGTTGCGTGACTACGGAACGATTTTAATTTTAAGAGAGAACACATGGCCGCGAAAATTTTGCATTCGGCGTGCGCGCTTACGTACGCGCCATATTTAATCTAACGATCATTGCTCTTGTAAACAGGTGATTTTAGTGATGTCTTAAAAAAATATGTAGTAGGTGATTCTCTGATGTTGTTACTTACGTCTTAGGAAAAATGCTGAGTCGAACTAAAGCCTTGTTTGGGAGGATTCAATGCTTCAAGATGTCAAGGGGAAAAAAACGAAATCTGCTTCAAGGATACACAATATGCCGGCAAGAATGACGAACTAAAAAAAAAAAAACGTACACGCGCAAACGCACATGTTAAACATGACGCACATGACGCTCGCAGTTTGTACGCTCATTAGCAGATTGTGCGTTCTCATTTGCTGCATATTTGGTTCGATGACGCATAGAAAAGAACAAACGCTTTATCATGCAAATAGCCGTACAATTGCCGTACAAAATTTCAAGCTTTTGTATTGGTTTGTACATAAACATGGATGCGCCCACACGGCTTCAAAACCTTAGTGCGTGTATAACGGGGTGTTAGCGCTCTAGTCAATATATATAGCTCTATGGTTACAACTTGGCGGGGGCCTACAGCTATCAAGAAGATCCCTCTACGTCTTCATCATGGTTCGTTGACCCCGAAACGGTCATCGACTTTTTGCCGCCACAAGATTTGTCGGCCTGATGATGCGTCCGAGACAGGACATGAAATCATTGTCACAATTAAACAGTGAGTCCAGTTGATTCCATTACAGATACTAACTCTAATACCTGGATGATGGAAAACATTCATAAATATATCTTTCGGGTTTGTTTCTTTGTGATGTTTTTTGGGACGATCTTTGGATGTCGAAGGAACGCTCTCCATGGCATCGAACCTTTAACTAGCCCACCTTGTCTGGCTAGTAGCGCCATAACAGCCCACACAAGGCGGGCGTAGGAAATACTGTTTTGTGTAGATTTGACTGACGTGTGCATATGTCAGCTGTTTACACATGACTTTGTGCTGGATGAATATGCGGACTGGATCCTCATGTCTCGCCATGGTTATAACATTAACATAAACAGAGCACCAGTTTACTTGCAACATTGTTCAACAATGTCACGTAAATTTGACACTTACAACCTTTGATCACTTTTGTATTTTTCTGAATATTTTTTTGTTAATTACGTGACATTTTGATGATTTGTTTTTTTACAAAAACCATCTAAAAATGATTGGCGATGATTCTACATCACTGAATTAAGTAGAAGAGTAGAGGAACATCATTCTACCCTTTAGTCCAAGGTTTGGTCACACGGTCGCATGGAAGAAAAGCAAGAAGGCCGCACCGTGATACAGGTCAAATCCTGCACTTTGAAATCAAACAAAGGTCTAGACTCACTGTTGGTGTCAGTCCGAATTGATGATGGTTGAAAGTTAGATCCTCTGTTGTCAAGGCTTGGATGATGGACTTGGGTACTGCGCCATACATCTGGCTTTTTTTGAAATCTACAAGTGGATTTACAAACAAAATGATCAATGAGCCAACATGAAGACAATGGGGTCTTGCAGTTGTGTATGGGACAATCAGAAAGTTGAACCCTCTGAAAAGAAGTTAAGATAATCAATGATTTCAGTGATTTTGAATCTAACGTTGGGCATTCTATGCGTTGAAGTATAGGATGCCCTCGGCAACACTCTTAGCAACAGTAGTAGCCGTAGCTGTAGCCATCATTTCAGGCTAATAACCCACAAGGGAAACTGACTAGGTTGAACAAAGAAAATTGATTAGAGTGGGATTTGAACCGGTGACGTCTGGGTTTAACGTTAAAGGTACACACCAGCTTCATTGGGCTTTTTGGGCTACAAAATAGACTAAAACATGATTCCAAAGGTCTTCCTGAAATGGAGAAGACTGGTTCATAAAAGAAACCATCAAATTTGGCCGTTTTCGAGCATTTTTCAAAAACGAAGGTCACGTGACTTTTCGGAACCAAAATGTGGTTCCGAAAAGTCACGTGATCTTCAGAATTAGTTTTACTTCCAGCCGTATAAAAGTAAAATACTGAACCAAATTCAAGTATTTTTTTTAAAACAATTATTCATGAGTATTTGGCGAAAAAGACTATGTATTCAGTTTATGGATGCAAGTTGTAAATAATGATGAAAAATCGAACATAAGATTCGCATTCAAAGAGTCCGTGCACGGAAGCGTGTTTTACGGCGCATCAGCGTGGGGAGCTAGCGGGTAAACCTTGGGGGCATGCCCCGCACAGCCGGTGCAGTGTCTCGCCGGGCCAGAGAGACAAACCACGGAGGCATGAACTCGGGGCCTGTGGAGGGGTAAGGAGCCAGACCATTAATTACGTTTTGTTTTACGAGGGTTTTAGTCTGTAGCCCTAGCTATTAATTAGTATTATCCCCTAACTATTGTCACATTACATGATGCCTGCGCTACACGCGCGGCGGGACGACGACGAATAGCTGCACGGTGATCGGACTGTGTTTATGTCGGTTTTTTAATTACATTGAATTTGTGCTTGTTGAAGACTGGATCCTTATGCCTTACCATTGTTATAATTAATACATAAACAGATCACTAGTCACGTAAACTTGACAGTTGCAACGGCTTGAAAAGTGTATACACTGACCTTTGACCGCGTTTTGGTTTTTTCACATTTTTCGTTAATTACGTGACATTTTGATGATTTTTTTTTACAACAACCATCGAAAAAATTATTGTCTGTGATTCAACATCACTAAATTAGGTAAACAGTAAGCCGGTGTGTCCCTTTAACTGCGCTCCACCAACTAAGCCATCTTGCCCTAATGCTGGCGGTCTCCCTATTTTATGGGTGCCAGTCGGAAGCCATTCAACCTGTAACTGCCGTAATGACCAGGGATCACACCCAAGTTTACGATACAACCTGGGAAGTGGCAGGAGAGGAATTTTTTCACTTGTCTTTTTGTTCAACACCAAATTACGATAAATTGTACACACAACAGTTGACTCCCAAATTGGCGAGCATGGCAGACAGTAGCCGTGTGTGACCTTGGTGCAAGGGTTAAATATTCCCCTCCCCTCCCCCCACTCCCCCCCCCAAATTTAAACGTGCTTGAGCAACTCTTAGAAATTGACAATCGATCTTTAATACATCCAACGTCTTGGGTATATACCTTTTTCAAATGTAAGGGGTATTGATATAGAATTTGCATCAGTATTCGTCAGGAGATCTTTGTTGGCTGTTAACATCGACAAGAGCTCCATACCGAGACACGTTCCCCACACAGGAAAATAATCACCTGTCGCTTCGAAGCTCTGCCAGGAACAAAAAAATGATAGGTGTTTAATTCAAAGGGAAAGGTGGTTTTTCCCCACATTTATCCAGTGATAGGTAACAGGCGTTGAAACCAAACTTTCACGCAAACTCGGAAACAGTATGGAAAGCCTCGCTACCATGGGCAGCGCGCCGTATCATTACCTCTTGTCACTAACCCCTGGAAGGGAAGCACTGAATAACAACGCTTATTGGCTAACCATAAGTGACCGCTCTGCGCCAACTGCTCTTTTAGAGTAAACGCGCATTAAAATGCACATATTTTTACGCAATACACTTCAAATGAATCATGGTCACCCTAAACTGCATACACTTATACCAGGGCTCGCCCTTAACACTAGCCCGGCGTACATTGTCTAGTAAAAAATGCTATGGGCTAGTAAACACCACTTCTCAACTTGCCCGTGGGCTACTAAAAACTGTGCAACCTACTTGTTTAAAATGCTCACTTCTTCCTTTTCAAATGTAAATAATTAATGTATAAAATGTTTTAATCGTTATTGAGTTTGTGAATATAACTTCATTTGATCATTAATCAGTAACACATCAGAACATTACATTTATATGGCAATTCCTGTTTATATCTGGGCTACTAAAACTTCCTGGGGGCAAGTAAAATGCACAGTTTACTGGCCCGGCGGGCTACTTCACAAAAAGTTTAAGCGCAAGGCCTGTATGTTCGTGCAGTTTTAGTAATGTGATGCATGTGGCGTGCGCGGGGAGTACTCCAGCATGGGGGATTGCTAACATAGTGACGTCAATCCAAAAAAGGGTTTATTCCTTGTAAATCTTCCATACGACAAAGTTCACACAGACTCGTGCGCATGTGCACAGGCAAAGGTTGCAAAGAAACAGACAGACAAGCAGATACAATACAAGGCAACAAACCTTAATGGACATTTCATAGAACAGTCTACCCGCCTTGCCATACCCGGACTTTAACAAGTCTGGTTGTCCACCGCCAGGAAACAGCACGCTGAAAGCAACAAATTTTAAAAAATGTTCTTCACCTGGGCTTGATTAAAAAAAAGCACTAAGATTCATCTTAATATGAGTTGTCAGTATCACCCATAGTGATTTGTATCGTGACATCACACTTTGCTTATCGGCTATTTTGCAGTTAAGCTCGATCTTAGCTCTTTGTGAATTTTGAGGCCAGTGACATAACCTATAATGTCCAAGGATTAAATGGGATATCGTACGACCCAAAATTGATCCATAACAAATTCACTCAATTTAGGGGAATTTTGTTGTTGTTGTATTTAATGCTTGTAATGCTAGAGTTCCTGACCAAGGAAAAAGTAACTAGTATTTTATTGCAATTCTCAATTATTGATGTTTTTCTTGATCTCTATTACTCCCTCAGGCCTGGAATTTCATCTTTAAAAAGGCAAGGCCAATTCACATTTTCCAAAGGGCACTCCCACTTGAAAATCTTAAAAGTATGTGGGCAAATTTTAAAGGGGAACCAAGGCCAAGACCAGGGACAACAGAGGTCATGGCCAACGTGGCCTCTGTGTAATTCTAGACCTGTACCTAACTCACCCGTTTATTGATTTAAACATCTTCTTGTAGTACGCGTCAGGCTGGTTGACTAGAATTGGAACAACCCTTGCTCCAGCCGACTCCAAATATTTCACATACGAGGCAGCGATGTAGGTTTCTCCATACTTTTCAAATGAACCGCTCGTTTTTTGGGACAGAACACCTGTTGACATGAAAGTACATGTACAGTCAACCCTTGTTACAAAGAGCACCGAAAGATGTTCTGCTTATTAAGAGTACATTCTGAAGTCCCGCATCTCATTTCTGCTTTGTGTGTCTTTGTTTCGCTGCCCTCTTATAACAACATTCACTGTTATAAAGAGGTAAGTCGGCCTGTCCCAGCGGCCTTGTTATAACGAAAGTGGACTGTAAATATTTTTGTTCTTACAAAGAGATGTTTGGTGTCATGGCCGAGTGGTATAGAGCAGCGGATTCAAGTTCTGGTAGTCTATTCAATTTTACCTACAAATGAAATGCTAATTAAGACCTTATATTTTTCTGTCATTTTCTGCAAAAAAATGCCCTTTTCAAGGAGGAGCTTTTTTGGGAGATGGTGGGTTATAAAGGTTGACTTAAATCACAAGCTGTGACAAACTGACACTAAGCAAGAAAAATTTCCTCCAAAAATGTAAAACGCCCTGCCAATATAGTGCTCTAAATTGGCTGACATATCTAACTTGTGATTAATCAAACCGCTTTCCCTCTCTACGCCATGCTGATTGGTTGTTGGCCCGATCCTGTGACTCTACCAATCTAGTATAAATTGTGTCACACAACATAACTGCCAGAATAAGCTAGCACATCCAACCGTCAACACAATGACAGTACATGCACATAAGCCTATCCCATCACGTGTGCAGGTGACCGCCGATCCAAGCATGGAAAGCATTTGATTATAAAGTTGATCAAATGAATTATTGTAACTGCCTGGTTGCTTTTCCAAAATTTTTGAAAGGCACTGTGGGAAGGAAAAGAGAAACTATAGTTGGGATGAAACGCTGCCACTGTCAGTGGGGGAAAATGGAGATGACATTCAAAGCTTGCTGTACGCTACCTTTGTTTGTGCATCTCGTACTGCATTGGTGCTGTGATGACTCAGCAATATAATAACCATCCTACTGCATTGGTGTGGTGATGACTCAGCAACATGCTCATCATTTTCAAAGATGTGTTATAAATTTGGAAGTTTGAACGGCACACATTGGAAGTTGACATGACAACCCCTGTTTCCTTCCTCTAATGAAAGGAAAATGTTATACTAGCAGCAGAGTTTTATATGATGTATTTCTTAAAGGAACATTACAGAATTGGTTTTTGCTTGCAAAACAGTTGCTGGCAGTGTAAGCAGTTTATGTAATCCACCGTATACATAAACTGACAAACCTGTAGAAGTTTGAGATCGATCGGCCATCTGGGTCACGAGAAAATAGTGAAAAACCGATTACACATTTGCATGAAATCAATATTTGATGAGAAATGAATAAACTAATTTTCCGATTGGAGTTTATCGCTCAGTGAGCGTTTTATTCATGTGTTGAACCTATATCATGATTATCATGATATAGGTTCAACACATGAATAAAACGCTCACTGAGCGATAAACTCCAATCGGAAAATTAGTTTATTCATTTCTCATCAAATATGGCATTTCAGACAGAAATATTTCAAGGGATGTTTTCTACTATCATCATCATTAGACCGTGTAAGTTTTATGTAAATCTGTGATCATGTTCCTTTAAGGATTAAGTAATTACCAAAAGTATCATGCCTTTTTAACTTCTAAAAAAGTTATATCCTTACCAATAATTGGATGGTTGTTTAATGCCGAGGCAAAAGTGATTACTGCACTCAAACCAAAGAAAGTGAATAATGGACATCTTCTGAAATCCATGGTTTTCCACGACAATGCGAAGTTCTAGGGTTAGAAACTCATGGGCGTCATCGCACAAGCTCTTCACTGACAATGCTGCTTGTTGTTGTTGTTTTTGGGAATCAAACAGGAACGGACGAACTGCCGCTGGTTCCCTGTTTCTCAGCAGATTTGTTAATAACGTGTGTGCTGTTGGAACCAGTGACTTGGTTAGTCTCTTGCCCGTGTCGTTTTCTCTTCAGTTATGATGAGAATGAATGATAGTATGGGGTTGAACAAAGAAAAAATTGACTAGAGCGGGATTTGAACCAACGACCTCCGGATTAACGTACCGGCGCTCTACCAACTGAGCTATCTAGCCCTATATTGGCGGTCTCCCTATTTTGTCAATATCTTTGAATGAATGATGAATAATATCCTTGCTCGCTCAATGTGCTGGAATCCAGACACATTTTATTTAAGCCTGTGGCCGATCCACTCTACGTGCCCGCTCAAGTATGGTAACCCGCAAATAAGGCCTAAAGTCCACTGATCTCTAAAGTCAAAAAGCAACTGGTCCCCTCTTATTTGTCTTTAATCTTGTGAAAGTCTAACTCTATGCAGTTTAGGGCAAATATCGTATAGCGCCGCGCAAGATGGAGAACTGGATCAGAATTCTGAAATTTACATGGGCCAAAAGCGGTCGCCATTACGGCAACGGCGGGATTGGTTGAAAGTTCTGCAACTTCTCGGCGACATGGACAGCACACACACAACTCTCAATCAACTCAGTCTCTTCAGTCTCAGTCATGTCTGTTGGCTCAGCCATTAACTGCCACAACAAAATGTGAAAATTTGTCATTCTTCAGATTTCCGAAGATTAAAGAAAGGTAAGTGTAGAGCTAAATAATAATAATTTATATATTTCATGTTTCTAAATTCTTCTTACTCTAGTCTTTTATAGTTTAGACTTAGTCTTACTCTTACTTACTTAGCATGCAAAGTTTAAGCATGCTAAGTAAGACTAAGCAGGCGCGGTTCTACGGGGGGCTAAAGCCCTCCCAAACTTTTGTCTAGCCCCCCCCCCCCAAAAAAAAAATGCAAGGGGAAAAAAGAAGAAGAAGACACATGCTGGAAAATACTGGATCTTCATTAAAAATCTAAATGATTAGATATGCACGGTCTTTTTACATATTGGCCCAGACTACATGTACATTTAAGTATTTCACGTCGGACAAGCGCAGTGCTTGGAATTTGCGGTTTCCGCCGGCGCTCGCTTCCGTCTCTTTTTGCTTTGTATTACATGAACATAAAAACCAATCTCAGTTTGGAAATTAAGACGATGCGGTTATAAAACACAAGTGGCTCAACATATTATCACCTGAAAATGTTCTTTTTAGTAAGTTCTAACCTCCTTTCCTCCCCCCCTCCACTCCCTTCCTAAAAACCTTCCTTCCGTATAAGGAGGCTTGAAAACATCCAAGAAAAGGTCTGTTTTAAACATCGCCTACTGACTTTTCAAAAGACAGAGACCTTTGTCTCCCACATTAACAACAAACAGTCATAGGATGGTTGATTACGAGACCACACCAGAGCCATGGGACATTAGTTTCACAAGGTTTCTCTGCCTATTTATCTCTAGATGGCTACCTCCAAAGATAATAGTATCCATTTTTCCGCACTCCAATTAACACATCACTAATTAGCTGCAGACTGGTTATACGGTCTCCACTCTCTCTCCTCTCTCTCTCTCTCAATCACCACCCTCCCCCTCTCCTCCAGTTCGTCCATCCCCGGGCTTCCAGAAGTTTTTGACCTTCCTCCCCCCCCCCCCCCCATTTTCTGTAAAGAACTGTACGTGACGCCTCAAAAAAGTTTTTTAAAGCTTGCCTTTCAATACATGATTCTCACTCGTCACGGAGAGAATCTTCATAACTGACAAATTTGTCAGCTTTTTGAACATTATGAGTGTGTTCTGGTCCTATTATTTTTCCTTGCTTGTCCATTAATAAAACCTCTCTAAATGATTCTTATATCGAAAACCATCAAAATGTTTTTCAGGGCCACATGATCTCATCCTTTGACTTGATTGCACACGGCTACATGTATGATTTCACTCTTCCCTCTATAAACATCCCATAATATTCTCAATCAAAGTCGTTACACCACTGCAAGCTTTTGTTCTGTCCACCGTTTTTGAGTCAAAATAATTTGCACGCAACTGCATCATGTGTTGTATGATTATTGTATCTTTCTACTTATAACGCGCCAAATACATGAAAAAATGCGCTGTTTATATGTTGCTTTTCGACTCCCAAAATGAAATAGCAGTAGCGAAAGTTAGAGGGTGACGTCACGTTCAAAAGGTCTAGCCCCCCGAAAATTGTGAACTGCGCCTGAGACTAAGTCTAGTAGTACTGTCTGTAGTCACAGTAGTGCAGTGTTTTTTTTTAACCATCATAGCAGGTAACTAAAGTAGTATTTCGCTTGTTAATCTGTCATGATTATTATTGTGTTTTGAAAAAAATTTAAAACTTTGGGCTCTCTCTTTGCAAAAACATGTAACTGCCTGATATCTTACATCAAATAACAACACACAATCAGTAATCACAGACAAGACCAAAAAGGAAAGCCTTCAAATATCGTTCCCTTGGGAATTGACAATTGTAGACAAACTTTGACTATAAGCATTAGTTAAAGACAAACTTTAATGTACAGTAACAAGTGCATTAGCAATAGTACATGTATGTGCATCATTATTTCATGTGTGAACTGTTTTGTATACAAAGTCAACAGCCATTACTTCTGTGCGCATTTTTATAGACTTAGATTATTTTCCTTTTAGTTTTTACTTCCTTGTTTCTTATATTTTGTATTTTGGCTTACTTTTGGTGCATTATCTGTGAGAAGGCCACTGAAAATCTTTAAGTGTCAAAAAAAAGTTGATTGTTTCATTTATTATTATCTTCCCATGTGTAGTTTCTCCTGATGTGCAAACAAGCAGATGATACTGCTTCACCTAAACTGCAAGAAAACCATTTACATGAAAGTATAGGCTCTTCGCAGTGAGAGGGTATACGGACCACCAGGCTGAAGAAGAAGGTGCTGCATCTTCAGACAGTGATAAACAACATGGTGTCTGCTGCCCCAACTGTCAAGCACAAGCAGGTCACGGATGGTTCAAGAAAATACTTGAATGAGCCAGTTTTGTCATTTTTTTGCATCACAACTCCGAAATTCGTCTAGGCGCACTAAGGCTAGGGGTTGGCGGTGGTCATACACCGATAAAGTCATTGCTTTATCCCTCTATCACCAAGGTCCTCATGCATATCAACATTATTCCAGAGTTTTTACCATGCCTTCAGTTTCTTCCCTCTGAGAATGGCTACAGAGCATAGAAGTCCATCCTGGCTTCAGTGAAAACATCTTTGAGGTTTATGGTTTTTGAGGCATTGCCTGGTGAGGTATCAATATATATTCAGTTTGCGGTAACACTATGTGTATAAATATCTACTTTGCTGTGTAGATTTTGTTCTTTAGAGATCTTGTCTTGCTATTTGTTCGGAAAAATTTTCAGAATTCTGGAGACTTCTCAGTTCTTAAAAAGAACTGTCCTGCTTGATAACTACTACCTGAGCGGGAGGTAGGAAATCGGCGTGAACTACTTCTTTAGCTTTGTGGATCGGGGGGACTTCTCGTAATTAACTGCACTGCCGCAGAGTGAGTTCTTTTTGGTCTCAACATTTCGACTAACTTGCTTTAGTCATCGTCAGGAGGTTATGAGGTTATGAAGCACAAAGTCTCCTCAATGAAAGAGCGGGATAAATACTGTGTAGTGACATTTTCATGAGATGAGCTTACGTTCTGGCCTTACATATGATATCAGTAATGAAAGGGTTGAAGGCTTTGACGATTTTGGTGAAGTTGGCAGAACCAACAATGTAGCTAACCATGCATTAGTTTTCCTAGTGAGAGGGTATGCTTTCACACTGGAAGCAACCTGTGGGATATCCTGTCCAAGGATGCTTCATCAGGTGAAACTCAGGTGAAACTCCTGAAGTCTTGTTTAGCCAAATCGAGGGATATTGGTGTGTATTAGTTGTATGGGATCAAGGATCAAACAACGTCAAAACCTTCAAACTTTGGGGTATTTCTATAGAGAAGCCATTTTTATGTCAGATGGAGAGAAAGTATTTTGTATGTATGACCCACCTCACCTTCTAAAAAACAACACGATCGAACATGATAAAGTATCTATTAAGATTTGATGGTTCAGCTAAATGGTCGTATATTCGACAGTTCTATGAATATGATTCTGCCCAACCAATTCGTATGGCTCCAAAATTGACAAAGGGGCATTTTGAGTTGAATAGTTTCACTAAAATGAGGGTGAAAACAGCAGCTCAGAGTTCTCAGTCACACTGTTTTTGCAGGAATTTACACTTACACCTCAGTGGGGAAAATACCTGCTGAAGCTGCTTACACAGCAGAATTTGTAAAAAGACTAGACAAGCTATTTGATGCTTCCAACTGCAGGAGTTTCAAAGAGAAAAAGAAAATTCAAAGACCTCTCTCAAAGAATTCAGAGCACCTTCAGTTTTTTAATGAGTGTATTCCATGGCTGAAGAGTATTCATTATGTTGCAGTCCTGGAATTACACTGAGGCCACGGAGGCCATGGCCTCTGTTGCCCCTGGTCTTGGCCTTGGTGCCCCTTCAAAAGTTTCCCAATGGAAGTGCCCTTTGCAAAATGAATATGGCCTTGCTCAGAGATGAAATTCCAGGCCTGTGTTGGCTCTAGGAATGTACTGTGCATCAAGGGTTGGCTTTTGGGCATAGCCTGTATGACTCAGCTGTGGGATGAAATGAAACCCCAAGGTGAAATCAAATTCCTTCTCACAGGAAGGTTCAACCAGGATGTTGTGGAAAACACATTTTCCACGATCAGGCTTAAGGGTGGTTTCAGGGATAATACTTCAGCTACAGAATTTCGATATGCTTTAAGAATGGTCAAGGTGGCTGAACTCATCGAGCCAGCCCTTGGTTCCAATTGTGCACTTGACTCTGATTCATTTTGTTAATAGTTGCAGTAGACTTGTCACTGCTATTTGTTGAAATGTACCGCATTTGATGCAGGACTATCGCCTGGTCAGTCGTTTTAAAATAGAACTGGAGGCTCCCAACGAGCCTCAATAATCAGCATGGACTTTCCAAAAAGCTGTCCAAAACTATATTTTTTTATTTGGATATTCAAACTTTTTTTTATAATAAAATAAAGTTTATCTTCTGTGAAAGTAAAAAGAAAAACAACCTCTTGATGGATTTTGAGTGTTTACTTTATGGGCTTTATTTTGAAACAAAATGTTCATAATAACATAACAAATCAATGTTGAGGTGAATTTCAATTCAAAAAGTGCTGTTGTGGTTCGTTGGCACCATGTTGGGGGTAAAATATGGTTGCTAGACCGTGGATTTGGGTTTTTGCCTGAGAGACCATTTGTACTTTAAAGGCACAGTACACGTTTGGTAATGACTCTGACAAAAAAATGGCAATAAAAACTTACTCGGTAAGAAGTACAACAGCTTTGGGTAATATAATGACTTTGAGAAACTTTAAACTTCGAAGTACTACGGTTATGGAAAATATATCACTTTTTATTCTCCGAAATTTGAATCAGAGAAGTGCTTCTGTCGCAGACTGTGTATTCATTCCTATGGGGAATATTCTTCCTGCATGGAAATATTTGCTCCGGTTTTTCGGTGGTATCTCAAAAACGCGACCCCCTTTTGAAGTGAAATTTTCACGGGTTAGTTTTATTGTATACCTACATTTATATAGGATTAAACACAATCAGTAGGCTCCAATTACCAAACGTGTACTGTGCCTTTAAAAGAATACCAATAACCAGTTACTGGGGCGCTGTACTCCTCTTTTTCGAAGTTTATACTTTGAAGCAGTGTTGTATAGTTGAGTCACTTGGTCCGAGTTCAAGTCCGAGTCCCGAGTCATTTGGTCCGAGTCCGAGTCACGAGTCACTTGGTCCGAGTCCGAGTCACGAGAAATTGACTTAAAACACGTCTTTTTGACGGCCCATCCTTACTAGGAGTATAGTTGTGTAGAACACACGGTGGTGCGCCACACGCACCATACATGAAGATTGTAAAAGCCGGAGCTATACTTTTATTTCTTTATTCTTCGTCGGAAAATTACAAAAAAACCACAGACGACTCTCCATATATGTGACCTCACTAATATTAAACTAAATCATGTTTTTAATTAATGGAAATTGATTAAAAACACGTCTTTTTGACGGCCCGTCCTTACTATAGGGGTATAGCTGTGAAGACCACACGGTCATGAGCAGCACGCACCGTACATGAACCAGAAGATATTTCAGCAAGATGGTAAAAGTCGGAGCTATACTTTTATTTCTTTATTCTTCGTCGGAAAATTACCAAAAAACCACAGACGACTCTCTATATATGTGACCTCACTAATATTAAATTAAATCATGTTTTTAATTAATGGAAATTGACTTAAAACACGTCTTTTTGACGGCCCATCCTTACTATAGGGGTATAGCTGTGAAGACCACACGGTCATGAGCAGCACGCACCGTACATGAACCAGAAGATATTTCAGCAAGATGGTAAAAGTCGGAGCTATACTTTTATTTCTTTATTCTTCGTCGGAAAATTACCAAAAAACCACAGACGACTCTCTATATATGTGACCTCACTAATATTAAATTAAATCATGTTTTTAATTAATGGAAATTGACAAAAATACGTCTTTTTGACGGCCCGTCCTTACTAGGGGTATGTTGTGTAGAACACACGGTGGTGCGCCACACGCACCATATAATTATGAAGATTGTAAAAGCCGGAGCTATACTTTTATTTCTTTATTCCTCGTAGGAAAATTACCAGAAAACCACAAACGACTCTCCATATATGTAACCTCAGTATTTTAATTCATGTTTTTATTTAATGAAAATTGATTAAAAACACGTCTTTTTGATATGTCTGGGATGAAATATACTTCATATTGTTCTGGCATTCGAGTGTTTTTCCCCTTTTCAAGGAATTGCTGGACAATTGTAAAGTCTGCATCGTGCAGGGATTTAAAAGGATGTTATTATTATTTATTTGGCATTACAATCAAATATAAAGATTTACATTGAGGTCCTTAAAAAATACAAAGATTCACACAATACAAAACGTAATAAAAATAATTGCACAGGAAATAGCGGAGAATGGTGATAAAAAATTGTTTAAACTATTAAAAAGACATAGGGTACACTGGGGGAAGATGGGACACGGGGTAAGACGGGACATTGCCTATTCAAAGCGTTATAAAATAAACCAGATCATGTCTGGCAAACCCATCCTATGCATAATAGTTTCGTCCATATCTGGTCTGTCTCTACGGAGGTCGCCCTTTTGCTGTTTTCTTTTTACATTACGTTAGCGGCAGCAAACATGACGTGTTCGTTGTATAATTTTCACGCGTCAGATTATAATAGTTCAGTTGGTAGAGCGCCGGTACATTAATCCGGAGGTCGTTGGTTCAAATCCCGCTCTAGTCAATTTTTCTAATTTGTTCAACCCCAAACCAAGTTACAAATACACGAGAATGAGTTCAAATATACTTATAACAAGATTTATCATATTTCTTGTTTGAACATGTTGATGAAGGAAAAAATATTAGGCCCATCTCTTCTTTAACTGTTTAATTTCAGCATTAATTATTATATACACACTGCAAACAAGCCCACACAAGCTGTTACTCAATTATAAGTTCATGTGGTCTCGACATTTTGAAACAATTTGTCCTTTCACTGAATAATTCATTTCTGTGTGGCTTTAAAAAAAATTTTTTTTTAAACAACTTACTGTACAACACAACAAGCTATGGATACAATTTTACTCAGCCTCGTGTATTTCAAGTCTGCCGCCGTACCGCACAGTGAAGCCTTATTTTTACTACTTTGAAACCTCATACTCACCGTAAAAACTCCTTCAGGAGATTCTATAAGAATTATTCAACTCACCTTGCTCACTTTGTAGTGGTTTTCTCGACCAAACTGGGCATAAAATGTCGAAAAATGTAGGAGAAAACGTGGAGACTTTTGATGTCAGCCATTTCGTCATAGGGGTTCTGAGATTGCCTAGGGGGGTACGGGTATTGAAACAGGGTAGGCGCACTATTTTATAGGTAAGACTATTCACGTGAAGGAGAAGGGAATGATGTGAAACAAACTTGCTAACATAAATGTTGGCTTTTCGGTTTAAATATTACGCATTTTAATTAAGCATTTTGATATTTTGAAAGACTTTTGAAAGATGGGGTGAAAGAAAAAGCTTTTAGATCGGTCATCCCTTCATGAACCCCCCCCCCCCCGCGCTGGAGAATGAAACAAACATGCCATTCCGATCTCAATAATTGTCATCGAAAGTGATCCATAACTCTAAATTTGTAAACTAATCGTTCACTTTGTTTGGCAAAGATGAAGTTATTTATCATTTTGATGAATTTGGGCAGACGCTCAAATACCTGACAGCAGGGCTTGGTTCGGGAAGCCAATCGGGAATGGGGGAGGGCGGGGGGGGGAGTGGGGGGATGGGACTGAGGGAGGGGTATGTGGGGTAGAGGGAAGGGAGATGCACAAACATTGATGCATAAGTCTTTATTTAGCCGTTCTGAAGATTAGACATTATGATAACTCAAAATTACAGTCCTAGAATAGAAGCTATATAAGGAGGGTAAGTCCAGCATTTTTATCAATTTTTTGCCTATTTTTAATTAATAGCAATTTTAGGTTTTAGGCTGTAGGCTGTAAGGCGATGTAAAGATTTAAAACGATGCAGTTTGTTGATGAACACAATGCGCTGTACGTTTTTTTAAAAGTAGAATTACACAAAAGTTTGCTCAATTAATCTCAAATAACGATAATCAATTGCGTGCTACAGTTTGTGTAAGATAAATAATTGCAGTGAACATCGGGAGTAATGATTGCACAAACACGGAGGTAGAAGGATGCAGTCAACACGGGAGGTTGAATGGATGCAGTCAACCACGAGAGAATGGATTGCAGTCAAACCACCGGAGGTAGAAGGATTGCAGTCAAACACGGAGGTAAATGATTGCAGTCAAACCACCGGAGTAGAATGGATTGCAGTCAACCACGAGTAGAATGGATTGCAGTCAAACCACGGGAGTAGAATGGATTGCAGTCAAACCACGGGAGGTAGAATGGATTGCAGTCAAACCACCGGGGTAGAATGGATTGCAACAACCGGTAATGATTGCATCAAACCACCGGGAGTGATGGATTGCAAAACCGGGAAGTGAATGGATTGCAGTCAAACCACCGGGAGTAGAATGGTTGCAGTCAAACCACCGGGAGGTAGAATGGATTGCAGTCAAACCACCGGGAGGTAGAATGGATTGCAGTCAAACCACCGGGAGGTAGAATGGATTGCAGTCAACCCCGAGTGAATGGATGCGTCAACACCGGGAGGTAGAATGGATTGCAGTCAAACCACCGGGAGGTAGAATGGATTGCAGTCGAATACGGAGGTGAGGATTGCAGTCAACACGGGAGGTAGAATGGATTGCAGTCAAACCACCGGGAGGTAGAATGGATTGCAGTCAAACCACCGGGAGGTAGAATGGATTGCGGTCAAACCACGGGAGGTAGAATGGATTGCAGTCAAACCATCGGAGGTAGAATGGATTGCAGTCAAACCCGGAGGGTAGAATGGATTGCAGTCAAACCACGGAGTAATGGATGAGTCAAACCACGGGAGTAGATGGATTGCGTCAACCTCGGAGGTAGAATGTCACCGTATTAAACAGGAGCTTAGGTCCTTTCAGTTTGTATTCACTCATTTTCCAATAGATAAGTCCTTATGAAAATGGAAAAAAGAATTTCAAGCCTCTAACCTCACGTTAAAATGGAGCAAAGTAAACTGAGTTTGATACCCTTCAAGTGCCATCAAAATCCAAAACGTATGATGACATCACATTTCAAATAATACGGTCTATACATTTTTTGTAAGAGAATATTGTTAGTTCATTCCTGAATGTTGATGAGATTCAATCCAAACGGCATTGACTTTGACCTTTTGACTGGTGCAAAAAAATTATCTTTGGAATGTAAAGACCCATTTGTTTTTGACGTCCGGTGGCGCCATGTTTCAATTTTTGCTCTCAAAGATTGTCAAATAAAATGATATTTTATACCATTTTAACAAGCGGTTAATAAACTTACAATTTCCCCCCACTTTTACGATGACCCTATCTATTGGAAAGGGAGTACATCACATAACTCAATTTGACCCTGGAGCCCCTCTTTAAACTATATTTTCTTTGTTAACCCTCATTGCTGTCTGACCATTCAATACCATTCATTGTGGTTTTGAATGATAAATAAACTATGCCAGCCTGCAATATGATACCATGAGGGAATGCATGTACACAGTACACAGTTAGTTCTGTGCACAGTTGTGCCACCGTACACAACCTTGCCAGTCGAATGGTTTCAAATGGTTGGTCAACTCACTGGATAATGTTACCAAGAGTCACTGACAGTAGGAGGGTTAATCTATCAATATACTATTTTAAAAGCATTTAAGGAATCCCAAAAATTATATTTATTTTTTGGCACCTTAAACTTCCTTTTCAGTACTAGAAATTATGGCTTTTAAAAAACGAAAAAAATATGTAAAAGAAATATTTCTCGGAAATTATTTGGACAATATCAATCCAAGATCAAATGCAAAATGAACCTTTAAGTCAGCTTACCATTAATTTGTATAGGAAATTCTTTATATCTTAAATAAAATATCATATGCAAAACAATGTTTGCATAATCAATAACTAAATAAATGAATAATTGTAAGGAAGAACATAACTGTTTGCAAATATACACTACATTAATATACGAAAAAATAGATGCTTTAAATCAAATTATTTGCTTTCAAAATAAAATTTCTGAATAATCAAATAATGGTAAAGACATTTAAAAAAATTATAAAGGAAAAGAAGAAACGATAATTTCAAATAAAATATCAGATGAAAAATAATTTGTGTAATCAAAAAAACAACAACTAAAACACAAACAAAATTGTACAGAAAAAAACAGTACTGTATTAAAATATACTTGGACAAAATCACTCACAAATCACTCACAAATCTCTATGTAACTGCACCCTGCTGGGTTTACATCAATTTAAGTCACACTCGTGTAGCAAAGTACTTAAAGACGATTGAAATGCACACAAACTAGAATATTAAAACAGTGATAAAAAACACTGAAATATAATTTGTTATATAATTTGTTAAAGCTTGATTAAATCGAGTATAGGATAGCATGCCCTGAACCATGCCCAGGCACACAATGGAGAGAAATAGAGACCAAACTATGCCAGCAAAACAGAAAGACATTGAGGGCGCACTTGCATTCCCTACATCAGAGCCGTGTATTGATCTGGAGAGTTGCGACAACTTGGGATTAGAAGCCATTTTGTGTCCAAAAAAAAAAATGCATGGGCGAACACAGGGTGCCAGACTAGACTGAACATTTGGTTGTGTTGCATTTGGACCGCAACTACGTGACCAAAGAAAACTGTTATGTGTGAACTCTCTCAACACACAGCCCTGCCCTACAGCCCTATTTATGGCGCATTTGTATTGGTCACAACACAACACATGACCTTGAAATGAACTTTGTTAAAGCTGTGACCAAAAATAAAGATTTGAAAGTCTGCTATAAACTTGTGTTTGCCTTGACTGCAGTCATTGTTCCTAGAATTTATATTAATTTCCAGCTTAAAATGCATGGCAACAAGACTACCAGGGTTGTAACTAAAATACTAAAAAATATATATATATATACATGTGTATTTTAATCTTAAAGCTTTCTTTGATTATATTACAAAATATTCTGGGAAAAACTTTATTTAAAACACCAGCTGCCCTGCGTGCTCCAAGCCAAACAGACATGAACATACAAACATCGTTTCATATAACTGTTACTGGTTGGTTGTGTTAAAACCCATTTTCACTGGTAAGCCCATTTTCTACAAAAGAAATGTTGGTACAGATGTACATAACTCTGAATTACTTATTTTTCAGCAGCAGTGCTTCGGGGGTAGAGGTAATTTGCCCCTTCCTCAAGTTACTTTCCTTGCCCCCCCCCCCAAATCTCATTTTAATTTTCCCAATGGCCCAAATTAAATTTAACCTCTAAAAATTGCACCCACATTATTGCAATTATGTTCAAGTTACCCTCGCTCAATAATAACTGGACTAAGTCTGTCACAGTGTTCAGTCAATCCTTTTTCAGCAACACAAAATCACAGTAGAGATTAATGTTTTCTCCCCCTTAAATTTAAGCTACCCCCACCCCTTTTTGCACCCTCACCACCAAATTGACATGACTTGGTTTGTAAACACAAGCTGTTGTCGATTGCGACACTTGCCATTATGTGTACGGCTGACATAAGCTTTCTAGACTATCTCTCCTGTGCTTGCACGGACTCTGTTGCTTCCGCTCCCTGGGCGTGAACTCGGCTCAGTGCCTTCAAGAGTCTCATCGCCTTCACGCTGCTTCTTGGCAAACTCGATGAACACCTGTACACAGGTGAAAAGACCAAGGGGAAATCAGTATAAAGATTTAGCAACTTAGAACCTTGCCATCCCTCCTCTTCCCCCCTCCCCCAAAGTGACATCGAAAAATTCCTCAAATGAATGATTTGACTATATCAAAAGCACACCCCCCCCACCCCAATGTCTTTGCCCCCGCTTGCCTCCCCCTCCCCAAAATGAAAGTGTCTGGTTATGCCACTGGATGTCTCGCAGCAAGGCCGGCTTTTAAAGAAGCCCACCTTTCCGCACCTATATGTGTTCCACTTCAAAGAAGTTACTAGAGAGTAAGCATAGCCTTGTCCAAGGTGGTCGGGCCTCGCAGCTTTACGCCCCATCCGAGGGACAAAGCGGTCATGGTCAAGTGTCTTGCTTAAGGACACAAGGGTCAAGACCGGGACTCGAACCCACACTCTGTTGATAAGAAACACCAGAGCTTGAGTCCGGTGCAATTGACCGCTCAGCCACAACACGCCACGAAGAAAGACTTATCACAAAGTACAGGAGAAATGATTCCATTATTACCTGTTCTAGAGTAGCTTGACTGAAACTGTACTCTTCAACATGGAGATTTTCTTTGCCTGAAAATAAGTAGAGAGATTGTTTTTAACCAACAGATTTAACAAATAAATATTTTTGGGGAAATATATAAAGATATATTTTTGTTTAACCAATATGTGACCGCTATTCCTTAATGTTTAAACTGTTAATGTTACTATCTCATTATTATCTCTTTTTCAGAAGGGAAACTGACTGGGTAAATCTTAATCAAATTTGGGGGAGAACAAAGACAAATTGGCTAGAACGGGATTAGAACCTGCAATCTCTGGATTATTGTGCCGGCTCTCTACCAACTGAGCTATCTAGCCCTAATGTTGGCTGTCCATATCTTTGTTTGGGGGTGCCAGTCAGAGGCCATTCAACCTTAAACTGCCGTGTAACCAGGGATCACATCCAAGTTTACGATCCAACCTGGGAAGCGGCAGCAGAGGGATCTATTGCCTTAAGGGGATGCAACTTTCTTTTTTAAATATCAAGTAATGAACCACAATGGAAACTGTCTGGGTAAATTTTAACCAAATTTTGGGGTGAAGTTTTTTTAATGTACTAATTATGTTATCTGGTAGCAATTCAGTTTTTGGCTGCCATGGTCAAATAATTAATAATCCGTTTCAAATCAAATCAAATCAGTGTAATAAAGTTTTTAAAAGAAGGTATAACGAACAAAATGCAAAATTAAACAGGCGGTAACTTCAGGTTAGCCTCAAGATTTTTTTGAGGTTTACCAAGGTTGTCCGGTGCTCAACCTCTAGTTACCTCGAGATATCGCTAGTTTACTTCTGCAATTCTCCCTTACGATGGTTGGACTGAACAAATATATTCCACCACAAGAGAGCACTACTTGGGGTAAAACTGGAGGGTCACAAGGGGGTGAATTAGACTTTTAAGGCACATATGATTTTAGTCGTCTTCGTTTAATTGGCCATGCTCTGCGAAGACCTCAGGTGCCTCTCGCTGCCTTCTTAAATCCAAAAAACCAACCATCTGAACCCTTTCGACAGGGTGGAAGCCTACGCTGCACCTACATATCACAGGTTATAGACGACCTCAACGCCATCGGCCTACAACACGACCAGGCTGTTTGTGCTGCCCAGGATCGGCCTGGATGGCAAAAAAAGAATTTCTAACATTGCAAAGACCCGTGGTCACAACGTCTCGAGTCGAGCCGAGTTCGGCCCGAGTAGCGTCAACTGTATGTATGTTTTTAGGGGAAAATGTTGTTTCAGAAAGTTTTGTTTCATATCATGCTATCATCATACCCTCTTCCATCGCCTTGAAGACTTCCGACAATGACGTGACACCATCCTTCGGGATGCGGTAGGTCACACGCTCCCCGAATGTCTCCGTTACCTCCACAGCAGGAAAAACCTGCCGAATGGTCTGGTCCAAGGCCGCGAGGTGCTGGTTAAGTAGCTGGGCAGCCTGCCCACTGGAATGGTCCATGGAGTAGTAGGCCTCACCTGGGTTGAGTTTCACCTCTAGGATGTATCCACCGCCGTACTTGCTCTTCAGGTGCTGGGTGGTTCCTAGACATCTGTGAGATTAATAATAATAACAGGTTTTATTAAAGCGCCATTCCATCTAGATCCTGGCGCTCAGCCAACAAGAGGTAATGAAAAACAAATACATTTTAAAGGGCAACTGGAAACAGGTGAGGTTTTAAGTTGTTTTAGATTGACGAAACAGTGTCCGGTGATCTGATGTGAGAGGGTATATTGTTCCAAAGTTTAGGGCCAGCAGTTGTGAAGGCTTTGTCCGTGTAAGTGTTTTTTTGACCCAGGTTCTGACAGCAGCGTACCATCACGGCAGGACCAGCTACCTGGAGCTGGATACAGAGATCACTGGTATTGTAAAGCTGTGTGATGGATTGATGGTATATCAGATCTAGAGCTTCAATAACATTCTATACACCGTCGTGGCCAGGCCGTTATCTAGAGGTCACCAGCTGCAACTGGCTCAAGCGCTCTTATCAGGGATTTGACGGGTGTAAAAATTCCTGAAAAGTGGTGTACGACCCTACCTTTAAGTGGTTTATTGACAGTTACAAGTATGGAAATTAACCCCAAATCAAAAAGTTGGGTGGCCTAAAAAATGAAATCCAACTTACACCAACTTCCCAGAGACCATGATTCCAACACGAGAGCACACTGCATCTGCCTCTTCCATGGAATGAGTGGTGAGAACCGCTCCTCGATCCTTGCGGAAACTTGCAATAATGGTGTTCCTACAAAAATGAGATGGTTTCCGTTATTATAGCTTTTGTCGTCAGATGAAATCTAACGACTTAAAAGCAAACGCTCTTTTCTTATAGTATTCGCTACTTGCACCGCCATGTGCGTGTAGAGCCTCGACTTCATGCTTCATCTGTATTGTATTTATGTGTGTGTTTAGATGAAAGTGTCATTACATTACCGTGACAATACAGAGGTATAATAATGCTTCTATTCACTGCTGCCCCCAATTCGAGGCTCTACACATAAATGGCTGACCGTGCAAACAGTGAAATGGAACCATGAAATGAAACAGCCATGTTTTACCAAGTAGTTATATTCTGCGAAAATGCACGAACAAAGTGCATTCAATATTTGTGTTATAACTCACACATAAATCCCCGTCAGTTGAAATTTGAAAACTCGTTCACCCCCACTCTGAAATTTCTACAAACCCCTTCTAAACAACGTGGACGACTCCACGTAGACATCAACCTTGTCCGCCAGAATACAACCTTACCACGTTTGGACAAACGGGCAGGGAACGATTATTACTGTGACTCCAATTGCAGTATACATGGCAAAATAAAGGATGAATCGTTATGCGTGTTCCACCAATCAGATGCCAAGGATCTGTGTTTATGGTATGTAATATTCTTATCCTAGCAACTACCGTAATTTCCTGCGCATAAGGCACTTTAGGTACAAGGGGCTTGGTGTATAAGGCGCAGTTCCCCCACTATATCACCGAACAAGATTCAATTGATTTTTCTCTCAAAGTTTCACCCAAACTATTGAATCAAGAAGAAGACACTTTGAAAGTGAAAACTGGAGCGATTCCTTACCAGACGTATCTCTTAGAGGTTGGATCCATGCCAGTGGAGGGCTCATCCAGAAATACAACCTTGGGGGTTCCCAGCATGCTCATGGCAAAACAAAGCTGTCAAAAAAAACAAAAAAAATAAAAATACTTCAATCTTCTGCGGAGGAATAACCACTTGCTAGGGTTACTCCAAATTTCTTTTCTCACAAACCAAACACATAAATAATTTTTAATATTCTAAATCTTAAAAATGCAGTATAACGTACTGTCATCCTAAGCAGGGTTTGCTTCTGATATATTTAAGGGTGCACTACAGCCAATAAGCCATTTGCAACTTCAATTGTCATTACCGCACAAAAAGGAAGAAACTGTATTGGACAAAGACTTTAGCTATTAGTGTTTTGGGTTTTTAATCATTTATCTGGGTCCCAGTGTGAGTGTGTGGGCAAGCTTGCTCATAACGAAACAAGTTATTTTGAAGAAAAATAATTTTTGGGGGGCAAACCTGCCCTCAATGGTTTAAAAGTTCTGGGGTCGATTTCATAAAACTCTTCCTAACTTAGGACTAGTCCTAGGCAATGCTAAGAGATAGGAGTTACTGGTCCTAACTTAAGACTAGTCCTATCTCTCACTGTCTTAGCATTGCCTAGGACTAGTCCTAAGTTAGGAAGAGTTTTGTGAAATCGACCCCTGGTTCAGGCAAGACCAAATTTTGGTTTGAATAAAACAATTTTTCCAGTTTTCTATGCCACAAAAACTTGATAAAAATATAAAAAATAAGGTAATCCACTGAGTTGTTGTATGCCTGTGTCACGGGGATTTTGTCCCTCGGTTTGTGTGTCCCTCATTCAGTAAAACAATATGGGCAGAAGGCAGGGTTTACCCCTTCACTTTTTTAGTGACTGGCCAGCAGGACCAGTTAGCTTGTCATTTCACAAGTCCATCAGCTTTTTCACTAGTCCGTATTTCAAGAAAAAGGGATGCTTTTCAACACTGAATCAGCCAGCCGGACCACTTGGACTGAATTTTGACTGGTCCTCGGGTGTTTAAACTGTTCCTGAAGAACCCTGCAAGAAAGCTGATTCAAAAGAGGGCACTATCAGACGAAATGTCTACACAAATCGCCTGCATTGGTATAAACTTATCTACTTCCTAGGGTTTATGATGATGAGCTCTCTACCTTCCTCTTAGTTCCTCCGGACAACTCCTGAGACTTCTTATCAGCATGCTCCGAGATCTCAAGACCATCCATGAAACTTTGAAAATAACAAGAAAATGGCTTTAAGATACAAAATACGTTGCTGTTGTTCACAAACTTAAACCTCATCATTCTCTTTGAATCAAGACAAAGTACAGCGCGACAAAATTGACAACAATTTAAAGAAGAAAAAAAAAGAGTTTGGCATACTGATTTGCCTATCCTCTTTGAACCCAAGATCAATACAGCACTGGTAATATTTGCAAAGAACTGCAAGTGGTAAGCTTTACACTCTTTGAATCAAGTTAAGGTACAGCATCAGTACATGTGCTGTTGGCCACACTATTACTGCTCTATTTTCTCTCACCAAATTGAAACAAAAGACACCCATGTGAAATCGTCCTCTACTTCTCAGCCTTAGAAAATTGGGTACATGGAGTAGTTTGAGGTCGCTGTCCCAATAACCTTCTTAAAGATATAATGGACACAGCGGGTAGATGCTCTTCGGTTTTGGGCAAACCATTTCTGTACACACCCACACCAAACAGCACCCACATCGAACAGCGCCCTCATGATTCGTCCGACATTTCTCATCACAAAAAGGGTTTTTATTCTCGAGGTACTCACTGCTGAGCTACAGCTTTAACATCATCTGGATGGATGCCCTTGATGGATCCGATGGACTCAATGTGCTCGCGCATGGTGATGTTTTCAAACAGAGGATCATGCTGCGGGCAATAGCCCATAACCTGGTACACATCACTCAGGGAAGAGGAGATGTCATAGCCTGCGATCTTGATCTATAACGGAGCGGGGAAAAGAGAGACAAAAAATTTTCTGCTCAACAATTTCCTGCTTAGCTGAAAAATGAGCGGGATACCTGTCACGGATGGTACATGCGACATGGCATTTTGGCCGGTAACCTTAATCTGTAGAGCATAATTTTGTTGTGCTTGGGCAACTTTTTGAGCTGAAGCATTTCAATGACATTGGACCCAGGGCCTAATTTCATGGATCTTCGCTTATGGTTGCCGTTCTCCACTTAATCATCGATTTCAAATCCTCATTTCCGTCCCTGTTGCTTTCCATGACTCCTACCATTCCACCATTATACACTTTTGAGTAAAATCAAATTCTTTGTAATGCCATTTTTTCTGATGACCACAACGATGGACATATCCGAGTGACTATGCTGTGATGCCACTTAAAACTGGGTAGCGGTTACAGCAAACTTTGTCTCCAGCGTGCACTTTCTTATGCATCACAGGCATTTACGACCATGATGCAAGTTATAGCCTACATTTGCAAGCACGATGCCGTGAGTGCAATCCCAGCAATGTCAGAAAACACCAGTACTGAACAAAACAAATTTCGCTAAAATGGATTGGTTCTATTGATCCCTTGCACGCACGTCACACACGGAGAGTGTGCCGCGCTCACCATTTCGGGTGTCAACATGTAAATGTGTAAAGGTGTAAACGCCGTATCGCCTAGAATTCACAGTACAGACTACACACACAGAGTCATTGACTCCCAAAATGGCGCAACCAGGATGATTGTAATCATGTTGACCGGCGCATCGACTTAATTCGGCCATTTTTTTAGTCCAATTCCCCACATGTTATTATGCAGTCTGCATAATATTTGAACCAACAACCTCAACCAACTGAGCTATCTAGCCCTTTGTTGGCAGATATTTGGAAATGGATTTCAGTATTTTTCTTTAATGATTAAACATTTTTAACCAAATAAACGTCACAAACCCATAGAGTTATATATAAGAACTAGAGGGCGCACTGGTAATACTGCGTGCACAAACGCGCCGGGACCGCAAGGAGACACAAGCGCCGTTTTATAGAGGGCAAAGTTGAGTACGAAGTATACGATGTGTGTATGGTAAATGCACGCATCACGCGCTCGGTGTTCCTGTTGTTGTTTTGCGTACAGTAAAGTAATGGTAGTAGTACTTGAAACATGGCCGCACCACCCGCGTGACGAGTCACGTAAATTGGCTAGTGCGCCCCCTAGTTCTTATATATAACTCTATGCACAAACCGTATAATAGACCAAGATCCAAGAGAACTCACCTGTCCCCTATTGGCTTTAGTATCAGCAGTAATGACATTCATGGAGGTGGTTTTACCAGCACCATTGGGTCCAAGGAGACCCATCACTTCTCCTTCGTTCACCGACAGCGTCAGATTACGCACAGCGACCTTGACTTTGGATTCCTCGCCTCCGCAGCAGCCTCCACTCTTACTGAACTCCTTGCGAATGCCCATGGCGGCCACGGCACATTTCTGCAAGAAGCGTCAGAAAGTTGATAAGAAAGTGATGAAAAAAAAAGCTTGAATCATCATGGCATACGGTGGCCGATCGGTCAAGCGCACCGTACTCAACCTTTGGTGTTTCTCAACAGCAGAGTGTGGGTTCTTGACACTTATGTTCTTAAGCAAGACACTTAACAATTATTGCTTTGTAATTTGGCTGGGAAGTACCGCCGTAGGTCCCCTGTATTTTATAATGCACGTAAAAGAACCCAGTATACTTATTGTTAAGAGAAGGGGATTCGCCCCTGTGTTTCTGACATGTGCTTCGAGCATACTCCAGAGGAGGTTTCTGCACAATACAGGAAGATGATGAAGATGACGCCCTCTTCTTTTTCAGCAAATGCTTGCCTTTTCATTGATGTAAGATCAGATTGAACAAAGTTTTATGGAGATGACTGCATTTTAGAAGGATGTCACTCTAAAAACACTCAACGCTATCAATGTGATCTGTGATTTTAGATTATATTTTATTTGGAATATACCGGACCATGCTGACCATACTGACCATACTGACATGCTGACCATGCTGACCATGCTGACCATGCTGACCATACTGACCATACTGACATGCTGACCATGCTGACCATACTGACCATACTGACATGCTGACCATGCTGACCATATATACTGACCATACTGACATGCTGACCATGCTGACCATACTGACCATACTGACATGCTGACCATGCTGACCATACTGACCATACTGACATGCTGACCATGCTGACCATGCTGACCATACTGACCATACTGACATGCTGTCATGCTGACCATACTGACATGCTGACCATACTGACATGCTGACCATACTGACATGCTGACCATACTGACATGCTGACCATACTGACATGCTGACCATACTGACATGCTGACCATACTGACATGCTGACCATGCTGACCATGCTGACCATACTGACATGCTTACCATACTGACATGCTGACCATACTGACAGTACTACTGACCATACTGACCTCATTCTGACCACTTTGCTCAAAGATATCCTTGACCCTGCCCCTCTCTGCTTCTACATCATCATCCTCATCCAGGATCTTATCTTCATTAGGGTCGACTGAGCCCACGTTCCCCTGACTGCAATGAAAACAAACATCCAGTACAAGATTGGTACAGTAGTTATCAAATCATTTTTGTTGTGCAGCTCTATATTTTCAAACTGTAAGCTCACAAACTAAATCAGGGATGATATTTTAATAGAATAAAAAAAAGACCTGAAACCGAACAGGAGTGAAAACGAAACCATAATATCTAAAAGGGCCTGAAAACAGGTTTGGTACCCTGTTCATTTAAGGGGCAAGGCGGTATTTCCTTTAGTAAAAGACACCTCTATGAAAGAAAGACATTGGAATATTTCAAAAGGCACCAAGACAATAGACTGTGCAAATACCCTGCACATATTTTAAGAATGTAGTATAAGAATAGTATGGTATAAGACTATTTTTTCTTAATGAAATCAGATCCTATTTGTTTTTATATATTCAAATCATTACAATTAAAATACCCATAGCAATTTGTAACAAATACACTTTCAATTTTTATAGAATACCAATAATTGTTGAAATTAACATTGAAACAAAACTAAAACTTGGGACGAGGATGCTTATTTGTAGAAACCCCATTTGCCAATCACGCCCCAATTTATGCAACCATTACATAGGTTCAATGATAACATGAGCGTCAGTTGGGCTCAATTCTCAACGGTCTCAAGTTACCAGAAACAGGGGTCAAGTGTTATTCCCAGGTTTTCTTTGATTTGTTAAATTGATTTTACTTTCATGATATATTTCATGGCAAAATTTTCACTTTCCCAGCAATATGATAGAATTTGTACAGCCATAAACTATGTTTAACTAAAGTATTTGATGAAAACTGAACAGCGCACACGTAAAACTCAATATGGTTGTGACCAACTTTGGCAAGGAAGTTGGAATACGCGGGAGACCTTTTTCAGCCTATGGCCAGGTGGCATGGAGGCAATCGCCTCCGTTACCTCCAGGATCTATTCTATGTAACATTATATTTCCTCTAAGAATTTTAAACATTTGACACTCAACCTTTCCAATTCAAATCTCCCATGACAATATTTAGACGGAACTTATTAAAAACACCTGTTGATTCAGTTTGGTTGAGAGACGACAATAACAAGAACAGACTGTGCAAGTCTCACTCGTAATTGAATGTTGGGAACAGTTAAACTACGCAAGTTTCTTTCCTTCACACGTCAAGGTAACCAAAGTGGGACCAAAGTGGGTCTCAAAAAATGTTTGAATGCTCAGGAGACTTGCACGGTCTATAGGGGTGGAGTTTGTTATAAATGGGAGGGGGGGGGGCCTCATGTACACGTATACACAGGACTCAAGGTGAGGTGAATGCAGTAAGATGGAATCAGCCCTACCTGAAAAAACACGTATCTCTGACGTTGCCCCCCGTACTTTTGATCTCCAAGAAGCGTAGCAAGAACACCACCATGACCAGATCCACTAGAACCTGAAGAGGAAGCACTCTACTATTTAGACCACAATAAATAATGTCACAGGCTCAGTGCTGTGATTATCAGAAGTGCCATAACCCTTCAGAAACCATGGGGGCCTGAGGCGTGTTTTGGCGGCCAGGACTGGCAATAAGTTTCTGACGTAAAATACGTCTCTGGAAAATTCATGTTCTGAAAATATACAAATCTCCATTCTATTTTCCAGGAAGTTAGACTTTGTAATTTTATCAATATTAATGAATTGTTATTGCCTCAGGGTATTTCATTTAAAAAGAATTCTATTTACACTATTTGATAGTTTTTATGGTCGCCTATCTTGAAAACAAGCCTAACCGAGCAAACAAGTCGGATACCGTTTGGTCTGAGCAGCGGCGTCTATGCGGTTCAAAAGAACACACAAAAACACTCAACCAATGACCAAAGCTCAAACATGTCGTCAAAACGCACTCCTGAAATTGCTTGTATCAAAATGCCCCCAGTGGCCGCAAGATGTGACCCACTTCCACTCAGCCTAAAAGGTCAAAGTAAAGGTCACGACCTGAAATGATATATTCCATGTTTTCCATGTTAACATAGTAAAACAAAATAAAATTTAAATAACATTATGATTAAATAGAAATGAATGTTCTCTACAGGTTTAGATTTAAAATGGCTATAAATTAGGGGGAAAAAAAATCCACACACAGACACAGACAAGAGTTTTTCTACAAAAATTCAAGTTTATCTTGACCAAACAATACTTCGGGGAAGATATTTCACCAATAAACTCAACTTATAAAGTAATTCGTTTATGCTAAATAAATTTTATGAAATTCAAACATCTAGGATGTACTAATAAAAAGCCGAACAAAAATATTGAAAAAATAGGGAGATTGCTAGATAGCTCAGTCGGTAGAGCGCCAGAACAATAATCCAGAGGTTGCTGGTTCAAATCCCGCTCTATTCAATTTTTCTTTGTTCAGCCCCAAACTATTTCATAAAAAGTCTAGCGGGAAAAATTTCTTTGGAATGCAAACATTTTCAAAGAGACAACCAGTGTTTGAATTCTAGGCAGAAAGCAAGAACAGAATTTCAAAAGTATTCCGAATGCACAAACAAGATTTTACTCACACACAGTACTGTAGGGATTATGAGTGTATCAAAAGCAAAGTAGTCTCCGAAGGTGATGTTTTCCACACCGTCTCCAAATTTGGCAAACTCATAAACCTAGAAATAAAAGGGAGACGGAAAAAGTAATTTTTAATTACAACTTGAATCTGTAAAGATAGGGTAACTACCTTTACAGTAGTACCTTTTGAATACTCCAAAAATTAATGAACATAAAAACTTACTTGGTGAGAAGCACTGCAGCTGTTGAAAGTATAAATTATTTTGAGAAAGGATTCCCTTGTAAATATGGATTGGATAATTTTTTCACCCCAGAACATTTGAATCTGAGAAACGATTCATGCATGAAACTTTTCTCAGATTTCTGAAGGTTGGTGTCAGGGATGCGGTTGGTACCCGCTGTAACCTCGCTAAACATGGATGGATTTTATGCTTACCAGAATAAGGTTACCAGCCAAACTACCATACCACATGTACAATTTGTGACTGGTATCCTGCTCATTTCTGTTTAGCAGGTAGCAATATTTTCTGCTTAAGCAGCTCCATGAAATTGGGCCATGGAGCAACATAGACCAGGAGCAACAGAGGCCATGGCCCCTACCGGTTTGTTGTCGACGACTTACCTTACTGATGTAATACAGCCCTCCGAAGAGAGTGTACGGTGGATACAGAAAGCAGAAAATGAAGTGCAGAATGGTTGCTATGGTCGAATCCCCGAGTAGATCAACCATCATGACAGGGATGCCAAAAACAAAAGGAAGCTTTAACAAGAACAGAGAACATAAAATGTTTTAACAAATGCAAATAGTTTGTCAAGATGGGAAACATTAGAAAAATGTGAATTCTGGAGCATGACTTTCACTATGACCTCCCTGTGTGAACGGAAGTAGGTCAAATTTTGCCATCGTTTGCGGCCGCTATGGACATCGTGGTACAAGACACTCGTGGCCACTATGGTCTTTTAAGGGTTACATCTTTCGGTGTCACTTAAAATCTTTGTTCCTCGGAAAGTAAGAAACTTCCAAGAATCTGGTTTTCCTTAAAACAATGAAGCGATTATCCCATAGCTTATGATACTCACCCATTTGAAAAACAGCCGAGATCCACAGTACATTGAATCACATACAAACAATTGACTGGCCTATTCAAATAAAATTTGATTAAAATGGTTCTTCAGGCTGCACTGTAGTTACAAAGTGAAGTGATTATCCCATGGCTAATAATACTCACCCATGTGAAAAACAGCTGAGCTCCACTCTGCGCACTTTGGTACTCAGTGAAGATGAAACTGATGCAGTACGCAAACAGCGAGTACATCGGTAAGAACAGCAACATGAAGACGATAAACATGAACATCGCTCCGACGGTAAACAGGGAGGAATTGCCCACCGCCAAGCCGATGACGACGATGGCGATCACCCCGACCAGAGCGATACCGTACATCTGGGTGCAGTCTATGATGAGATGGCAACCCCAGTAGCTACCCGCGCTGACTCCCGACACTCGCATTTGTGTCCGCACGCCTTCCTGTTTGAGAGCAGACACCAAACAACATCAGATTCACTATGCAGGTGGGTTTGGCTAGGGAGGGGGAGGGGGAAGGGAGTTGGGAGGGAGGGGCAAACCAACCTCATTCCCAGGGGTGTACAATCTCGCCGTACCATTTTCCCCCGAGAATGCCTAGCTCGATTAAAACCTCTGGAAGTGTGACTTTGGAATATCCAAATATATCAGGCCTTTTAATCAGTCCTGTGGTTGATCCATTCTGTGTTTAGAGACATACGCAGAGAGCACAAACAAAAGAAGCATCAACCATAGAGCAAGATATAACTGATAGAGACTAAGCCGGGGCTCAAGTCAAAGCCATTGTCTGGGAACATTTCTTCGAAGTCTCAACTCACCTGTCGTTCCTTGACAATGTTGACGAGAAACCCCGAGGGTGGTGAACTGAAAGCCATGAACAGGAACAACACTAGGAAGAAACCCGAGTTGAAGTTGTAATCGTTGGCGCTGGCGGACTGGGGGAATGGGTGGTTGGAAACGGTCATGTTCAGGAAGGACTGGCCCGCTGTCTGCAACGGTACCAGGGCATCGTTCAGCAGACCCAGTAGGACTGGCAGGGAATGCATGGCGGTGTCGTTGTACAAAGCAACAAAGTCTGGTTTTCCGCTCTGAAAGTTGAAACCATTAAAAGAGGAAAAAGTTAGAGCACTAGCTGGGTAAATCCTTTCACTCACTGGTGGTATACAAAATATCTAAAAGGGTGGTGCACATACCTTGTTAGTTTTTGGAACAGTAACATTTTATCAAAACTGGTTTACATCAAGATAGCATGCTTATCCGTTTAAATTCGACATTCCATTATCAACTTGTCTAATACGATAGAATATGACACCAAAACTTTCTCAGGGTAATTGGGGATTACATTCACTTTAAACTTGCAAATTAGACTGATACCAATGCAATACCATAAATTTTATCACTATTTCTTTTAAAGATAAAACATTATCGTTCTTTTGTTATAGAAAGGTAAACGAGTGATTAACAATTATGTATATAATGAGTAAAACTCAATAAAATGGTTTCATAAAAAATAAATAAAAAACACCACATTTTGAACAGTGTCTTGCTGGGCAAAACTGCAGAGTTTCACGAACAGCCCCTAAGGGCCTAGGAATTAAAACAGCACTGCGACGTCACAACTGACCTTGACCAAGTCTGTGGTGTGATGTAATGGTTTACGCTGGTTTACTGAGGCACTGGCACTTCAGTGTTGATTTTCAGTTTCGTTTTTATGGGTCTTTGCTGGGAACCATGCAGGGTGTCGCCAATCGAAGAATGCGGGACTAGTTTTTTTTTCCGATCAAGTTTCAACAAAATCGCAAGGAGGAAAACTTCACACTTGCGATCAAATAATAACTATTACAACAAATACAAATAAGGATAATAAGTCAAATAAGTTTGAGTGATTTTTGAAATACTTTACTTACAGACGTTCCCAAAGCGTTCACCACGGTAGCCATGTTGTGTGGCGCTTGTGAAAACACGGTACTCATGTTTGCTATTGTGTCACTCTGAACACCCATTTGACCAAACTGATCAACCAACAATGAGATATCTGGTGGAAAACAAAATGTGATCGGAAACACGTGACAATCACACATATGAATCTTTATTAAGAACCTGGGCCCAATTTCATAGAGCTGCTTAAGCAGGAAATATTACTTAGCAATTTTCTGCTAAGCAAAAAGGAGCAAAATACCAGTTGTAAGTTGTACATGTGACATGATTATGATACTTTGGCTGGTAACCTTATGCTAGTAAGCGTTATTATTTTGTGCTTAAGCAACTCTATGAAATAGGGCCCAGGGATGAAGAACTACACTTTGGTCGGAAGGATATATTTTTTTAAAGACAGACAGTCTTTTTTTTTTCTTCCTTTTAGCAGGCCATCTTTGAGAGGTCAAGGCAATTTTCATTTTCACCAGCATGCACCTCATTCCACGGCTAGTTTTGTCGGGATGTCGGGTTGGCGTAGTGGTTTCTTTCCTCGCTGTCCACCTCTGGGACCCCGGTTCGAATCCCGCCGAGAGCACTATGTGGATTGGGGGTTTATTTTAGTCCCTACCTGATTGCGTGGGTTTTCCATGGAATAATTTTTTTATTTTTTTTTTCCTGCCACATCTAAAACTGAAACTTCCTTCCTCGTCTTCTCTCCATGGGGCTCTTGGCTAGTATAGTGATCAAGCTCACTTTTCTGAGAATCCTTGGCTTCACAACCAGAATTGATTAGTAGTAAATAAATAAGGTTGTCTGTTCACTTTTTGAGGTATCCATAAGGTCAGTCCCCTCTCCTTTTCAAAAAAATCAAAGTAGAAAAATACCAAACAAGTCACAAAAAGTACAACTTGCTAAACTTACTCTCACTTGCAGCAAGGTTGTCTTGGTAAAGGAGGGGTGTCAGCAGATCATATGTGGGCGTGGCCTCGTTGGTGTCCAGGTAAAGACTTGGATCCAAGGCCAGACTCTCCGGATTCTTATTGATGGCGGGGGTGAATGTGATCGTTGCTTGCAATACAACGGATACTATTATATAGGCCACTGGGAAAAAGACACGAGTGAAGTACGTCTGCAAGAAGAAAGCACATGAGAAATTGAAAAGTGCCGGGAGAAAAAGGGACAAATAAAGACAAACCAGCAAAAAGATCCTGCTAAAGTTAAAACATAAATAGGACCATTTTTTTCTTCTTCAAGAAACCTAACATTATTATGAGAATGAAGTAGTATCCTGGCTACTGTTCTGGACTCTAACAAACAGAAACAGAGGTGACCAGCCACGACCTACATAGACCTGGGGTGGATTGCCATAAAATTATCTTAGCTAGCGGTCTGAGACCAGTCAGTTATAGCTGGCTATCTGCCTTAGACGGTCTTAGCTTTATAGTCAGTCGTTTCGCCTGATGCAATAAGCCAGTCTTAGATAAGTCAGCGAAATACGAACATGCATTCCTAAGTTTTGTTAGTTACGATGGCCGTCATTATCCGTAGCACACTGAGACAATGACAAAGGTCGAACGTTAGGCGACTAGCCTTGGGTCAAGCAGAGAAGTTGGCACTTGTCGAGAGTTACATGAACTGCAGAGAAATTCTGCAGTCACAACTAAGCAATTTGGTGACAATGGAGGGAAGCATGGGACAAAATTACAGACCGAGTAAACACTTTCAATAATACAGTCTTATCGTAAGGGGCTCTTCGCGTGAAATCATCAACTAACAGACGTAGCTCCATGTTTAAGAACAAAACAAAGACCAATAATAGCCAGCTCAGTGCAGGCTTGACATTGAAGACTGGTTAAAAATATAGACTGTGCTATTGCATTCGGTCTATAGTTGAAGACTGTCTAAGCGCGTCTTAATTTAGCCGGCTATAGCGCATACACCGGTTTAAGACCGCTTGCTGCAAGATACGGGGCCGAACAACATACAAGAAATCCAAAGTGTAATCGCGAAAACAGCCAGCCGGAAGACCATCATGGATTGAGATCTCCAGAGACTGACCTGATCAAAGTAGTAGTAACATTTATTACTAATATTTTCATAAGTTCTACAGTAAAACAAAATTGAATGTTGTCTCACAGCAGGGTCACGCAGCATCTGGCTAAAGAGGAGTTTGCAGAAGGCTTTGATCTGGTACTTGCTGGGCTCCAGAGGCTTGGTGATGATTTCATTGACACTCAACAGGACCGGATCTCGGCTGTTGTAGTTTACACCGCTCGGGTTGATTGGCGTACGATCTGTGGTTTTTGTTTGTGTTTGGGGTTTAGATAAAAAAAGTAAATGAGTTGATATGTTGCAAAGAACAATTATAAAGAAGAGAGAGAGAGAGAGAGTGACTTCTGGGATTGGATGAAATATACACTTTGAAAGGTGTGCACAACATCTTTAAGATTGAAAATATGAATGTTTAAAGGAACATTACAGAATTGGTAAGAAAAAAACTTGTAAAATATACTTTTTGATCACAGATTTACATAAAACTTACAAGGTCTAATGATGATGATAGTAGAAAACATCCCTTGAAATATTTCTGTTTGAAATGCCATATTTGATGAGAAATGAATAAACTAATTTTCCGATTGGAATTTATCGCTCAGTGAGCGTTTTATTCATTTTGTTGAATCTGTATGATTTCATGCAAATGTGTGTTCGTTTTTTTACTATTTTCTCGTGACCCAGATGGCTGATCGATCTCAAACTTCTACAGGTTTGTCAGTTTATGTATATGGTGGATTACATAAAGTGCTTACACTGCCAGCAACTGTTTTGTTAGCAAAAACCAATTCTGTAATGTTCCTTTAAATGTTTTAACAATAATAATAATAACTAGTTTTACCTACGGGCATCTTAAAGTGCTTATTACTGGGTTTTTTTTAAAACAGGTTATAACGTTTTTTAATAATTAATTACAAGACCCGTTTATGTAGCACCTGATCATTAGGGTTTACAAGGTGCTGTCGCGCACTCAGCAGCCACTGCTGGAAACACAGAAGTAGCTTGTTAAAAAATAACTATTTCCAGCAATATTTAATCCATTCAATTTTCTCTTCATATTTTGAGCCAGTTCATGAATGATTAATACTTTGATGGTCTAGCCAATTTGATATTTTTCCTCCTATGCTTTAGGAGCAACAGCTTTCCCCCCACTTTCATTTCATCCCCTACTTCAGTACAAAGCTGTAAGAATTAGCCTGTGTCACTCCACAAATATGACTGAAATTCATAGAGCTATATATATTGACTAGAGCGCTAACTTGCTCTGAGTTTAGAAGCCACCCTGGGCGCAGACATGTTTGATGTGTTGCGTGACTACGGAACGATTTTAATTTTAAGAGAGCACACATGGCCGCGAAAATTTTGCATTCGGCGTGCGCGCTTACGTACGCGCCATATTCAATCTAACGATCATTGCTCTTGTAAACAGGTGATTTTAGTGATGTCTTAAAAAAATATGTAGTAGGTGATTCTCTGATGTTGTTACTTACGTCTTAGGAAAAAAGCTGATTCGAACTAAAGCCTTGTTTGGAAGGATTCAATGCTTCAAGATGTCAAGGGGAAAAAAACGAAATCTGCTTCAAGGATACACAATATGCCGGCAAGAATGACGATGTCAAAAAAAAAAAACGTATACGCGCAAACGCACATGTTAAACATGACGCACATGACGCTCGCAGTTTGTACGCTCATTAGCAGATTGTGCGTTCTCATTTGCTGCATATTTGATTCGATGACGCATAGGAAAGAACAAACGCTTTATCATGCAAATAGCCGTACAATTGCCGTACAAAATTTCAAGCTTTTGTATTGGTTTGTACATAAACATGGATGCGCCCACACGGCTTCAAAACCTTAGTGCGTGTGTAACGGGGTGTTAGCGCTCTAGTCAATATATATAGCTCTATGCTGAAATTACATCTGCAATTCATTTCAAAAACTCATTAAACATCATGGTGATATCAGAGAGAACTTCAACAAACATTAGCTCATCTTTCATAGAAATCCATGTACATGCTGCAACATGGCACCCAAACCCAATTTAAGTACATATATGCAATGCACACTGTACTGTACATAAAAGGTACCAATCTAGAGTGAAGATGACTGATAGCGACAAATGAGGGCGCTGTTCAAATAATTTAAAGAAGTTCATCCTTAAATCTGACAAAAAGCGTGTTCTGAGCTTCTACCTGAACTGGCTTGTTCATTAACGGCTTCGGCCTCTTCGGCCTCCTCTTCCTCATTCAGTTTGAGAAACACCTCTTCAAGGGACGTCATAGATACCCCGTAGGTCTGGATGCCGAGATCCTGAGCGACTGTCTTCTTGGCACTCTCCTTGGAAGGCTCTTCCAGAGCTTGGAAAAGATCTGTTGGGATTGTGAAGACAACAAAGACAGAGAGAGGAAACGTTAGGTAAGGTTGATGTATTCTGCAGATCCGCGCCACACGTATGTTTGAACACTTCACACCGTGCTTATATCCCAGTTTTAAACATGTCCTCTCCACCAATCAACATGGATAAACTGCCTGGGGTATTTTTGAGTGCTTAATATGGATATAAAGGGCTATATAAAAGGGCTATATGTAGATAAAAGGGCTATATAAGTGGGCGATATATAAAGGCTATAAAGAAGGGCTATATAAAAGGGCTATATAAAAGGGCTATATAAAAGGGCTATATAAAAGGCCTATATAAAAGGGCTATATAAAAGGGCTATATAAAAGGCCTATATAAAAGGCCTATATAAAAGGCCTATACAAAAGGCCTATATAAAAGGCCTATATAAAAGGGATACATAAAAGGCCTATATAAAAGGGCTATATAAAAGGCCTATATAAAAGGGCTATATAAAAGGGCTATATAAAAGGGCTATATAAAAGGGCTATATAAAAGGCCTAAATAAAAGGCTATATAAAAGGCCTATATAAAAGGCCTATACAAAAGGCCTATATAAAAGGCCTATATAAAAGGGCTATATAAAAGGCCTACATAAAAGGGATACATAAAAGGCCTATATCAAAGAGCTATAAAAGAAAGGGCTATAAAAAAGGCGTACATAAAAGGCCTATATAAAAGGGCTATATAAAAGGCCTATATAAAAGGGATACATAAAAGGCTTATTTCAAAGAGCTATAAAAGAAAGGGCTATAAAAAAGGCGTACATAAAAGGCCTATATAAAAGGGCCATACAAAAATTGTGTATACTACTACACAGCGGTGTGCAAGGTATTCCTGAAACAACTTCAGCAAAGCTGGAAATCTCACGAACCAGGGAACTTGTGAGTGTCCTTCAGGGGTAGTGTGTAGGCAAGCTCCATGCCATGACTGCGTGAGACTTTACCCTCAGGTATGTAACTCGTGACAATCTCAGTGATCCTTTCAGTGTCGATATCCTGGTCGACCACCATGCTAGATAAAAAACAATCAAGAGGGTGACTCACATTACACTGGCTAAGACAATCAGAAATCTGCTTTTCTAAATAAATTGTGCCTTTCCGTGTCGTGGAGTTTGCAATTTCTGGGGTGCATGTGATAGAATCACCTCATGGTCCCCCAACCTGCCCCCGCCTCCCAACCCCAATAGACTGTGCAAGTCTCGTGCATATTCAAACTTCCCGGACCAAGTTGGTCCCGAACAAATCAAGTTTTACGTGTATGTGATTATGTTTCTTCAAATCATTTGGTTTAACATAGTTTACGGCTATAAAAAAATTGCATTTTATAGTTGGGAAAGTAAAACTTTTCAATGAATCCTTACCCAAGATGGTACCCGATCCCAAACCTTGACTTGAGGAATAGCGAAGATCCGTAGCATCTCAAGTTACCCTTGGACATCATGGCTTTCCGATCTGGTCAATTCAAGATCACAAAAGAATAAAGAAAAGAAACAAAAAGAAAAACTTATTGGTACAAGTTCACTCCTGCATGGACCAAACCCACCATGCTTGCCAAGGGGCCACTTTGCTTAGCAGTTTAGATTGATTTGCAGTTATGATCAACGTGACACTGAGTACTAATATTATCCGAAGGGGGGGGGGTGGGGGTTTGCACATCAAAGGCCCATTTGAAAACCTTGGCTTTGGCTTGGGCTACGGCTTAGGCTAGGTCTGCCGGCTTGAAGCCCTGTACTTTCAAAATTACTGACAGCATCTATAACCCAGAGCTGTAAATACAGTTACCCGTTGACTGCCGGTCATACATTCGTAGGGCATTCCCATTTGCCAAGTGCGGTGCGCATGCGCGCATACCAAATAGGTACTAGACAAAAAATAAATTGAACATACACATTCTAAGGATGTATGTCCTCACCACTGCCAGAAGCGTATGTGTTGCGTGCTCAGTGATGCCAGTGTATTTAAATAACAATACAAAGTCCTTTCATATTCTCTACGAGTATACTCGTGGTGGCAGAATCCGTTACACCTGTTACTACGAATACACTCGTAGGCGGCAGTCAACGTGTTAAGAAGCCTGAGGGATACAGAGATGTTTCATTTACGTTTATTTTCTTAAATTGTTAAACGTAACTTGTGACTTCCGGTTAACCATTTCTACTGATCCCAATTGGAACTATGAGCCAATCTGGAGCAGTATGTCAACACACTTTCAAGGATTAAAAATAAAACACTGTACCCCTGTCTTCACAGTCACAAAACCACAAACCACAGTGGGGCAGCGTACAAAGCAAAATGTACAAGAATTTGTAGGGGATTGAAAATGTTGTATTACATTTGTAGAGGGGATTAAGATAAGAAAAATATACCACCAACAAAAGGGATGTCAATCAATCTCCCAGGATAGTGTCTGTGCTAAGTTTTAAAGAAAAGGAAGGTTTCATTATAAAACACTCTCGGCTTCGTTTAACCGTTAAGGAAATTTTAAAACGGATTTCACCATTAGTTTACGGTTAACCGATTAAACGTACGCTTCCTGGTAAAAATGCCTCTGGTTTGAACAATTGAGCCAGACTCTCAGGAGGTCATGACAAATGACCAAACTTTCTTAACAATGAGAGTATTCCCCTGCCCCAAAAGCTTCTAATTTAAATATGACCTCTGACCTGCCAGGATGTCAGCTTCATCCATGAAGTGTGTAGTGAGTACGGTGACCTTCCCGTGTCGCTGACTTTTTAGGAGAGTCCAAAGCTCTCGACGGGAATATGGGTCCATTCCGCTGCTTGGCTCATCTAGGAAGATTACCTGTAGGTTAACGGCAAAGCGATCAAGTTGAGTAATGGGACTGCATTCTCTTATTGCATTCATTGACCCATTACACCTTGGTCGCATGTGGCTACCGTCTACCACACTCGCCATTTTGAAAGTCAAGTTGCAGGTCCAAAATATGGTAAGCATGGAAACGTTGTGTGGCCTAAAATTGGCAGTACACTCCATTCACTACTTGCACGGATCCGCCATGTGCATGTAGAGCCTCAACTTCATGCTTCATTTATATTGTATTTATGTATCTGTTTGGATGAAAGTGTCCTCGCATTACCGTGACATTACAGAGTTATATAATGCTTCTATTCACTGCTGTTCCCAATTCGAGACTCAACATGCAAATGGCTGACCGTGCAAAAGGCGAACAACACACGAGCATTGCCACCCAAATGGTGCAACCTATTGAGAGATGCTTGCAGTTCAACTTAAATGTATCTGTTTGTATGAGTCACCTTTGGATTGCCAATGAGAGCGATTCCGACGCACAGCTTGCGTTTCTGTCCCCCGCTTAAACTCTTCGAGCGAGTAGATGCCACGTCATCTAGAAGGGTCAGCTTCAATATCTTGTTGACCTGAAAAGAGAAAAATAAACGTCAGTAACGAAAATAAGCACAAATTTGTTCTAAAAAAAAGATTCCCGACACAAAGTAAAAAGGGCCACTCAAAATGAAGGCTTCAAGAAACAAGAGTGGTGTGTTGACAAACACAAATGCCCTGCTGAGATTAATCTCATTTTTCTTGAATTATCGCTCAAATATTTCCTTTTAGAGTCATCACTCGGACAACATTTCTTTTGGTTTAGCCATAATGACCTTGACATTTGACCTAGGGGGTCCAAAAACAAAAGGCTTCTGCGGGTTCCCAAGACCTATCCACAAACCAAGTTTGGAGTTGACATGCCAAGTCCTTCTTGAGAAGTCCCTCGAACAGTATTTGTCTTGGTTTAGCCATAATGAACTTGACATTTGACCTAGGGGGTTCAAAAACAAAAGGCGTCTGGGGGTTCCCAAGACCAAGTTTGGAGTTGATATGCTGAGTCCTTCTTGAGTAATCGCTAGAACAACATTTCTTTTGGTTTAGCCATAAATGACCTATACATCGAATCTAGGGTTCCAAAAACAATAGGCTTCTGGGGGATCCCAAGACCAATCCACAAACCAAGTTTGGAGTTGATATGCCACATCCTTCCCGAGTTATTGCTTGGACAATGACTTCGTGAGACCAAAACATGATGTTAGGAAACAGTGAAAACATAACGTTAAGGTTTCTTTCACTATTTTCTTGTGACTCCGATGACCGATTGACCTTAAATTTTCACAGGTCTGGTGCTTCATCTGTAGGGTCACATAAAGTGCGGATACGAGTCGTCGACAATTACCAATGTTGGCCACGTTGTTTTGACTTATAATTATAACTGATCACTGACACGAAAAAAAAAAAGTGCAAAGTTTATTTTCAAACTCTGACAGGGTGAATGACGACAGACTCACCTCCTCTTCGATATCCTCTGAAGGAATTCCCTTCAGTCCAGCAAACACTGTCAGGTGTTCCCTCGCCGACAGGGCTTCTATCAGGGTGTTCTCCTGCGAGCACACCCCGACCATAGACCGGACCTTCTGTAACTGTATCGGATCCCGGATGTCGTAGCCATAGATAGTGGCGTGGCCACTGTCGGGTGCTAGTAATCCGGTCAGAATGTTGATGAGGGTCGTCTTACCGGCACCGTTGTGACCGAGAAGGCAGGTGATCTGGCCTTCATAGATGTCTAGGCCCATACCTGCAAGGAAACACAACGTCAAAGTATTGTGTTTGGTACACAGCCGTCAAGGTCGGTGGTCTCCCTATTTTTGTCAACATCTTTGCTCGGGGGTGGCAGTCAGAAGCCATTCAACCTGTAACTGCCGCATAACCAGGGATCACACCCAAGCTTATGACCTGAGAAGTGGCAGGAGAGGATCTCCTTATAAGGGGATGAGACTTTTTACGAAAAAAAAACTTTTAATGCACGTAAAAAAAAACCCAAGTACTCTTTAATCGAAGAGAAGGGGTTCGCCCTGGTTTTTTTGGCAATCTTATGCATATATGCCCTACCCGGGCCCCGAATCGTGTCCACATTCAGATCCAGAAGGTGTTTACCGCAAGTCTCCATCTTAGTGCGCAAATTGTCGTGTCAGTGCAACAAGGTCAGAACCCGAATCTGCAACAAAGTTGTATCTCCAGTGAAAACGTCACCATGCAACAATGTTGTATCTCGGCGTCCATTGACTTAATGTGTACGCCTGGGTTATTTTAAGCGAAATATGAACTTTTTACATTAAAAAAAAAAATTGCGCTTTACGTAAATGCTACTTTAGGAGATACAACCTTATTGCGCCAACACGACGCTAAATTGTTGACAGTAAGGAGTGAAATAAAGTGGTTCAAGTGTTCTTAGCTATACCTCTAACAGCTAGGATGTCGGGCTTATTCTTCGGTCCTTTAAATGTCTTCCTCATGTTGCGAATCCTGCAAGTAAAAAATCAAAACAACAATGAGATCCACGATGGTGAGCAGATGCTTTCCTGAATTGTGACACAGACTAAGGTTTCGTTATTTTGGTTGTTGTAACTGACAACAAATATGTCCTTTAATGTCCAATCAAAGTTTTGAATGGTTTGGGGAATACTTTGATTTCGTTCTATTATCAATTATTCCCCTCCCTTAGTAGTAAAGTTAGGATCACAAAACAGAACAGAATGGTGCTCACATTGTTCAAATGTTTCCCACCAACGTCAGAGTTCAAATTTAATTCGCAATTTGGCATTTCCCGAGGAGAAAAACTCTCTTTAGGAGAGACTCATCCTTACGAAAAACTCTCGTAAAAAAAAACTCTCGTTAAGACAAAAAAACTCTTGTTCACAAAAATCTGTTAGAAAAGTTATCTTTAAAGTAGTATATTTCGCTTAGAGAAAATCTCTTTGAAACTCTCCCCCTTTCCCCACTTGTAGAACTAACCTGATAGAGGCCCTGTCTTTCATCTCTGGGGATACCAGCTCGATATCTCCTTCATCGTTGTTCACATTCTCGTTATCTATGGGTGGACTGCTATCATAGGAATGATGTTCTTTTCTGCTCCAATAGGAGGGCATAAAGCAGAAGAACAGGGGCTTGTGTCGGCCATACGCTCCTGTTGGGTTTAAACGTCAGATGGGGAGTCAACATTGGTGTCATAACGGTGAGCGAGAAAAGAGCCCCTTGCAACGGTATACATGGTGCTGTGGCGCAAAGTTAATGCAGCCTACCACACCAGAAAAATCGGGACACACCCTTTCCTTTTAACGATAAGTGTACTGGGTTCTTTTACATGCATTGCACAGCACACGGACAAACGGCTACATTCCATCCAAATTATTGGTATAATTAAACTGTTAAGCGATAAAAAAAAGAAAAAACTTGCCAAAAAAGATTTTGATGGATTAGGGGTGAGATTAAAAATGGAATAATCTTCTTAGTGTCAAGGTTTTTTTATTCAAATTCATGTAATTCCCTTTTTCCTTTCAGCTGTTTTTAATGGGGCACTTTCAGGATGCTAGGTGGCAGCAGACTCACCAGGTAAATCCATTGTTCTTGGCAATGTGCGCAAGCTTAGAACTACATAAACAATGGCATTTTACCTGAAGTATGACTGCTGCCACCTAGCATTCAAAAGTCTCCCATTGTAATTCATGAGCAATTTAGCATTGGGCTGCGATTCATGTTGTTTTAGAAAACCATTATGAGACGAAATGAACTGAAATGAATAATTTGCGTATACCTGGGATGACATTGTCAAAATAGATCGCTAGCAAGAAGTACAGCACCGAGTCTACATACAGCATGATCACGTATGGAGGAAAGCCGTCTAGTCCCATGTTATCAAACTGGATACCTACTCCGAGTTGGTCCAACTCAATGGCCTGAGTCCAACGGAAGAAATCACGAAAAGGGAAAAAGGAAAATTTTTTTTTTTTTTAAAGCATAGCCAAGTCAAATTGAATGACGAGTGTGGAATTTGTTTTTTTAAATGCAGATGGAAAGTAACAATTGTTCAACGATTCTGCCAGATGAATTTATATATCCGAGTAAATAAAAAATAGGAACATGCCAAAATGCTTTTGGTAACAGGAAGAAATAAACATTCAGAGGTAAAAGAGTTGGGGTCTGGCAAGGGGTCAAATTTAAACATACAAAGTATAGACCGGGTGGCTTGGATGAGTAGAGTCCATCAAAACTTTGGCAGCTCAACACACAAATGTTTAACACACAACACTGCATAAATGGTTTCAAGCCATGCCGAATAATAATAATAAAAAATGCAGCACACGCAGAAATTAAAAAGCAACAAACACAGGAGGAAAAAAGTAGAAGGCGGTCTGTGTTCAAGTAGGGAAGCTCAGTCGGCGTAATAAAAAAGGAGGACGCAAAAAATTAGTTAGTGGCCTGACGTTTCGACCCTAGCAGAGTCTTTCTCGAAGGCTAAATGACAAGACAACACACATACATGCATACAAGGGTGACAAGAGCACAACGGCAGAGGTACAAAAAAGGAGGACAATGGCAGAGGTACAAAAAAGGACAACGGTAGAGGTACAGTAACACCAATTCTTACCTGATCCATGGCCAATGCCATCGCTATAGGGGACAAGAATGACAGCAGCCATTTGACCACGGAGGGGGTGCCTATAATCAATGTAAGCGGGACGTAGACAAGGGACAGCACCAGGGTGACCAGAGAGCCGAATGCCCCAGCGGCTGTTGCCTTGTTGAAGAACGGCGTTAACATGAAAGCCATGCTGATGACTGCCAAGAAGAAATAACACCATAACTGTTTTTCACTTTAAAACTAGCCTTTAAATTATGAGTTTAAAATCATCGGGACATAGACGAGGGAGAGCACACAAATTTGGGCGTGATTGGCAAACAGGGTATCTTAACAGTAAGCATCCTAGTCCCAAGTTTTAATTTCTTTCAATGTTAATTTTTAATTAAATTGTTTGTATTGGACATAGGTAAACAAATTTAAATAGAGTTTATGGCAACTGCTATGGGTATTTTTATTTTTAAGAATTTTATATAAATATCATTCCTAAAAAATTATAGGTTTTGTTCAAGTTGTTTTTTCGTTTTTTTTCGATGCGCGCAAGACTTGCATAGTCTATTGGCAATCAACTTCAGACCGAGTGTGAATTTAGTCAAATCTTCATCCAGAAATTCCCTAAACTTAAAAATAATGCAAACTTTGGATGAACACTTCAAGTACTAGCTTTTCATTCAAAAGCAAAAGCAGAAAACCGGTGAAGCCAGTGGGCCTCTTTTCCGAGAGCATAATGAAGACATCTAGGTCCAATTTCACGGCTCTGCTTAGCGCGAATTCTGTGCTTATCAAGCCCTGTAGAGCACATAACTCTATGAGGGGTAAGCGCAGAGTTTCCCGGTTAGCAGAGCCATGAAAACAGGCCCAGCCGGGCAAAAAATTAAGCGGGGGAGCCAGTTAAAATCCAACATAAAACACATAAAAAGTTTGGCTGGTTGTCCATCCACTTTATACTTACTTGACAAGCCATAGCCAGCCATGATCAGATACAAAATGAGGAAGTTGCCGTTCACGACGATCTGAATGGCATATTTACTCAAAACAGCAATCAAGAGTGACACAAAGAGAATGATGAAGCTATATGTAATGTACCATGACAGCCTGAGAAATAAGAAAATAAATAAATAGAGTACAGATCAAGAATTATTAGCACTAATTATAATTATTATTATTTATTTGACCTCAACAAATACAAGTACATCAAAAAGCACAGCAAAAGTGAAAAGATAACACAACGAACCGATACAAATAAAAATGAACTCAATATTGATTCAAGCAAAAAGCACACAATAATTATACAAAAACAACTAACAGAACATGATCAGGAGGGCAACTAGATGAGCAAAAAAAATGAATGAATAGAAGAGGAGCATTACAGAAAATCTAGCATCCATTCAATGGATCTGTTAATATTAGAATGTTGATCACACTTGCTCATGATTCAGGGCTTGAACTTTGGGGGGGGGGGTAAATTCCACAAGACCACAGGGAAGGTAGCTCAACATTTTCATCCGACTGTTTCTTTTTACAAGACAAGAATCAAAATGAGAATCAAATTGAGAAGAAAGAAAAAAATCGACACAGTTTGGCAGAATACAATGAACTGCATTCATTTGAACAAGCACTACAAAAAAAGAAGGTTGACATCATCTGTCTTGTGGGTTAAGTATACTTGAAAGATAATTATCAGACTAAAAGTCAACATTTAAACATTTTTCTTTTAAAGGAACATTACAGAAGTGGTAAGAACAAATATACTTTTTGATCACAGATTTACATAAAACTTAAACGCTCTTATGATGATGATAGTAGAAAACATCCCTTGAAATATTTCAGTCTGAAATGCCATATTTGATGAGAAATGAATAAACAAACTTGCCGATTTGAGTTTATTTGAGTGAGCATTTTATTCATTTGTTGAATCTATACGATTTCATGCAAAATGTGTAATCGGTTTTTTACTATTTTCTCGTGACCCAGATGGCCGATTGATCTCAAACTTCTACAGGTTTGTCAGTTTATGTATATGGTGGATTACATAAAGTGCTTACACTGCCAACTATTTTGTTAGCAAAAACCAATTCTGTAATGTTCCTTTAAAGGAAAGATATTACACATTATTCAATTGAAAAACACAGACTGCTGAACGTGTCCGGTCTTGAGTTTACTGGCCCCCCCCCCCCACCGACACTAAAATCACTGGCCTCAGGCCTGCGGTCCAGTTTAAAATGTCGGGCCCTGATGATAGTACAAAAGCTGGTAGGGCAAGACATGTCTACTCTCAGCACTCAATAGACAGAACTCATTACTCACTACTCACTACTCAAGGGCCATTATTCATGCCCATAGGGCAAGCCATGTTGAGTCTTGGCACCTAATAATCAGTACTCATAACTCAGTACACAGTACTCACCAGTAAGGGCCATTGTTCATGCCCATAGGGCAAGCCATGTTGAGTCTTGGAACCAGTACTCAGTACTCATAACTGTACAATGTACTCACTGGTGAGGGCCGCTACTAGGGCAAGCCATGTTGAGTCTCGGAACTCAATACTCAGTACTCATAACTCAGTACACAGTACTCACCAGTAAGGGACATTGTTCATGCCCATAGGGCAAGCCATATTGAGTCTCAGAAACTCAGTACTCATAACTGTACAATGTACTCACTAGTGAGGGCCGCTACTAGGGCAAGCCATGTTGAGTCTTGGCACTCAATACTCAGTACTCATAACTCAGTACACAGTACTCACCAGTAAGGGCCATTGTTCATGCCCATAGGGCAAGCCATATTGAGTCTCGGAACTCAATACTCAGTACTCAGTATTCATCACTCAGTACTCAGATTTCATAACTCAGTACACAGTACTTACCAGTAAGGGCCATTGTTCATGCCCATAGGGCAAGCCATATTGAGTATTGGCACTTAATACTCAGTATTCAGTATTCATCACTCAGTACTCAGATTTCATAACTCAGTACACAGTACTTACCAGTATGGGCCATTGTTCATGCCCATAGGGCAAGCCATATTGAGTCTCGGAACTCAATACTCAGTACTCAGATTTCATCACTCAGTACACAGTACTCACCAGTATGGGCCATTGTTCATGCCCATAGGGCAAGCCATATTGAGTCTCGGAACTCAATACTCAGTACTCAGATTTCATAAATCAGTACACAGTACTCACCAGTATGGGCCATTGTTCATGCCCATAGGGCAAGCCATATTGAGTCTCGGGAACTCAATACTCAGTACTCAGATTTCATAACTCAGTACACAGTACTCACCAGTATGGGCCATTGTTCATGCCCATAGGGCAAGCCATATTGAGTCTCGGAACTCAATACTCAGTACTCAGATTTCTATCAGTCAAGTACTCCGTTGCATTGTTTATGCCATGCAACCTGAGCTCGACTCAATACTCAGTACTCAGTGTACCAGTATGGCCATTGTCATGCCATAGGCAGCCATATGAGTCTCGGACTCAATATCGTACTCAGATTTCATATCAGCCATACTACAAGGGCATTTTATGCCATGCAGATATTGAGTCTCGGAACTCAATACTCAGTACTCAGTATTCATCACTCAGTACTCAGATTTCATAACTCAGTACACAGTACTCACCAGTATGGGCCATTGTTTATGCCCATAGGGCAAGCCATATTGAGGCTCGGAACTCAATACTCAGTACTCAGTATTCATCACTCAGTACTCAGATTTCATAACTCAGTACACAGTACTCACCAGTATGGGCCATTATTCATGCCCATCATCAGCATGTCTCCTTGATCTTCTTCTCTTTCTCATACACAAGGACGGACAGGAGGACACCAATGAAAACTAAGTACATCAGGATGTAGTAGACAGAGCTGAAGACTCTGATACTGGGAGAGGTTAACACGTATGCACCCTTCGGAAGCATCCTGACAGATACATCAGGAAGAGGGATCGTCTCATTCGTATGCATCTGAAGAAAATAGAAAAAAGAACTTTATCTCAAACGCTCTTCAGGCAAATCTGGGAAAGCTTACAAACAAGAAAGTGAAGTACAGGTCAATGACACACAGACACAGTGATGTGTCGACATACAGCCTGTTCTGGCCCTCATGTTCTTGTGGGCGCGCTTTGGCGACCCAACCATTGTTTGAGCTTCTGTTATTACTAATAGTTTAGCGCTTTCGTGTGTTTGGTTCAACCGCAGTGACGCATCCGTTCGGACCAAACCGTAGCTCGGTTAGGCTTGGTTTCAATGGCGGATTTTGACAAAAAGGTCAACAGAGTTCTTTTAATGGGCCTTGGTCCCATACCATAAAAGCTGCTAACCAGTTTCGCACTTGCTTCAGCACGAAATTTCAAAAAACCATTGATCTTTGAGTATTTTAAGGGGTATTAAATAAGGTAATCTTCCACATTCCAAACTACTCTGCCGCAGTAGATAAACAGGACAAGCTCTTATCTGAGCGAGGCAGACTTCTGCTTCTCAACCTACTACATGGCAGTAAATAAACAGCCAGACAAGTTGTTATCTGAATCGGGTTGTCTTCCGCTTCCTAACCTACTCTGCCGCAGTAGATAAACAGCAGGACAAGTTCTTATGGCCATGTTCAGACGGCGTACTAAAATTAGACCCGAACCGGTTTAACTTTACGAGCAGCGGAGAGTAGTAACAAATAAAACTACCTTGAGCTCAGACAGCTTGAAGTTAAACCCGATACGGTTTATCTTTGGTTTTAAGAGGTCAAACAGCACCATGACCCAAAGCAAAAACATCCGCTACACTAACATAACCCCTCATTTACATAAACAAGCATGTACGAAAGAAGCACACTTTCACAATTTATGGCGTGTTATGCAAACACGTCCTGGGTCACCAGTCACCGGTGAGGACTTAAAACCGGATGTGGTTAACTTTATTCTGTCCACACACCGTGCTAAAAGATAAACCGAAGTGGTTCAGCGTTAAGCCACCCTCGCCAACCGATTTCACTCATTCGGATCAGGTTCAGCCCGATTCGGTTAAGTTTTAAGGAGCGTTCAGACACACATAGTTAAACCCAGATGAGTTAAAACTGCCTTACAACTGATTTTTGTACCGTGTCTGAACAACCTCTATGTCGACTAAGTTGACTCAAACTACCCAGCTGCAGGTGATAAGTGGCAGGACAATTTTTTTTACAAAATCAATCTACACAGCAAAGTACACCTTATCACATTGTATTACCGCAAAACAAAGGTATCATAGCATTGGACTTAATTTTTCCTTACCGAGGCCACAGCATTTTGAAGGACCACCTGAAGAGCTGCAAAACCAGAGAACAGATACTTATTTGCTGGGCAGTTGTAACTAGCCAGGCCGACAGGGAACTGATAACCACGACACGACTCTGATGGAAATAAAAAAAACATTCATTATTCATTTCTCTAAGTTTTTGTTATTGATATATCAACCCTTTTAGCCCCTTCCACACTATACACATTTCATTTGTTTGACCCTTTCACACTTGAATTGCCACCCTTGCAAACTCCCAGGATAAAGCAACCCCCTCCCACCCCCACCCCTGCTTGGGGGTAAGGTCAAGCGAGATAACCCTAGGGCTAGCATACTGAGTGATCAGTTTCCTGGGGACAATCAAATGAAGTGTGCAATGAACATGGGGTGGTGGTGGGGTTAAAATTCCACAGGAATTTCCTGGGGTTTTACTTCCTGGGTTTAGCTCCATAGTGTGAAAGGTGCTTTAGCGACCATAGCGGCCACAAGCGGCTGTTAGCGAACACAATCGGCCACAAGTGGCTGCAAGCAGCCACAAGCGGATGCAAGCAGCCACAAGCAGCTGCAAGTGGCCACAAGTGGCTTGCACCAAAATACCCTTAACAGCTGCTGCAAACACAATCGGCCAAAAGTGGCTGCAAGCAGCCACAAGCAGCTGCAAGTGGCCACAAGTGGCTTGCACCAAAATACCCCTAACAGCTGCTGCAAACGGCCACATGAGTTTACCTCCATCCACTCAACCAATAAGATCAAAGTGAAGGTCATGTCCTGAATTCGGGGGAATCAATGAGTTTTTTTTAACAGAGTGTACTGATTGCAAGTTCATGTTTTTCCATATTATTGTGGGTTTACCTTCCGATGTAAACCTCTCTCCTTGGGCAGTTAGCGGCGTCAGCTCGTATGACATGCGTATCGCCACAGCCAAGTCCTGCGGGAAGTCGCTGTTGAACACAATCCCGATGGAGAACGGCGGATTGTCTTGAGCCGTGAAGTTCCCCACCAGCTCTGCGTCACTGTCGAACGCCAGAAACTCTAGACTTCCCGACCCAAAGAATGCCCGGACACTCTGCATCACCGCTTGGGTGCTGGGCGTGTTGGGTGCAAACGCCCACGGCTTGGAGGCGTCGGGACGAAACGAGGACAGATTCAGAAGACTGTAGTCTTGGAAGTCGTTGTACTCTAGCGGGTTAAACACTTGGGGTCTGGCCGACAGACTGATACCGTACATACTTGCCATGAATAAACATGGCAAAAAAAGCTCCTAGTAAAGAGGAAAGACAAACAGGGCTCAAATTTATTTTGGGGGGGAGGGGGGAATTGACAAGACCACAGGGCCTGTAGCTCAATGGTTTTACTGGACCAGAATATTTTTTTTTAAAAACAAGAATCAAAATGAAAATAAAAAAGAAAAATCATTTATTTGAACAAGCACTCACAGAAGATTTATCTTGTGTGCATACTTCGATACTCGAACCGATTTGAAACATTTGAACCTAATTTTGTTAGGTGTTTTGAACCTATATATTTTGTTTAAACACAAGACCCCCAGACTTTTGTTGTCCGTTCGTGAGTTTACTGCCTGATGCTAAAACCACTGGCCTCAGGCTTGCCGTGCACCTATATGGCACAATTCAATGAGACAAGTTAGTGTTAGTCGATCCACTCTTAGCATTTAAGCACGTAAACCTGCAAGAGAGGCATCAAGTGTCATAGCAACTGAACCACTATCAATTCTTCTTTAAACTTGCTACTGGTTCACTGTATACAGTTTATTGTGATTAATCTGAACTGTGGTCTCGTCAAAATATTTGCATTTGACACACATTTAAGCATCCTACAAGCGTTCAAAATTGTTTAATGAGCGTGCAAACAAAGCAGTCACTGATTGGGAGCCAATTAGTGTTGTTTTTCAGTGCATCCTTTTCAGGCGGGATCGACACTGCACCCTGCCCATGGTAGGGAGGATGAACACCAAGCTCCCTGATTGCTCTTTAACCTTTGGTGATATTTGGCCATATAATGGTCTACTAAAACAAACACACAAGGACAACCCCTGACAATGCACGGCCTAGGGTTCTAGTCCGACCCCCTCACACCTGTCCGGGGTTCCAATCCAACCCTTCACACCTGCCTGGGGTTCTAATCCAACCCTCACACCTGCCTGGGGTTCCAGTCCAACCCCCTCACACCTGTCCGGGGTTCCAATCCAACCCCTCACACCTGCCTGGGGGTTCTAAGCCAATCCCTCACACCCGCCTGAGGTTCTAAACCAACCAGTCTCACCTGAAACAGTAACTTCTTGTCATTCCTCTTAAACATGAAGTTGCGATAAAGCAAGGAGCGTGCCTGCTGCCAGAAAGATGCCATCGTTCTCGTTGGATGACCTTCTGACCTGGCCTGTAAGGAAGTATTGAGATTAAAAAATTGAGGTTTGCTTAATTATTGGAGAGAAAAAAAGAAGAAGAGTATTTTGAATCTGAAAGCTCTTTCATTTTAAAGTTCAAACTAATCATCTAGATGAAAATTTCATCTTAATCACTGTCGAAATTGAGACTATCCTGTTGCACATCTGCTGTGCACTTCCAAAGCTGGCATGGCTTGTAAGTAAAATGCATTTGGAGTAGATAATTTTATAAAAGTCATTGCATGGCTGGTCGGTTAACCACTTGGCCCCATAATAAAATTTCAACGCTTGCCGCAGCTTCAAGCCAAAACCTAAGTTGCCCGATAAAGATGCCGTCTATCTGGAACCATCTCCAGGCCTCGAACGTCGTGTTCAAAAGGGCATGCCAATTTCCCTAAAATGAAGGGCACCCTATGAGAAAAATTTGAATTTGTATTGAAGGTTTTTAAGGGCACCCACAGCAATTAATGTGTTGCCGCGGCAAAATTTGAGGCCTGCATCTCTATTAGGTTTACCAGGCCTCGAATTTCCTCTTTTAAAAGAGAGGGCAAGGCAATTGTCATTTTACAAAGGGCCCTTCTACTGGAAAATCTATTGGGAACTTTAAAAGCGGCACCAAGGACAGACCTCTGAGTAATTTCTGGTCTGGGATCCATGACATGTGCGCTTGTAGACTGTGCTAGTCTTGCACGTATTTGAACTTCTGGGTCTCTACTATATTGAATTCTACATGGGCACAATTCTGTTTCTTCAAATACTTTAGTTTTTACAGAGTTTATGGCTATAAAAACTATATCAAATTGTTGGGAAAGTAAAATTTAGCCATGAATCTTTGTAATGGAACTAAAATCAATTTTACTAATTAACAAAGAAGGCCAATTAAGACTTGACCTCTGTTTCCGGTTACTTGTAAACACCATGAGAAATATTTATTCTTGAAACCTTAAAGAAATTTATGTGCCCTTTAATCGACCCTGTTGGGGTAATATACATGTAGGGCATGTTGAATCTGCCCCTCTGCACCATGGTGTGTTATTTGATTCAAACTCTACAACAAGTACAACTTGATAATCGCACTTGTCATCTAATTAGCACTAATTACACATTTAATAAAAAATAATTAAGTGCGATGGTGAAACAAGTGTTAGTGTGCACCTTACGCTACATGTAGAAATGAAATCCACTATTTTAAGATATTTTTTAATGGTGCCCTCCCTACTTGTGTCAAATGTCACAAAGTGCCAATTCAATAATCACCAGTAATACATGTAAGGACACTTGAGTGTACCCTGTGAATCACTATGCACAATGGTTTATTACAATCACTCACTATATTTTTGTTTGCATCATCAATTTGGAAAATAGTCGACCGCTTGTTACATATGCTTCATTAACATATTAGAACCATAAATCACTGATTATATTTGAAACTAATATACCTTGTCAACGTCCTACCAGATAGATATACGATTGTGCTGTGTGTGCATTAATGAAAAATAGCGTCCATAAACATTAGCGGTAGCCATTCACAGGCGGCTCTTACTGTTCCATTAAGATTGATCACCTCCGAAATTGAAAAAATATGTTAATCAATGACAATATTAACAAAAAGAATTGACAATTTTGCGTAAATAACATGCCTTGAGTATCTTTTATTTATTTAATTTTTTTTCGCCCTTCGCAGTTGAGTTGTAAAAATGTTACTGCTTATGATGATGAAACTCTTTAGGTCTTACCAACACCACGCATTTTTAAAACAAAATAATAATAATTTTCTTTCATAAATTGATGATACTGTCAAACATATATTTATAATATATTTATTTATACTTCGGATTAGGAAAATACACATCGGGGTCAGATTAGAACATATAGGGGTGTCGGAACATACATTAGGGGTGTCAGTACTCCTAGAATTATGAGGTTCGATCCGCTATCGGCTCCATAATAGCGGATCGAACCTCATAATTCTAGGAGTAGGGTGTCAGAACATAGGTTTGTAACCGGTTAGTCAAGGAACCTAGTGCATAGTCACAATTATCATACCCCCCCCCCCTCCATCCTCATGGAGGGTTACGATCAACACAAGTCTATCATAAAGACTAGCTAGCCTCGTACAGTCGTGGCAGTACTACTAGTACTACTACTGTACTGGTAGTAGTACACTAAGTACAGTACTGTACGTACAGTAGCAGTAGTACTACATGCGAGTACTTGTACTAGTTTCTGCTTCTGCTGATGTACTGTACTCAACGCCTGTTGGACTATCTCTGTACTACACATACTATACTGTATACATCATGACATAGTTAGTATTTAGTACTAAAGACTGAGGTCCGACCGTCGACCATGGAGGTAGAAGTACCTCCATGGTTCGACGTTCGACCATCCCAATTCCCTGCTTCTTCTTCTTCTTCCATTAGACTTAGAGTACTGTCCACCATCTGGTGTATTACGTACTGTGGTTGCTGTGTGCATGCGAGGGTGTGGATATATACAGTGCAGGTGGGTGAACAGTGAACATAGAGTGAAGCTAAAAACAACTCGGGCTGGCCTAGCGGAGCTGGGCTAACTGTACACCTTGCTTAAAAGCAGCAAGAGATGCACAGTTAATTAGGTCTTACCACAGTTAGTAATAAAAGTAAAATGGGTGAGCATACAAAAATAGTGGTCTACTTACGGTTTGTGAGGCATGCAATGCTAAGTGTTAGGTTGACTCTCTACCTTCCTTTTTACGAATGAACAGACTTCAGATTCACAACAATAAACAAGTCACACAGCTAGTGACAGAATGACAGAATCTTAAATGCGATCTGTCTACAGTCTGCAGTGGCAGTGACGCCCAACCATACTAATTTATTAGCATTTTAGCAATGATGTCATTAGTCATTGTCAATAACTATACTTGGTTTCCAAGAAAGTAAATTCGCCAGTTGTTTACATTATTTGCATGACTAAGATTAAGAGAGATTCTACAAAAAAAAGAATTCTTCCATGGAAAAGTACGCAGAAGAGAGGATACTAGTACCATGGAGGTAGACTAGTACTAGTACTGGGTCTACCATTATGTAGCCCCGGTATGACCATGACTCATCGATCTTGACATCAGCATCCCAAACCGTGCTGGGTTGTGTGAGAGCTAGCGGTTCGCAGCGTAAATGATAGCGCCCTCTTGTGGGGGGAAAACTGTGATAAATCAACAAGACGGAACAGAATAAAAATAACTGGTCTTTTCCAGCCTCGTTCCTGGTTGGCATGGACGGCCGAATGTTAGCTAAAATTCAATCATGTTAGCAGATAATATGACCAAATTCAACAATTCTGCAAACTATTATTTTAAATGATTACAACCCATGGTTAGTTTCTTTATTTACAACGAATTCAACAATATTTTTGAGTATTTGTGTAACATTGTTACAAACTTCGTATATCTGTTTTTGCTTTGCATTTATGGCTTCCCATAGTTTTTAAACCTTGGTTAGTAAAAACTGGACCATTTTTATTAGGCCTTTGGCGCCCTCAACTCAAGTATGTAACCTGCAAAAGAGGTATCAAGTCGTATGAGCATGCTGGCCCCCTCCATTAATTTCCACGCCAGCTTTGTTAGGATATCTTGGCGACAAACCCAAACCCATAACATGCCTCTGCCAGCTGACGGTGTTCAATGAGCTGAGTAGTAAGGATACAATAAACCATCAAACTTTGCCGTTTTGTGAGAACTTTTCTCAAAATTGAGGTCACATGTTTCGGATAGATGTCCTGATCTTTGGAGTTAGTTTGACTTCCAGCCGTACACAAGTTAATTAGTCCTACTGCACCAAATTCAACTTTGTTTGATTACTTATTTCATTTCATCGAGTAAACGATCAGAATGCCTTATATTACTCCCTTTCTCTTTTTTTCACCACAGAGTGGTGCATAGAACTTGCTCTGTGCATGGAGGACAGAGCAAGTTGCTCTATGGTATGACCTTATATAGCTCTGGTAGGACGTCAGTGTCCGATCAATCTAAGAAATATTCTTACGCTTATCATAAAAATAGTTCACCTCTTATCTATGGTGGCCCTGAAGGGACATCGCACATCGCAAATATCTTAGCAGATATTTGCGATGTCGTAAATATCTTTGCAAATATCTTTGCAAATATTTGCGATGTCGCAAATATCTGCAAAGATATTTGCGATGTGCGATGTCCCTTCAGGGCCACCATACTTATCCCCTGGCACTATCTGGCTTCCGTAAACAATCATTACAAATATTATTCAAGTACTTTACATCGTTATCTTTAATGCAAAATTGCCCCGCTTGATGAAGGAACAAACGTTATCTGCTTCGATCGTTTTACCTACTAACGCGTGATGGCGCCCTTCCCCATACCCGGATGCACCACACTAAATGAAGCTCGCAATAACAACCAATGCTAGATGCTATATATACAAAAATACTCAAAACTATTTAAAAGTTTCTTAGCCTCTTAAAAACAAACCAAATATATTTTCTGACATCTAAACTTCATTTTACTTTTTCATTTTTTTCTTCTTCAGGTTAAACGTTTGGCTTTTGAGCTAGGCTCATCCACTCCCCCTCCAAAAAATTCCATTCGGGTAACAATTTTTTTGTTCAAGTAGGCCTAGCTGTTCAAGGGATAGATGAGATATAAAGACGTCGAAACGGCCCGAATTACTCGCAAATGTTCCTATAAACGATACACAACACCAGAAACGGACAATAAGTAAGCATTGCTTTTACAACAATTTTATTACAACATTATCTGAATGCATGTTGGCAAAAATATTCAATGACAATTACGTAAAAACAACATTACATATTAATAGTTTATCCAGGTGGCAACCACCGGAATCTGACGTCACAGTCACGTGGGTTATTATACGTAAGTCGGGAGAACATACAATGTTACTGCAAGAATAACTGGACGGATTCCTCCATGCAATGAAGGATGGTCCACGACTAATTTAAAACAAATCACATTTCGTTATGTTTAGGTCCGAGTAATTTATGTTTGTCAATAACCATAACAACCCATATCAATCACGTGACAGAAATGTCCTCAGTACATCCCCGTCTGAAACACAACTCCCCCCCCCCCAAAAAAAAAACCCAACAAAAACAAATAATAATAATAAAACAAAATAAAAATAAATAAATAAATAAATAAAACCAAACAATTAAATAAATTAAAACAAAATAAAATTAAGTTAAAGAGGCCAGGTCCGATTTGGGCCGACTTGACTCAAAAATTAAGAGTACATTTTTTTAACAGCTATTTTTTTAGATTCAAGATTGGTATTGCCCCCAAAATACACCAATGTTTAGCGGTTGTTAATGTAAAGTGATTTATTGACGTCCATCGGCAAACAACTTGGCATGTTACATTTATTTTGTTACAGGTATGCTACAGGTGTAAGTAACGCTCGGTAACAAAATCTCATACAAACTTGATAAATATCAATGTTGGAGTTGTTCACCCCAAAACATGTTGTATTCTCTGCAATTGCTGTTATGTGGGCATTTAGCCTATACAAAGAAAATAAACACACAAAAAAACAAAAGAGGCCAGTCACGTGTTTTCCTCCTTATAGACAAACATTAGTGTACATTATCGTCATACATTATCCCAACCAAACAAGGCCGGTTGTTATGGATAACCCTTTTCAAATGAAATTTCTGAACAATGATACGAAACAAAACTGTTGCTTTGTTTTTGCAAAAAAGAAAATGTAGGTATGTTACTTTAGGTGACAATCTTTAAGCTCCCAAATTCAGGCAGACGGTTGGGAAAATTCGGGCACATCAAAAAGAAGGGAAATAGACGGAGAAAGAAAAGAAAACAAAACAAAACTTTTCACCCGTTATAAGAAATCGGTACTTATGTGTTTATCTGTAAAAGAATTCGGCCAAATCACTCTGCTCTGCGGACCCTACGTTTAAAAAGCTTTTATTTTAAAAATAGGCAATGTGCATTTCTCTTTAACAACGAGGAACCCTTTCGACTTTATTTTGTCTGCATGTTCACTGTAACTGTAACTGCAATGACGTAATCATATATTTTTATTTGGGGGGGGGGGGGCAAGCAGAAACAAAGACATAACTGTTGGTGGCTATTTAATGTATCGAACCCTTCATGCATTTTTCGATCTCGTTCGGGGCAAGAGCGGGGGTGGGGGGGGGGGGCTCCCGTCCCCTTACCCTCCCTCTGGTGACGCAACTGATATACCGTAATTCAGGACTCACATTTCCAAACAGTAAAAGCAAAGCAGTAACCAATAATCGATTGAATCATATTATTAGAACTAACCAAGTAATAAAATGGAGGCTCGAGCAGTCTAGCGCATTAACTTTGTAGTCGTGAGTCAGGTCCTCCACTAAAAAAACGCTGTTGAGTTGCAGAGTGTTTGACAATCATTCGTTCTTGACAGCAGACCGTATTTTGAAACAGTTTTTGATTTAAATTACAGCCCGTCATGTTAATAATTGTCGTAATTCCTTTAAAATGCAGTTCCCAGTGTTTACAACTTCACGTTAAGTCTGTTCAGTCATGCAAAAGTCATTCAAGTAAAACATTGTTTGGTCGTCTGTGGTGTCACCGCCCCGCCCCTCCCCCCAATAAAACAATTATCTTTGTTAAAAAATACTGTCGCGCCATTTTGTACAAAAAAAACCCACTCAAATCCTAGCAGAAAAATGTTTGAGCGGGGTCTGTTTTTTTCCCCGGCGCAAGCATGCGGGCAGCTGTCCTTGTTCTTCGGCCGGAACATACAGGCTATAGATAGCGTCGCGGAAAAAAGTGTGCAGTCGTATCACGTAGTCGGGTCACTGTACATGCATCGTGTCGGCTTACCAAAGAATCGAACATGGGTCGCAAACATGAGACAACGCTGGAAGACCCCCAAAATGGGCTTCTCTTTAGTAAAATGTCGACCCGCTTCTCTAGTGCCGTTTACGCCATCCGCAGTTTTCGATAAGATATGGGAATTCTAGATGGTGACTTCACATTTTAGTGGTTGACAATTCGGGCAGCCATTTTTTATTTATTTATTTATTTATATTTTTTTATTATTTATTTGTTTATTTATTTATTTATTTATTTATTTATTTATTTATTTATTTTTTTTTTTTTTTGGGGGGGTGTCATTACTAAGTTTTGGTTGAGTACCACGCGCATTCTTGTTATTCATTTTGTTAGATTATCGTTTTATCCTTCGAGGCTGAACGAGGGTGATGCTTAAGAGAGACTTTTATAGCACTATACACAGGGTGGGGGGGGGGCAGTGGAAATCCACTTTTGACAGCAATATCACCTACTAACTTGTTGAGCATATTTCAAAATATTTAATGGTAAGTGACGATAACATGATTGCAAATGCATAGTTTGTCTCTGGGATTGGTAGATTCACGTGACAAATTTGTTTGCATTAAGAAAGGGCAAGGCCATAATTTGTTCGGGGAAGGAGCTTTTTGATGTAGGCCTAGTCAAACCATTCAATAGTGTGCATTTTCTTTCGATCTCATTTGGGGCAAGGGTTCTGGGTTGGGGATCCCCCTGCCCCCCCCCCCCCCCGCTGGTTACCCCACTGCATACGTGCTAAATGCTTTTCACATTCAATTCGCTCTTGTGAGATTAGTATGACGAGTTAACTTACCAACATGATAGCGCCTTCATGTTGGCTAATGGTGCCACCACTAGACTACAGTCTTAAAATCACTACAGTCCGGCGAACTATAGTCCTCCTATAGTACATGTAAATACTGTTCAAATACACGCACGTTATTAAAGCCATCGCAGAACCTTTCAGCAACTTCGTTCCCATGGATGTGCTGTATCTCCGCACTATTTCTCAGTCATCAACGCGTTCGAGAGGGGGGATCGAGATACGGCACACTGCACACGGGAGCGAGGTGTTCACCATCACCATGGGGGTAGATTATTGATGTACTGTGTAAGTCCCGCGGCCCCCGCGTGAGTACTCAGGGTTGGACACACATGAACGTGCGGGCGTTAGTTACTTTCACATGTTAAAGCGATGTGTAGAGCCCGAGGCTCACAAAAATGTTCGACTACACGCAAGACGTGCACGGGTCTATAGACCTTTTATCATACTGCCACCATCTTGGTCATGTTCCTTGTATCCAAAAACAGTAACGAATGTTAATATTCATTGCACACAAAAATGGAACCAGGCTACTTTTTCCTTCCAGCCTCGGTTTGGTTACAAATATTTGGATGGGAGAAAAGAAAAAACAAAAAACAAGATGGCCACACTATGATAAAGGTCTGTTGTCACATAGGAATGGACCCATGGTCCCTAAAGCAACATGGCAACCATGGCAAACAAACAAACAAACAAGCCGAAACAACCCCAACAAACAAACCAAAACAGGAAAGTTCACCGCACAAAACGATCACGACCCATAACCCCCAAAAGAAGATACCCTCCGATAAACCCCAAGCACCCCGTGTTCTGTCCACCTGAGACATGTCTTATCCTGCGACCACATCATGTGTGTTCTCTATGATTCAAATCCGTCATTGATAAAAAAAAAAACACGAAGTTAAACGTGTTCGTCTATACTGTGCACGTCCATAGTTGATTCCACTTCACCGTTTCTGTCTACGTTTATATAAAGTCATAGCCTCGTTGAGACGTCTCACTCTGAGGTGCCTTGACACAATGTAATAAGAAAGTACTCTGACTTGAGTCTTTGAGACAAAAATAAGGCTCTGGGTTTGTTAGAATACAATAACAGTGTGTCATAATAATATGAAGCAGGGTTCAAGTGAGTATTACAAAACGTGTCCACTCTTGTCTCCTGATCGGGTGCCATCTTGAAAAAAACAACTTCTCTTGAAGTATCACTGTATACAGCAGGCGATCTTGCGTAGTTTCTTATGGATGCTGCTCGTGTCGTCGTCGTCTTCGTCGTCTTCGTCTTGGCTGTTGCGATGCACCTTGGACCGGAGCTGTAGGAGATCACTCCGGACGCTGGGCCGTCTGGCATTCGGGGATACCATACCGCACGCCTCGCTCAATCGCCTCCTCAGGGCCAGCTTCCCGTTGCTGCTGGGCTTCAGCGCTGGGCTGCTGCTCGCGCTGATCTTCCGGTGTAGGGACGGACTCATCTCGCTCGGCATCTTGGCATTCTCGAACAGCGCCTTGAACAGTACGTCGATATTGTAGAACTTCTTGGCGGACGTCTCCACGAAGGTGCACTTCTTGGAGGAATCGAAGGCCCGTTTTGCATCGTCCGTGTTTACTTGGCGGGCACTCTCGCGGTCGCACTTGTTGCCTGCGATCACCATGGGGACGGACTTGGCACCGTTGCTGCATTTCGTGTCCATGATTTGTTTGCGTAGGCGCTGCACCTCACCGAACGAATCTTTGTTGTCAATACTGTATACCAAGATGAACACGTCTCCTGTTGAAAATTAAACCAACAATATCATCATTTTAAATTGAAAATTCGGGGTGAACAAAGACATAATAGAACAGACCTTATGCACATGACGTCATTTAAGTAGGGCGCCCTCGGATAGAGGTCAAAAGAAGGTAACTCATTGGCCCATCCTGTGCTCCTCGCGAACATGGATGTGCGTTTTCCAATTGTCATCTTTTTACCTATAAGAGTGCGACGTGATGACGTCAATGCATAAGGTCTATGGAATCTGAACCTGCGATTTCAAGATTACGTGCTAGCACTCTACCAACTGAATTATGATGGCGGTCTCCCTCTTTTGTAAAAATATTTTGTTCGGGGCGCCGTCAGAATAGTAATTTCTTCCGTCGTCGCAATAGTATTCCAAAATGTTAAATCCTGAAGTGTTCAGATAACACACATTTTATGACGACTATCACATACAAACACAATCATCAAACATCACCTCATTTTGAAAACTCGGAACAAAATAATTGCAATGGAGGAATTTCACCTTCCCGTTTCAAAATACATTATGCCAACAGAGGGCGGTACACACTCTAATTACAATCGGCAGTTTTCTTTCAGCGCACCTCACCCATCAGTCAATAAAGACATGGATGTTGGTTATTTTCCCAACGCGGCCGATTGCATCCGAAGAGGGTTAGTTGTTTTACCACTATTTGCAACTTCCATTGTGAGGGTTTTCAGCTGCTTTAAACATTTTGTTTGTGTTGCAACCAAGTTACTTCAAACTGAAATTTATTTATATTTAGTCGTTATGATTCATAACATCCGTCATTGATCTTTTTTGTTGTGAGGCAGCAGCAGAGTAAATTGTCCGTTTTTGTTATCACAAAAAGGACCCTCTTGGCTTGACCTGCAAGTGTAGGTTTATCGGCACAGAGACATAAAAATATATTACATAAATTAAAAAAATAGCCTGATTGTAATATGTAAATTTATCACAAGGACTCCTTGTCATGTCGAGCTGGCTCGCAACACGTCCCTTCCGGGCAGTGTGGGATTATTTTACAAGAACATTTCAGTGGTTGTCGGTTGCTGAGTGAGCCATATCGCTACACTCCGTCAAATTTGCTTCGTTTGAAAGATTTCATGTCGCAGACGCGATCGTTTAAAGGGAGGATTTGACAATCATGTTTGCGTGTAGCAACTTCCTTCCTCCATGGTGAGCTTTGGCACAGAATAAAGCTCTACAAAAAATGGTTATGTACATCGAGTCCAGAATATGACAAACCTCGTGCACACTGATGTTAAACACCAGTGCTTACTCCAGAGTTGCAAAATTAAATTCGTTAACACTGCCACTGAAATCATGATTTTAAGGCGAGGCTGCTTCTTACATGCACACGGGGCGAAGATTCAACACAATACAAACGGCCTCGCATTTTGGACCCTGGCTGGCACAACGGGGGAATAATTTGTCCTTACGGCGCCCAGTAGCAGGATCAGGGTCCAATTCCATAGAGCTGCTTATAGCAGACGATAGCAACTAAATATCTTTGCTGAGCGAAGCAAAACAATAAACAGAAAACCAGTTGAAAACAGCACATGACATGTTTGCTGGTATAACCATTATCTGGCGAGCAGAAATGCAATTTGGGTGCCAGGCAGCTTTATGAAATGCCCACAGAACACAAATATCTTATATGTTAAATATCGGTTGTTAACAAAGCATATTGACCTATTTCATCTGACGTCATCATCACGATAAAATCTTCGCTTGCGTCATTTTGGGAGTCAGCTTCCCCGCGTGTGCCTGTCATTGACGCTTAATATACAACGCGTGCTCAGTTAGACGCGCGTACTGAACCTTTACTTTCAGAAAGACGGACTATGGATAGACCATAGAGCTATTCGCCTTTTGCACAGTTAGCCATTTGCGTGTAGAGCCTCCAATTGGGGACAGCAGTGAGTAGAAGCATTATATAACTATGTTATGTCACGGTAATGTAATGGCACTTTCATCCAAAGAGATACATAATACAATACAAATGAAGCATAAAGTCGAGGCTCTATACACGCACACATGGCGGATCCATGCAAGTAGCGAATAGTTCCAAAGACCTTTAGTGCAGCCATCTTGTATTTCTTCCATTCAAACAATGTGATCAAACTGAGGCTGGAAGGACAAAGGTAGTCTGGTACAACGAGAACCATTATCTGGTGAGCAGAATTGTTTTGTGCTTTTGCAATGAACTAAGTGTTCATTAGTGCTATTGCACATGGGGAACAAGACCAAGATGGTATGATAAAGGTATCTGGGAGCAGACTGACTGTTAGGGGGGTAAACAGACGTAAACGTTTGTGCACTTTATCATTGGCCTATCGAGATATTTCCACTAACCCTTTTCTGAGAACATCTCAACTTTAAGGGATGTACCTGTGAATCATTTGTTTATGTTTCACCGTAACACCACCGGCATTGTTTACTCGAAATTCCCCAGAAGCAACCGCATTACCGTTGCGGAGCTTCACTTGGAATGAGCTATCCACGCATGCCATCTTAAAGAAGAGGTTTTTTTAGTTATGGATTCTAAACTTCAAAACCTTAAGTGTTACGTGAGAAATTATTTTGTGGCAACGGTACATGACTAAATATTATCGACAAAAAAAAATCGATAAAAAGATTTGTAATCTCACAGCTTAACTCTGGTACACTGTTGGAAATGTGCAGGGAAATAGTACCGTCTGAATTAGGTGCTGCTAAGCGTGGGAAAGTTAGCCCTCCCCCCTCTACCCGCCCCCCTCACACACACCCCCAGCAAAATCGAAATATACACATTTCTCCACAACACACCTCATAAAACAGTGAACAAGTTCTTTCCTTCAAAAATGTAATTTGATGTGAATATATTTGTTCGCAGGGGTATCTGAATGCACTCTTCTGAAATTCAATAATAAAAGAAATAGAGCAGAAGATTCGAAACTTCCATATCGAAAAAACACGGAAAGTGTTTTTATTTTTTCTATTAGATTATTTTCTTTAACCGCTTACAGATTCAGCCAGGGAAGTAGGGATGGAACATAATATAAAAGCTAACAGAGTTCCTCTCATTCACAATGCTTGGAAATCTAGGAGGGTCCGTTTCTTCTCATCAACCAAAATGCATAGAAAGAGTCAAAGGGCTCGTACACACTGTTGTGCTGCGTAGGGCGGATTAGATTTCATTAAATATTGTGCGATTGTTCTCTCTAAAACCCTCACTGAGGTTCAAATAAGAGGTTGAGCAGTATAGGCCCACACTGACTCGATATTAAAAACCAGAGACATTGCCATTTGTTCGCAGCATGTTAAAGGTATTGTACAGGAATGGTGGAGATGACAAAATAGTCGCAGACTTGCTCATGTTTTGTGTGATCAACCAAACAAACCTGTGAAAATTTGGGCTGAATCCGTTGTGCGAGTCAGGAGAAAATGGTGAAAAACCGTGCACAATATTTTCAGCATGTGAAGACATTAAGACAATGTCCTTAATTCTGATTGTAACAACCGAAATCAGCTGTTGCGTTTTTTAAAGGTTTTCAGAAACACTTTTCCCGAATATGACTTCATAAAATTAAACAATGGTGTTTTTATCCTTGCCAATCCTGTAATGCTGGATCAGTAATGATCCATCCACTGTACTTGTTACACCATGCATGATCAAATGAGAAGGGTATAATATCTGGGTGAGTAGGTTCGATATTTAACTCAGACAGAATAGACTCTATAAATGTGAACTAAATTTTCTGGCTACAGAGAGATGCAACTTGTAAGTTACAATCTATAGGAAAACACGTGAGGGGTTCAACACATAATAACACAGCGTGTACAGGTGAAATGGAGAATTCCCAATAAAGTGAAAACTAAGAGGAAGCTCCATGTAGGGATTCTCAAAATAGTTTACATTCCCGATTGATATGTACGCTTCCACCATTATAAGGGTCAAACTAAACCATCAGTGCTTCGCCCATCAAAGCAATGTCTCACACGCACGTGATGGATCCACAATCACGAACGAGGTCCCGAAAACGAAACCCCTCAAAACCAGACAATTTGCAGTTTGTAAGCCGCGTCATGATGAGTTGGTGCAAATTTAGGCCAAGTGGCAGATGTGCAGGACGATGTTGGGTGCGTTTTATAGGGACAAGTGTTCCAATCACGATTTGGCGTCTTGTCTGACTTGTCTCCGGAGACTGTGTGATCGGGATGCATTCCTTCTTCCGAGATCAGACAAAACGTTCGCTTCATTAGGGAGAGGGGGAGGGGCTTCAACATGATTCTGCCATTTAACTTCCTTCCGTTCTATTAGCAATGTTCCCAAACCGAGGCTTGACGGAACATATAGTCTGATCCCTTCTCTGTTACAATGGCAACAATCATTGTAACCGTACTTCTGCGCGAGGTATGTGAAACTTGTCTAAAATGGCACCGAATCACAGACGCACACTACCACAACGTCTAGACTGTGGCCGAGTGGTCTAAAGTGCACCGGGCTCAAGTTCTAATGGGTGGGTTCGATTTCCAGTCATGAAACTTGTGTCCTTGAGTAAAGGCACTTGACCATTAGTTGCTTCTCTTAACCCAGGTTTATACATGGGAACCTGTAAGGGCTGAGTCATTATTGTGCTGGATTAACCCCAGTTAGCTTGGGGTTTCCCAGAGAGTTGATAAAGTTGAGGAATCTTTAAGTACGCCCGATGAACAGGGTTAATATTGTTGTAAACTTCCCCATTGTTGTTCGTGTTTTTACGAGCAGGGCAGCTGAACAGGATGAAGCATCTTACGAACCGTTTCCATGGAAATTGCTTTTGAGGAATCTGTTACAATTCTTATCTATTTTAGTCTGACCACGTTCTGGTGTGCAAGAATACCAAGTGCAAGGTACCCAAAGGCGTGTATCTGCGAGGGGCGATGTCAGAGACTGTACACTACAGCGTTTGTTGATTCTGGGATCGATGCCGTCAACACAGAACACACGAAAAGCTTTTCGCACTTGCCCCGTGGAGGGCGTGCTGCATTACGAGTACATACCACCATCCCCTCGACAAACCTGTGCACACATAATATACACAATCTATGCGATGTGCATATCACATACGCTCCAAGGACTGCAAGAAGGGGGCACAATTGTTACAGCTTGGGAATTTGTCACATGTTTCGATTTTGTGAAGACTCAAATTATTGATCGCAAGCTTGACACAGTACTTATTTTAAATTACATTGGTCTGTCGTTTAGTTTGGACTGGGCTCAGAAGACTTTCCGTGCTATTGTTGGGTTGGCGGTTCAAATCCACATTGGACCTCACCCGTGTTTTTTTTTATATTAATTTCTTGGATATATCTCTAATTATAATATTGTATTCATGTGAGTTTTCGTTTTTTGGACAAAAATAAAAAATTTAAGATTTCTACACTGGCCCCTTTTCAGACCTGCGAGCAAAAATAGTTCACAGTTTCATTATCCGAATATATATGTATATATGCATACAACATTCGCGAGAATTCTCTGTCCAAGTAGAGAGTACAACTTGATCAGACTAATCTTGTATAGAAACCTTATTAGCTTATAAATTGTAAGGCCACTAACAAATTTTGTAGCTTATAAATTGTGTTACATTTTTGGAGAAAAAAGTGCGGGTAAAGTTCCCAGCAGAAAAAGACCACAATAATAATTGGTTCTTATGTAGCGCACATATCCTAGTAGCTATAGACCAATGCGCCTTACAACATTATTATACCTTTACATCGAGGATACTTTTAGGCAGCTCCTCTAACTTTCTCAACTCCCTGGGGAGCCTCCAACTCAAGCTGCTTAAATTGGCGCCAAGGGATTAATCCAACACAATACTGTCTCAGCCCTCTCAGGTTCCCGTTTATATACCCGGGTTAAGAGAAGCAATTGTGGTGAAATGCCTTGCTCAAGCACACGAGTGCCATGACCGGGAATCGAACCCACACTCCGAAGATTCGACCAGCGGCACCGGCTCAGGCCACGACACTCCGCAGTGTCCCGGTGAAAAGCCGTAGCGAGGACGGAGAGACGCGCCACACTTACAGTGTGTCCATACGGCGGAGGCCAGCCGCGCATGCATTATTATTGCCGGGTCTAATTAATGATGCACTCGAAAGCTATATGGGATATGAGTGATGCCGTTCAACAAGAGTGTAGAGCAGCAATCACATATGCGGCAAGGGGGACTGTGAATCTCGCTTGATTGAACTCAAATGAACTCTCTTGGGATACAGGAGTAAGCCTATGACGACCTTGTGCATCAAGGCAACCGTGAAGGGAGAGGGGAAAAAACAGAAGAAGATGAAAATAAATCTGATGAAGTTGTTCACGGAGGAATAACTGATGGAGAATTTATTCCAGTAGATCCAACAACGTGAACTGCGCTGGAACGGGATACCTGCATGTCGTGACTCTCATTGTTCAGATAAATTGAACTCAACAAAGAGTTCAAGTTAATGCACCCTTACTATAAATGCAGAAAAACAGCGAGGTGCCATTTGGGAAAAAATAAGAATAAATCTTGTTCAGATTCGGGGCACGTGGCCCATTATAATCATATGCAAGCAGCGTCGTTAATAATAATATACAATTAGCCGATGGAATACTAACCGTTTCCTAATTTGATTTACCAATCCGAAAGCGAGTGTTATAATAGGCTGCATTGCATGCGCAGTGTTTTGAAAATGCACAAATTGCGGTTTCCGTTACATCTTAATGGGCGCTGCTGTAGGGAGAACATTCACAGCAACGGGCATGGTATATTTTGGCGGGGAAAACATTCAGTTTCAGCTACTTACAAAAGGGCGCTAACGAAAGTTCCATATTTGTATAATGTTGTTGCGTATGTGCATGATGTAATGACAGATAAAGGATTGTTTGTACTAATATAAAACTATGCTGTTGGGAATGTTTTTGATAAGATATCTCCACAGTCTGATATAAATCTATGTGCGACATGATGCCGCCGTTAGCCAATGAATATTTTCCAATTTTATCCAAGTGCCATCCGAATAGTCAGTATTTATGAGGTGATATTGCATTAAATATGTACATGTCAAATTGACTTATGTGCAGAGTAAAGCGATACGACGTACCGTCGGTCGTAGGCCCTGCGTAAGGATCGATTTCCCAGTATTGATTTCCGAGTATCGACTCGGTATAATGCTGATATTCACTGCGTTTTCCGCCGTCAGTTTTCACCGCAAGTGTGAGTTGTCTTTCCATGCTAATTGTACAGCACATGACATTTCGCCCCGAGCGCATTTTGGCCACAAAAAAGGCCAGGTCGGTTGATATTGCACATCGCTGTAATGTCGTTTATCCGCTTCATGCGCGGTATGGTGAGGGCGCCCTTCATTCAAGCTTTGTCGCCTACTGCGAATGGTATGATTTATTGTTGTAGATAATTGCTGGGGAATATACGACACTGCGCGTGGACACTATCAATGGGATGAATTATTGGTGGACGCTTAAAATACAAGTCATACCCATGAACGCTTTTTCAGTAATGAGTCCCACTGCAAAAAGAGAGTCATTGGTTGACAAATTGCGTCATAATAATGTGCAACGAATGGGCAACGAATGGGCAAGGTGACGACAAAGATCTGTTGTTACCATTGACAGGTAGATTTGTACCGAGTAGGAAAGTGCAAGCTGAGGGTAGCTTCACAAAAAAAGTACCCCGAAAACAAAAGAAATTGACTCACATAAATTAAGTTATCAATGAAGTAAATGTAAAAACAACAGAATACCTCTTTACTTCGGGATATTAACTCAAAGTTGCACATACAATTGGTCTTTACAGTTAAGGCCGGTAGTCAACCGATTCATTTTTGAGCATGATTTACGCGAGTCTTTCCTCCGAATGTTGCTGTTGTCTTTCGAAGCGTATTTCGTGACCAGCTGGTGGGAGAACATCATTTCCTCCGTGTGTGCATTTTCAGTCGGGTTCAAACGAAGGAGGACGGAAAAGCTAATTTATTATTCGCACATCACACGTAGTCCACTTCGTGCTGGGCACTATTGTACCTCGGAGTCCAGCCGGACAATTGCAAAGTCAACATGCCCGAACCTCGATCGTTTCTTTGCGTGTTTGCCGCAGTCACGACGCTCGGCAAAAGACAAATTTACCTTCCCGCAATTCATTTTCCTGGCACAATGTATAGAAGGTCCGTCGCTAACAAGAGTACATGTGCCACCCTTGGACCCCCAGACGTTTGTTCATTAAAGCACTGGCTTCTCGTATTACGGGTCAGTTTGGCAGGCACGACACCCTTTAGTCCGTACTCATGTGTAAACACGTAAACGATGAAACCGAGGCAGCCGGCTAGCTACTGACAAATAAACAAGGGCCCAAATTCTCAACAAGATAAGATCAGGGATGGGATTTGACGATTGTGAAAATTACCTAAAATTGCCTCAGTTTTCCCTGTTTTCTCAACCAGGGACCTCCAAGATGTCAGAACTCAGGAGGTTTACAGACTCTGTGCATCACCAGAAAAAAACACAACTACAGGTTTGGATACAGTTAATACCTAGATACAGTATGGACGCATTCTTTCTCCCTTTGGTGACTGCTTTAATACTTCTTTCAAAAAATGTTTGGAGGCTCAAGGAGATTTTGAGCAAATCCTGACATCAGGAAAAATCCCAAGAAATCACATGCCTGTAAGATAGTTTGTTGTGTGAAATCACATTAAGATTAAGTCGTCGTCTAAACTCATCTTCAGATTAAACTGGCTTCGGCAATGGCTATGGCTAGATCGCTAAATGCATGTCCAATGCTTCCAATGTCCAATGCTTCAACGTTGTCAGCCGTAGCCGAAGTCGCTTGATTCCGACACGGCATTTAGCTCTTTGTAAAATCAGGCCTCGTACTCCCCCGATGCGTGCCTTATCTTGCATCATTCGTTATTATTGATTTGACCATACTGACACACAGGGACCCAGACATCGACTGTCACTCCGCAGCCAGACAAAAAAAGGCATAACGAGCCACAAATCTCAAACTGCTTTCTGAAAAACTTATCTAATCTTGGCAAACTTATTTCACATCATAATAAAACATTATTTTCATCGTTCATAACAGCTAATCTGCTTGTATGGTTATACCCCATTATTATAGACTCTTGGCCTTCGACCAAAATTGTTTTCTGCGACGCAATGCCTTTGATGTGGTTAAGATTAAGACAGTTAGAAGGAAACCGATCTTGTCTTCCTCCCAAGATTGTGACGAAGATTTATTCTGACGAGGGCCGATCGAATTCAAGTCTTCACCCCCTGGAGGATTGTGTCCATCACGTTGTTAACGAGTAAAAGCAAGCAACTGCCTCCACCCAGAGACCTGGCTTCGATTCTTCATGTATTGTTCATTCTATTTACACTTCTACCCGTACGTCAAAGATTTGTGAGAACACAAATGACTTGACCTCAAATGTAGACGTATTTTTATTGCTGGATATCATATTATTTTTAGGGTAAAATAATATTAACATTAACAAAACAAAACAAACAAACTTGAAACTGAATTTACTTGGTCTACATACATGTAAATCTGAAATCGTTTCGGGAATGAGATGCTTTTTGTCCGAGATTCATTCTCGAGAATTAATGGCTATGGAAACTTAGGCACTTCCAGAGCAGACTGGTCGAAACGTTGAGAGTAAACCAACAGGCTCTGCTCAGAGCTATTAGGGAGTTCTCTTATGGTGTACTACAAAGAATACTTGATATCCTACTCGAATAATCGCCCCATGTAACAGGATATACAGATGAGGTGATTGGCATAAAAAAAAGAAACATCAGAGCTGAACCCCTGCTCTTCTATTCCACGATATTTGTTTTTGTTTAATAGTCACTACCCATCAATTATACGGCTGAATCTACAAGAAGGACAAAGCAGTTATATATCACATGCATTAAGACCGACATGGCCGGGATTCGAACCCACTTTATGTCACAAGACCACACTTGAATACGAACTACCACCCTGGCACAACACTCTGTGTACGCATCATTCATAAGAGTATCATCTCAACTCTAGAAAAATGCACACTTCCAATGTAAAAAGAAACTGACATTTCCAGCAATTTATAATAATTTGATCAGAACAACAATTCATGCAAATAAAAGCTTCGTGTAAGTAATGAGTGAGTCGACAATTTGGGTTTATTTAAAGCAGCCATCTATCTGTATTTTCTCTGTGATATGCTATCAGAGACTGACACGAGTAACCAATCTTTCCCAGTAGTTTAATCCAAGGCCCTGCTCTTATAATAGCTAAATGACACGCACGTGCATCGAATCGCATTTTTAAATCCAACCGTTAATCTCCACTACACGATCGATGTCATTAACTGGCGCACAATGCCTGTATACAAAATATAATGTGATCCACGATAACGGGCGAATCAAAAAAGCGCAAAAGAACAAGATGGCCGTGAATTCACTCTTATGTAAAATTCACGCTCAAAATCTTGATTATAAAATGTCTATTATGGGCGGGAGACAAGATGACCGTCACCTAACCACTTAGCAGTGGTCAGTTCGTGCAGGTATTTTTATTCTCCTGCAGGAATGCCCTTGTGTGGCCATTTTTTTTAATATTAAAAGTAACCGTGCCACAATCTGCCATCGTGTATCGGTGAGTAATCTTCCTAGAAGAAAAAAAAGGCAATGTGATTGTTATGAAAACTCCGTTTCCACGGCAACATGATGTAGCGATTTTGCACCCGTGAAGAGGTTCCCCGGAGGCAGTGTTGTGGCAATGAAGCGAGGAAATGAGCTTTGTTGTGGGGCAACGATCTGCAATAAGGGTACCGTCAAGCATTAATTGGCGCATGAAAACAATATATTAATGGGAATACAATGTCGTAAGTAACGGCTCTGCGGGAAATTTCTACTAAAATCGAACTTTTCAATTTGTCCCTTCTTCAAAACCCAAGCTGTCTACCTAGCTATTTACGGGGTTTCCCGTAGAACAGACAAACGCTGTTATCTCGAATAACTGTGGGAAAACCCGTAGATGACCAAGAAGGTAGTGTCTTTCTTTTTACTCTCACTACCAGTGATATGAGTTGGGAAATATGACAAGATATATATCGCAATCAAGAGAACAATGTGCTCTTTCCAACATAGTTTGTTGGGATGAGTTTATTTGGAAGGCAGTAAATAATCAATATTTATTGTAATGCACCAATAAGCGCGCTATGGTATGAACAGTGTGTACTGTTGACCAGCCAGGTGGTGGATACATCGTGGTTTTGCACTTTAAACAAAACAACGTAAATATAGGATGCAATTACACGCTCATTCGAGAGACTTGACTTCCAAGAAGTGTTCAGCTTTATGTAATACCTTTTAAAACATTCGTCGAAGGTTAAAAAAGAAAGAAAGTATATTTACAGCGTCTTTGCTATAAACTTTAGATCATTCAATGATTTATTGTTAGGCACTTGCACCCCGCTACAATTTAAAGTAACATGTCGTAACTCAAACCAAAATATTCCTGATTTGACACCTTTCTTAATTTGAACGCGCCTAAGAAAACAGCGTTCAATCTTGAAATCGTAAATTGCACCGTTATAACAGCAACTTTAACATCTGGGGGGTATTGGGCCTAACAGAGACAGGTTATCATGGAGATCGTAAAACTGTAAGACAAAAGTCTCATCACAGATATACTTGCAAAAACGAATGCATTGATAAGCACTACGGCTATGTTTTCAAATGGGTCTTGGGCGCCCAAATGACCGATGCCTTCCTTAAATAAAGAGTTGACTTGAATGTCAACTATCGAGCTTTGAATTGTGTTTTAAAGACTTTGTCATCTTTCCTATAAAGGTGTGGTCGTCTATAGAAAAAGCTGAAATACACCCGCCAAATTTGCGTGCACGTGTTTCTGTCTGTTGATATCTCATTATGTTTTAAACTCCTTTTTATAATGTTTAACATCAAATGAAATTAATAAAATGAGTCTATTGGATTCAATTAAATCATAACGAGGCAAATTTGAAAATTTCCCTTTCTCTTTTTTTCCCCCGCACAGAACGCGTACCATATGTTAGGGTACACTGTTTTTTTTTTGTGTGTAAAGCTTTACAGAAATTATGCAAATCTCCAGGGCTTGCGTACCGTGTGGTAAAAGGACAGTTCTTCAATGCTTATAAACACAGTCGACAATTCCAAAACGATAATTAAGGTAAATAAACGGTTGTTTGCTTTGTGATCTAATGTTGAATCTATTTATCCCTTAATCAAATTATTCACCCGATGGAGAGTGCAATCCTAATTATTTTCAGGACATTTTACCAATGACTACAGTCTCTGATCAGCTTTCATAAAGGGCATCTGTTTGACTTTTGGACGGACTGTTGTTTTAATATATTCAACCGCGACCTCTCAGGGCAGCCAAATGCCGCCAGAGGAATCTAATTAGCATAACACCCTAAATCCTGGATAACATTTTGTTACATTTGCATAGTAACTAGATCTGCCTCGGATAAAGCCACTATTTGTTTAATAATAGCCAGGCAGGTATATCCCTGGATTCAACGTAAAGAGACCCTGGACCCAATTTCATATAGCTGCCTTTAATTAAGCACAAAAAATAGCCAAGCACAGCAAAATTATGCCTACCAGAATAAGGTTACCGGCCAAATGATTCCACACATATAATCCGTGACTGGTATCCTGCTCATTTTTGCTTTAGCAGAAAATTGTGAAGCACTAATTGCTGCTTAATTGGGCCCTGGTCACCCCGACCCAGAAATGGGTCAGGCACCATGTGACCCATAATCTGGGTCAATCCTGACCTGGGAGTTTTAAGAGTATACCTAATGTACAGCCTAATCTAAAAAAACAAACAAAAAACAAAAACGAAAGAAATACAAATCTAGGTCAAGATCAAAAACCCATAGAGTAAAGTTACAACCGAAATCCCTCAGGACATCTGCTTAATGAACTCCATTGATACTCATTCTAAACTTTTTAAGAGCAGTGAAACAGTGTGTCGTTTTGTTTCACCTTGTGGTGTTTTTTTTACACGGGTTCATGCGTTTTGCAGGTCAACATCGTCATTTAAACGTGGAACACAAATCTGGGACAAGAACTGACCCAACCCTTTTCTTTTCTTTTACAGTGTTCCTTCTCGACGATGAAGGAACATGAGAGAGAGAGAGAGAGAGAGAGAGAGAGAGAGAGAGAGAGAGAGAGAAGAGAGAGAGAGGAGAGAGAGAGAGAGAGAAGAGGAGAGAGGAGAGAGAGAGAGAGAGAGGAGAGAGAGAGAGGGAGAGGAGAGAGAGAGAGAGAGAGGAGGAGAGGAGAGAGAGAAGAGAGAGAGAGAGAGAGAGAGGAGAGGAGAGAGAGAGAGGAGATGATGGCATCTCCACAGCGCCAGCAGGCCGAAGGCGCACTTTAAGTTTACAATTCAAAATCGAAGACCGTTATCTCCACTGAAAATAGAACCCGTATACTTAGTGCGGTCAATAGTCTCACCTCAGCTCGTATTTTCTGTGATGACATTGGGTACGTGCCACAGCAGTCGCTTTTTCAACACGTTTGCCCATGGCGAAAGTTTGTGCTCGTATGTGTTAATTGAGAAAAAGGCCATTCCACATTCTACACCTCTAATCCTTATATGGAACTCATCATAAGTTATTTCCTCTTCGCCCCAACCACCACGCCCCCTCCTTGAAAAACATTCACATTAATAAAACGTTGTTTGAGCATTAAGCTACAAGCAACTTTGTATTAAAGTCTCCATTAAAAGCTGACAATAATTATTACTATTTCAACGATCTCCTGCACATCACTTTACATCAAGTTGTTGTTAATAATTAATTTCAACCGCGGCACTTGATACGTCATAGTATACGATCGAACAAAAGCTTACATTTCTTTATGGCTTGGTAATATTTAATTGCAGATTTTAGTTCACGAATCATTGAAGTTAATATATTCTCCCATCAACTGGAAGCACACCTTTTTACATCCTTTTTTTCTCTCAATGTTCTTTCAATACTGGCTGCTCGTTGCAATTTTATGGTCAGTTTAACAGAAGTTACGGATCGGGTACATGGATGCGTTTACACGCATTATTCACATGTTGCCTGTAGAGGCAACGATCGAGGACATTGATGTTTTGAGACTGCGAAAGGATATCCTTGAGAAAGATCTTGAAAAGCTATTCCAAAACTATTTCGAGTTTTGTACGATAAAGACGATATTATGAAATCTAAGGGGTGAATACATACACCAAATATTGACTCTCCTGCGGTAGCATGGCATAGGCCTACAGGCCGAGGTAATGCGATTGTGCATTTTGATGATACAAACATGAAATTTGGCACACAGTCAAAGTATATGTATTGAGAAAGAAATCCGACTAAAGGGCCATCGCACACGGCGGAGGTTTTTGAGAAGGGCGCCCTCAAGAGTATTTCCTTGCTCAGTCCAATCGCAATCCTAATTATTTGCTTTGAATGATACACGCCCGATTCGAGTTATTCAATTACAGACCACAAGCTGATTAGATCTCAGAGGCTGCTATAACATCAGTGCAGTCATTAAGAAAACAAATGGCAGTGATTTGATGACCGCTACTTGAGGAGAACAACATTATTTGAGCCCAAGGCCTTTGGTTGTCTACGGTGTAATCTACTGTAAGAAACCGTCTCGTCCGTTCGTTTTAATAGCATTACGTCCTTGCTTTGATTGTCTTAATTAACTTTTGGTGTTGGGGTTGGGAGGAAGTTAATAACATCTCTTCCTAGGTGTGGACCTCTGACCGATTACAGACGTTGGTCACAGTTACTACTAGCGAGTAATGTACCGGGATCATGAGACAACATCGGAGACCTTGCAAACAAAGTCCAATGAGGAAATTCACCGACACAAATCAAAGTTTGTTGTGTACCTCTCGGTTTGTTCTCTATCCAGTGAAGACTATCAGAGCATACTGATCGAAACGTTGACTTGTAACACAAATGGTTCTCTTCATAACCACCACAAGACATCAGCAGAAATTCACGCACATCGTGTTTCAACAAACGTTAACAAAAAAATAAGTTTATAAATCTCACTACTACGTCAAGTATTAAGCTTCACAACGTCAATGTGTGGATAAGAGATCTGAGAGATAATAATATAATTTGGGAGGCTAATCGTCCTTTAAATACTCACAGCTGAGAAGCTGAATTGTGAAGGACGCGCCTACACCGTGTTCGAACCGCAGGCATGCATGAAGGGAGCCGTTGGCAGCCATAGAGCACAGCCGGAGATCGAAAGTGCTTGATTTTGTTTTCGGAGGGAGGGAAACTGGAGGGCCCGGAGAAAAAAACCTCGTGGCATACGAGAGAACCAACGCACAAAATGGCACTGGCCGTTAGAAGCAAGGAACGAAACCAGGCGCGAGGCCACGGTGGTGAGTGGCCACAGTGGTGAGTGGCCACAGTGGTGAGAGGCAAGCACTTTACGCCCCAGCCATCCCGAGCCACTCAGATAGCTGTTTCTGCAAAAACACAAAACAGCCCAAAAAGTTCGAGTCTGGTTAAAAAAAACATTCGGTTCGAAGCAGTTAATTGAAATTCCACTGCCTTCCCAAAGCCGGTAGCCGCTTCTTACTCAGGTTATGTAACACCTAGAAACACGTATACCTGACGTCATCATCAAAACAATCTTAATAGTTAAGCCATTTTTCTCCCTATGTGCTAAACATTGTAGTGCACGTTTTAGACGATACAGCATTTACACGCATACGTGCGTTTTACGTGCAATGGGCCTCCCAAAATGGCGAGAGTGGCCGACAGTATTGGTAGAAGGGGTCACTGAGATACGAACCACCAACACTCTGACGTCACTTAGATTAATACAAAAAGCTCCTGATTAGAAGCTGGCACGATGTGATGATGAAAATGTGTTCACAATAATAGCTCAATATCAAAGTCAGAACAGCAAGCACATTTCAGAGCACGAACCTCATTTCTGAAACTGGTGCAAACGCAAACCAAGAATCGAAATTGCTTACCAGAAATAAAACTGTTATTCACATATTTTCTTTGGAATGGCCCCAATGTTGTTGCTTGACATGGTATGAGATCCTCAACAATATTAGGTAGGTCTTTAGAATTGAGCACAGATTAGTCTTACGTTTACACAGGCTATTGGTTACCAGTGATAAAAGAACACAAAAACAAAAAGTCTAAAAAATACGCTATGACGTCATCACTGTCGTTCTAATTTCAGACAAAAGAGCTACACTCTAAAAACTGACCTGGAAACTGGTTGAAAATGGGATTTTAACTCAGATTCTGCGTCCGTTTGACCAACTTATGGGTCATTTGGACACGGATTCCGGGTCCATACCGACCCAGAAAAGGGTCAGGCCCCACGGGAGTCCGGGTCAATTACGACCCGGGAGTTTTTACAGTGTTTCAGCCCGTGACAATGGCCCTTTAATGTCGTGGTCTTAAACTCGACTGTCGTCAAGCTTAAATGCAAATAAAGCGATCGATACATAAGTGGGAGGTATCGATCGAATTGCCGCCAAAAATTACACCGTCCCCCAAGTCAATTTCCTCCATAAACACATCAGTAGCCTTGCACTTTCCAGTTCGATTTTTTGTTTTTGTTACAGATGTTCTTTATGAACACCAATTTGTATACGAGTTCAAACATAGTGCAGATAAGGACTCCGGCACGGTACACTGCAACTTGTATATTATAGCGTGAGTAACGCTACAAACACCCATTGGTTGAAGGGGCGAAACGATCACCACTATCGTTGTCAGTTAGCTTTCTATTGGGAAAAAGAAAACAGCTTTTCGTTTAGATTGTACTCATTGGTAACTAGGCGCTTAATTTTGTGTGTGTACTGTTAGAAACACACGTGTTGTTAAAAGCAAAACAAAAAACATTCACCCGCCATGTTGTTTCTTTGCAATGCAATAAATAAACGAGCATCTCATTTTGATTGTGCTCATTCCGTCAGTTTATGTGCGCATGGTGTTACTGCTCTTCATTCTAAACTGAATGTGAACTCAATTGACTTTCTAGAGAGGATGCACTAAAAGCTGCATTCTTTGCTAAATGCAGTTCATCGTCATCGTTTGTCTACTTTGACCGGCCTTCTTTCTGAAAACTGCTCAAACAAATCCAGAGTTTTGTTTTACCGTTGGATATCCATTGTCGGGTACCATTACTATTGCTAAGTAAAGGGAGGAAAATATCAGCCGTGCCCTTACATATATTAAACTGGTGTCAGCTGCTTGTTGTGGACAGCCAAGACTATTCAGTATGCACTGCAGATCGTTGGGAGAGGCGTGCTTTATTTTCCAAGAGTTAGAGTTGGGCGATTCAAATCACTATAGCAAAGCGACAATAACAGGTCTCGTTTCGGGGCGTAAGGTGTACACTCTGTAAATGTGAGAGAAATTCTTACTTTATAGTGATAAAGGCCTTCGAAAATAATGTAAGAGATACAATCACCAGCCCCTTTCGGGTGAAATTGTATTAGTATTACACCACCAGAAGCTGCACGCGTCGGATCTATGCTACCTCGTCCCCCGAAATGAAATTATGTTTCGGTTTTGCATGTTAGGTTAAAGGAATTTACATCGAAGGGAAAATCAAGCCAGACTGCTGAGAAGGACAACAACAAAACAGAAAGAGCAACCATTTTTTTCTGATTAGATAATTACAGAGCCCTTTATCCATGGTCGTTACGGAACGGGGAGGAAGTCCAATCAGTTACCACGTCTCTTTTTGTAGTTTATTCCCTTAGCTAAAAAAAAACAAAAACAATGCGGCAGAACGAGATGTCAAAGTACTGTACATGATGAGAGATTATTATCATTAGTATTTTTTTTTTTTTAGAGTGACCGCCATGCTAGTTCGCTGTCACCGGGACAACGCCTCATTCACTTACGGTGCCCTCGCGCCAACAAAATAGAAATCGGCCCTTGAAAAGCCGCTAGCTCGTTTCCCTGCCCGTCTGCGATATAAATGAATACCTCCTACTTCCGTAGCACATTGAAAACCGGCAACACTGGCTTCAAAAAAAAAAAAAACTATAAAGAAAACAGCCGGTCAAAAAAAAAAAACAGACGGTCAAATTTGAATGTCTATACACCGCCCGCGGGAGGCACGCGTTAAACATGCCGAACGGATTTTCTCCACGATGTGTTTTCTTATTCTAACATGAGGAAAATGAATTCGATTTGTCTAGATGTTGGTCTGGAAACACAAGGACGACTGCAGTTTAAGGCGAGCACCCTCGTTCGCTCACCTCCCCTTTGAATATAAATCTTTGCGAAGAGCGCTGAACAAACCAATTACAGCCGCTTAAAAAATGTATACATGTTTGCTTTAATAGCATACCGCGTAATGGGACCACCAGTCAGGAACTCAATACACCATGTGATATTTTAGCTGGCTGCCCCTTTTCCACAGTCAAGTTTTGGGGTGGCAATATCAATGTCAGAAACACGTGAGGTGTACACTCTAAAACCAATAGTTGACCCGGATTAGGTTGCCGTGGGGCCTGATCCAATTCTGGGTCAGTTTGACTCGGAATCTGTGTCAAAATGACCCGGAAATTGGTCAGAATGACGCAGAATCCGAGTTAAAAATCACTTTTTTTTAAAACCACTTTCCGGGTCAGACATTGCTCAAAGAATCAACTTTAAAAATACTACTCTCTGACACTATCGGTTGGCAATCGCGCACTAGCCAGACGCACAAACGCTCGTCACGCCAACATCAACCCACATACAAAAAGGCGCGATTTTCCCTCACTTTGCACATGCACGACATAAAATTTACATATTTAATGGAAAGGGTCTCTTGGCCGAAAGTGCCCCCCAGAAAAAATATCGATACATGAGCATGATTTTCGTTGGTTTGTGAAACAAATATATTTTTCCCTGTCAGTCTCAGTCCTATTTGGCAAATTTGTATTAATTTTTACAAAATGGCTACGTCCCTCAGAAGGTCGATGTGAATAATCGACAACTGATTATCTTTCCTTTATGACCAGTGTACATTAAAAGCCGAATACTTTCTTTAACCTACGCCTTCAAAACGCTTTCATAACAGCGTTAATGTTTAGTTCAACTATCCTAACCAATGTCTATATATGGTGTTCTGAAGTGTGCACTTCAAAGATCAATTCCTAGCGTGTTTTTTATGTGTGTCTGGTTTGCGCAATTTGCGGCAAGGCAAACTAGAACAACTACCCATCACATCATCTTCTCCTCCGTCGATAAAGTAAAACATGGCCAGCCTCTCTCATCGCGGCCACTTCTCTCTGAATTCTGTGCCCACATTTTAGCCGACTTTCGCGGATCAATGCACGCTGATGAAATGCACGCACATCAAGCGACGAGCCCCTCAGCAACCTGCAATTCTGTAGTGATTGCTCTTGGCACGTGGAATAACGCTCTATTAATTGCGTCTCTGTTGTTTGCAGCCGCGTGTTGCTCAAGAGCTTTTCAAAAAAAAAAAAAAAAAAAAAAAAGAGAAGGAAAGAGAGAGAGAAAAAAAACGATGATTGATTTTGCCTGGACAAAGAGCTGGCCCAGTTCCACCGCACGTCTACTCTATAGGAGGAAATATTCCACAGCAATTATACAGTGCGCCGTCAAAGGTTTCTTCGTTTCCGTTGATGATATTTTTTACAGTTGCAACAATTCCAGAGTTGCCTTTGCTTGGGACTGACTGGTTTTTTTGTGACCGGAATGAGCGAGTTTTGAACCTTAAAGAGCGACGCGTCAGAACGAACTACCCACCTCCCTGTGGGGATTCAATGTCTTAACGTTATTTTCACTGCATATTTCTTGCGGTTTTCGTCTTGATCGTCTGCTCCTGGGCAATCGGCACGAGCCAGTTTTGCGTCTCGAACACAAGACGTGCTTGTGACAGAAAATAACATCAGACGAGAAGGGTGGAAGTGCTGGATAGTCCTATACTATGTTATATCATTAAACCCCAAAGCACGGCCTGTGATGTCCACATAATGCTACTACTCATTGTAATAATTGCAATCTAAAATGCTCGCTGGATCTCTGAAAAAAAATGATCGTAGCACGAGATATGCGTCGAGTGTAGTAGTGCTTAATAATAGCTGCGTACCTGGGTGCAACTTCATATAATAGCTGCAAGTGCTTAAGCGCGCAAAAATATTGACTTGACGTAAAGAAATGTCCTAGCCGGAATGCCACGTAATAGTGTTGTGCGCGAAGCTGGGTCGTCTGCTGATTGTGTGCTTAAAAGCTGCTCTATATTTTCGGCTTTTAATGTCGACTATTTAAGCACAATGAATTTATCGTTAACACAATGAAACCGAGTATTATTAAGTTAGTTTAAAGCTGCATACACAAAACGGACTTTTTAAATGATCATATCGTTGCATAAATTGTTCTGCTTCAAATGGAAACAAAGAATTGAACACTGTATCATAGCATCTTTTTAAACATGGATTATAGAAATGCCAATAGCAACACCCATTACCCTTCTCAAACCTGTAAAAAAAATTATACAAACTAAATAAATAATACTTCAGAATTGATTACTTTTCGAAAACCATCCTTCAAGGCAGTGTGTACTTTTGTTAATTTAATGACCATAACAACTTATTTGGTAAAGAGCACTGGGGAGCTGTTGATATTATAAAACACTTTTAGAATCAACCTCCTTTGAAGAGTTTCAGAGACAGAGGTAATTTTTCAACAACAAAAAATTGAATCTGAGAAAGGCTTCAGGCATGAAGCTTTTCTCAGACATGTGAAAGTACACAATTCTGTTCAAACAAGGGTGTTTTTTCTTTTATTTTTCTTGCAACTTCGATGTCCAATTGATTGTTGGGATGCACCAAGTGAGGATACTAGTCTTTGACAATTACCATAAGTATACACTGCCTTTAATTAGGCCCAGCGTTTTAAGTGCCAACTCACCTGTTAGTATTGACAACTTCTTGATAGCTGGAAAAGGATTGTTTCCCGAAGTGTCTAGAATGTCAAGTTGATAAACATGTCCTTTAATTTTGTAGATTTTTCGGTGGAAGTCCTCAATTGTTGGTGTGTACTGATCGTCGAATTTCCCGTTCAGGAATCTGCTGACGATTGCTGTCTTGCCCACCTTCGGAGACCCGACGACCACCAGGCGGTAGCAGTTCTCCTGTGGGGTACATACCTCCGAATCTGGGGTGGAAGCCTTGGACGCCATGGCCATTGCGTTGGCTGGCATTGGCGTAGCCAGGAAGTCCTTCGCGTGGTGGATCTAAAACAAAGGCAACCTCCTCCTCGTCGTTTATCTGTGGCTTGTTGTGTGTGTGCGAGTGAATCTGTTAGTCACAACGCATCGACGCACCAACGGTCTTACAGTGGGGTTGTCGATACCGTACTTGCGGTATCGCTCAGCACCAATGTGGAATCAGGAACGGTCCAACAGGCTGATGGAAACGGAATCTGGAGACGGCATACACAAATCTCACACGGTGCAAAAAATACAAGAGGGGGGAGGAAAAAAAGAAGGGAAAAATCGGCAACAGAACACACTCTCTCAGTCTGTTATTACCAATGCCAATCAATAACTCACTCCCAAGGCACTGTTTTGTGGTGGTTGAACTGGCTCGGCTAAAACCTGCAGAATTACCTTCCGATGAGAATATTCGCACTGAAAGTAAACACTTCTTTCCTCGATGGGGTTCAATTGGAATATGACAGACGAGTCAAACCGTCGTTGTATTTGCAGCCAATTAACCGCTATATGAAAGATGCGCCGTTGGCGGCCGACTTAACAAGGTAATGATGTATGCCCATCCAAACATCTGCTATCCACAAGAAAGAAAAAAATGATTTTGTTTCTGTTGTTCACCATCATCGGTGACTCATCCCGTAGCGAGTGCAGACTGCTGTAGAATATCACTGGCTCGTAACTAGATATCACTAGCCACGGTGGACTCCGGTCCGCATTATGTTCGCATCCCATTGGTCGCTCGAAAGACCACTTCGGATTGTGCCGGTGACGAGGGCGCCCTTTACCCCGGTATATCAGCCTGCGTCTGATGATGAACTCTGTCTACGACGAGTGGATAGATGCATCGCCCGCGTGCACGAACCCGTTTTGTCACAGGCACGCTTTTACCTGTCGATTTCCAATCATTACTATTTCCCGCTGCGTTGATGTTAAACTAAATACTGTGCATTCGAAGAAGCCACGCTCTGCGCCGTAAAAATGAAGGATTTATTCCACAATCACCAGCTAAGATAGTGAAAATTCAAACCGTTTATGGCATGCTGAGCTATTTAATGATACCCACGAAAGCATTGGTAAAAGCCACATTAACTACAAAGCTACAGATACAGGTTTGCAATGAACAGCTATACCGGTAGCATTGGAATGGTTGAACATATTTAAAAATGTTTGAAATATCTTGGCGTTGGGGTACGATGTTGCCAAACAAAAACAATACATTAATAAAGGGCAAAGTTGGGACAATAATCCTTATTAATATTCGATGCTTGTTTACACAATGACTGTTGGTTCTTAGACTGTATTATGCACGGTTATGATGATATCACACAGTAATCTATCAACTAATTTGATTAGAGCACAATAATGAAATTGATTCTTTCTGTCGAATTGTATTAATTATTGACCAAACCAACAGCGGAAGAGCCGCCAGCTAGCTACAGGGAAGGACGATCATATATACTGTAGGCCTAAACATAAACATAAACAATAATGCAAGAAATAAACAAAATAAACATGTCAAGAAACTACAAGAACACGTGACTTTCTGATCTTACGGCAAGGCAACCTGAACAGAACAAAACCGAAGGGGGAAATTGTTCAACTCAATTAAAGAACTCAACTATTCATGTATTCCACGTGCAAAGCATAAATTGTATAAGGTATTGTAGGACAATGGAGGCAATGTCCAGATATTAAGCCGAAAGCTTCATGAGCCTAGCTTGAGAACTTGAAGTATGAGCCGTTTTGGAATGAACGACAGTTTTTTTTATACAGTCATGTTCCCTCTTTCTCTCTTATAATGTATTATGAATGCGCGACTGCCTCTAATAAATCTCCAAGACCAATCTGCAATTCGTTTCATTCATGAGTTAGCATCCCACCTGCATAAACTTAGACAATTCCAAGAAAACCCAGTTTGTCATAAAGCCTCATTACAGAATCACCAAATGTAGCATACTGATTCTTTTAAGAGTTGGGCACCAGTTAATGTTTTTCGTAAGTTCAGTATGAGCTTCACGTGGCTAAACAAAAACAGGTCTTTTGTGGACACTTGATGAAGACAGTCAACAATCATTTGCATTTGGAGAAAAAAGATACGCCTATGGTTTTGTGCGACTGGACTGGTGTTTTTGACAGAACTATGTTTTATAATACGAGGTCAAAATATAGCTACCCTCCCATATAATGAGATTTTGCCCCGTTCCCTTGCCTCGCTGCATTTAGTGCCAAATTAGATCCATAATACCAATGAGCAAATCTGATTTCAATCCGACGCGTTGGCCCCGAGCCAGCCGGGGGGGGGGGGTCGTGTCCTAAGGTGGGCAATTCGATGAGAAAATGCACTTTCAGCTATTACGTTATTATCACCGGTTAAACTGGTTCGTGTAAACTCCCTCAGAATCGCAATGGCACACTATACGGACTAGTGGTACACCGACCACTTTGTCTTTTAATTGTTTTTTTATGATAACGTCTTTTGGGGAACGTCTTTTATATTCACTTTTACGTAAAATACTTTTTGAAACCCTTCAGCGACGAACCTGTTTGGTTGCACCGTCCCTGTGTTACGTTGTCAGCACATGCTGACAACTTTTTGTCCATATTATTATAGGTTATGAGGATTGGTTTTGCATTTTTTTTTCCAGCGATTTCTTTTATTTAAGTGTGTTGTTAACATGCCCAGGTATTGCCTGGGTTAACTTTAGCTTATTTCTTTACATAATATTTAAGTTTTATAATTGGTTTAAAATGACTATACCGATGTTGTACACAAAGGATGCTGGCATAGTTTTGTCCTGCCCCCTTCTAACCATAGAGTAAGGTGTTCTATTAACCAAACCACTGTCCCATGTTGATTGACACCCTCCTCTATAGGACGTGCGGCACGGTACAGCTTGATGGCATACAATTTATGAGCTGACCAATGTGTGATGCAAATATTAAAGTAGGTAAGCAAAACCTCTTTGCGGGGTTTTAAAAAACCTCAAGATGCAGTTGTTTTCGACGCAATCAATGGCCGTGAGGTCAAACCAGTTGACGGTCTTTGACGGTCACGTAACAACTTAATAGGAAGTTCAAGCCATGTCAGGCACGTACAATGATCGCACAGCAATCGGTCAGACAAAATAAAACCAAAACAACCTTGATGATTAAAAATTCTGGCAGCGATGTATTAAGCGGATGCGACACCACGGCCAGCCTCCGGTGTCGAAAGGAAGGGGTCGAGGATAAAAGCGGCAGCCTTGGCGGCGGGGTAAGATGACAATCGCAGGGGGGGAATATTGTGACCTCGAGCACCGGGGATCTCTCTTGACAACAGGAAAACCGATTTCACGGAGCGGAAGAATGGGGGAGAAAACAAGTGATTAGGGAGACAGATAGGTGATGGGAGAAGGGGACTCATACATAGGGCTATAGATGGGGTCCAAGGTAAACGGGGGAGGGGGTAGGTTTGATGGGTGTTTACGTCGATTAGACGTGAGGGGGGTACTGTGGGGTAGGAATGGTTCAAGTGTAAAATAAAACGAGGAAGGAGTGAAATCCTGGAACTTTATGCACCTTTAGCTGCGACTAAGTGATAGGGGGTAGAAAACTGGAACTACACCCCGCCCAAGATATGGAAACAAAAATACGGTCTTTGAAACGTGGTCCTATTCCAATTATGTCTTTAAATGATGACATAGCCGTTATTGATTTCATTAAACTGCCGTCGGATGTTGCAGAGAAGATTAACAGTGACGTGGGGCCCGATCGAAATCCGACGAAAATTGGATTATCCCATTGAAGGCACTTTTACCGAGGTGGAAGTCATTGACGGCTGAGCAGCTTATGCGGGAAAATGGGTGAATACCATTTGAAATTAGGCCGTCAAGAATCTGACATTCTGAAAAGCGGGGGAGGGGGGAGGAGGAGGGGCGGGGCTTTCCCAAGACACGAGGGGGAGATAATTACTTGTAGTACAGTAGTAAGATTTAACAATGACAGCTCCAGGAGGATTTCTCAAAGAGTAGCTTGAGTACGTTACACCATGGAGAAGTTGCTCCATGGTGCGGTTACAAAGGTCAGGGCTTAGAATAAAAGACATCAAAAGATAACAGACCAAAATTAAGGTCGGTTTGACCAGGGGGACCAGAAGCAACGGTATATCGGCCGGAATCAGACCCGATAGGACTCAGTTTTACCCAGATTAAGATCAGAGTAACCCAGGGTCAGACTATGACCGGAAGCTATAAAGACAGATCGACCGGAGTCAGCATCAGACTGACCCAGGATTAAGGTCAGAGCGACCCAGAGTCACTAGTGAACAGAATCAAAATGAGGTTGACTGGATTCAGAACCAGACTAACCCAAATCAAGGTCAGAGTGACTCAAATTCAGGGTGACCTCTTGATCGGGGACAGAGTGACCAGAATCGAGGCCCCAATTGACCTTTGGTCAGAGTGACTATAGAAACCAAGTGGAATTGGCTGAAATCAGAACAAGACGCTCCTATCAAGGTCATAGGGATCTAGGGTCAGAGTGAAGAAACCAATGCAAATTGTCCAGAATCTAGACCAGCCTAACCTGATTCAAGGTCAGTGTGAGGCAGGCCCACTCTTTGCTGCTCTTCCATTTCGAATGGACCCTGGCATGAAAGGATTTCGTGCTATCACAACCTCGATCTCTCAATCCATCCATATCTCCGCAGTTGAACGCCCCCGGTCATCAATGTACCCGCCCCCTGCAATGTTAATACTAATACTTATCCAAAAGAAAGGTCGAGATGGTCATAATTTCGGTTAAAAAAGGGCCGGCGGTGGCAGACAGCATAAGGATAAGCCTCATGTGACGGGATCAATATTCCAATCAGTGTTTTAGGACAAGGTCTGCATGACCGTATACCTTAGTCGACAGGGTCTGGATGGAAGCAGGACAGAGGCTAGGTGGCGCGTCGATTGCCCCGGGAGAGGCGGCTGTTAATGTCCGCTACGAGGAGAATAACCCAATGTCTTCTCCGTGGAAAACCTTTGGCAGTGGTTCCAAATTGTCTTTCATACAAAGTCATTATACATAGTTTCATCAATGACACTAGAGTTTATGAACTTATGAAGAAGTCCAGACATTACAGATTTAGTTTAAAGAAAGGAAAAGCTACCGCGCAGTATTGGACAACGAACATGAACATTGGTTTAAGTGACAGTAACTAAGGGGGCGTGCACCCCCCCCCATTGTTGAACAGTTTTAATTTGCACCAGTAAGTGTAAGGGTAGAAATTATTGATGCGGAATTGTTTATGTGAATGGTTAGCAGCCTGCGCGCCAATTAGGCTGCGGTGCTGCATACTCCAAAGGAGTTGGAGATGTTTCAGATATGCTTACGGTCTATTTATGTACAGGGGTGTATACAAGTAAAGTGCTTTTCAAATCAAACAAATGGTTTAAAAGTTCAAAATAAAAATACAAACCATACAATAAATAACGTAAATAGGCCTGTTTATGCCATTTTGAATGTGGCAATTTCACTTTCTTTCGCAAAATTGAGGTCTCTTTTTTAACCAATGTGTCTTTCATGCTAACAGGGGATATGCTCAGCAAATTCTATCTCAGAGAAAGGCCATGTTCGTGGCTTCAAAGTGGCTATGGCTGGGATGCCGAAAAGTCCCATTCTGAATACGTTGCTGTTGCGGCCAACAGCAAAAGCCGTGTAGCCGAAGTCACTTTGACTCGGACGCAGCATCAAGCAGGGTGTGTTTCTTGCAATAACACCGGACACCACACCGTGGGATTCAACTTGCGTCGAAACACACATTACATGAGTTCTGACGAATTTCCATCTGAAAACTAACGTAACTTACGACGTAACTTACGACGTAACTTTACTACGTCATACAAAACGCATGCCACCTTTGGAGCCGAAAGTAACACAAAACCCCAACGCGTTATAAAAACTGCCCACACATCTAATACTTTAGGCCTACTCTTCATCGTGTGGACAGTACCAGGGCCCAATTTCACAGAGCTGCTTAAGCACAAAAAGTAGCCTAAGCACAACAAAAGTATGCTTATCAGAAAAAGGTTACCAGCCAAACTACCATGTCACATGTACAATTTTCGACTGGTATCCAGCTCATTTCTGCTTAGCAGACAACTGTTAAGCAATATTTTCTGCTTAAGCAGCTCTATGAAATTGGGCCCAGCTGGATCCAAGCCCACCAACCGGTGAGCCAGCGGACATTTTGACTGGTTTCCCCTATTGCTCGAACGTTCATTCCCCGTTGGATCTTCGGACTAACAGACTGACGTAATATGAGGAGCCCAGGCCGAAGCTCAGACCGTCCGAAATGCCCTGAACACACGGTCGCACTGATGTGCACTAGAGGTCCTTGCGCTGCGGTTGAACTGAAGTAGAATGGGTTTAAAGTGCGTCATGTTCAGTATCCCATTGCATGACCGTTACGGAAATAAGTTTGACTTGTTACAAAAGTGCGGCACTATAGTGGAAACACAAGGATGGCATATAATAGAACACCGATTCAGTGCCGAACAAACCACGCCACAGGCCCCGGGGGGGTTACGGTTCGACTTTCCCCCCTGTAGTTTGGCAAGCACTGCGGACCCTGTGTGTTCGGGGGATCATCGTGCATAAAGGGGCTCTCACTGGAGCGCAACCATTCCATTTGCGCACTCGTCTTCGTTTTACTTATACCTCTCCACAAGCTCAGGGCCCGTGAAAGATCGGCTTCAGATCCTGCAGAGCTTTTAGACGTAGGAGAGCGAGTGTCGCCGGTAGCAAGAGGCATTAATGAGTGGATTTAGTCCAATAGGCTGGGAGAACACAGGCTCCTGCACAGCACTGGGGAAAGAAAGTTAGAAGTGGGGCACGAACTGACCTTTATTCTTTAGTGAGGGAGCAAAGCTGAGACCAGTTGGTTGGGTCGAAGAACTATACCGAATTCCGCCCCGGGAAATGCATGCAGCTGACGAAGAAGACATCACTTGATGTTGACTTGATCAGACTAAAGCTTCCTGATTAAAAAACGAAGAAGAGAAAAACTCATTAAAGGGAAGGTATGGACCTTTGTTGTGTTGTAACCATCTTGGTTTGTATCAGTCCAAATCGATGTAGCCTATACCCGAGGTAATAATAAGAAGGGCAAGATAGTCTGACCCTTATTGTTGTAAACGAGATTCAGTATGGTGTTAGTGCAGTCGCACACGGGGTACACGACATAAAACAATGGTGGTCGCGAGGTTCAAATCTGTGCAGGACACTCATTCTGAAAGCCCACCTGTTTCAAGAGGCCTACCATCAATGACTTATTGTTTCCTCTTTGCTTCAGCGCCTGTATAAACCTTCGATTTAGCGCGCTTTGTAAATTTTGGCTGGTTGATTTAATAATTGCTGCAAACTAATGTTTTTAAGAATTGCAGTGACTTTATCATTAAACTTGACTCATGAAAATAACACAGGGTGCGCTCTGAAAAAATAACCGAGCTTTCTGTTCCTTATACATATTTGTTTTTCAAATGTATCAACTGGATATTTTCTCTATACATATATATTTTAGCCAGGATTTGGTAAAAGGGTGTCCAAATTTGCTGGAATTTCAAAACTGGGTGTCAAAAGTGTTCACTTACAATTCACTTTCATATAAATGACAGATAAAACATGGTGTCTGAATTTAAAATAGGGCGCCAAAAGACGCACAGACACCCCTCTAGCTAACACTATGTACATTTTAGATGTTCAATATAATAACAATTATTGTTGTATTTCGTTCAAGACAGTCTAGCGAGGTGGGGGGGGGGTAAATCAACAGAACTCGCCGTCCACTCGTCGTCCAGGGATCCTTAAAATAATAGAGTCTCTCTTCATGTGGGATTGCATTAAATTGAATATTCAACCAAGTAATAACATTCATCCTGTCCCTAAAATGTCAATAATTCATTTCTGTCCGCCGTCATCTTCGGCTCGTTCGAAAACAATTATCTTAATGGCCACAATTATTCAGGAAACGAAAACAGACTGAATTGCTACACTAAATCACCAAAGCGGTCGATTGCATTTGTAGGCCTATAGATTGTATAAACTATACGAGTAAACAATAAAGGTGGATTGTTAAAATTTGATGGCGATAACAAATTATGAAAACTCCGAAAAGAATGATGGATGGAAGAATGAGATGAATCATTTTCTCCACACTGAAACGTTGACAACTTTCATCATTCTGATTCTCAAAGCGCCAATTCATCCGCCCCCCCAAAAAAAAAAACCATTCAGCGCTTTGCATGTTAAAGATGTAAACACGAAGCCAATAAAAACATACTAAACATTTAGCAGCTGAATCAAAACCAAATGAAAACAGACAGAGCCTAAGAAGATAAATTAAAACAATATTCCCCGATCCTCTCGAAACAATCACTTTAAAAACTCATTTTAGAGTGTACTAAAACTACTTTAGTACCGAAAGGAGTCCTAAAAGGACGAATATATAAAAAGAACTGGTAATCAAACAGCAATACCCTTCCTGCAAGTCAAATTTTGTTTATGGATATCCGACACCTTCTTAGCTAGACCTTTATCACGGTGCGGCCATCTTGATATCTGTCGAATTCAAATCATTGTAACCAAACCAAGGCTGGAAGAAGAACAAATTGTCTGGTTCCATTCTTTTCCGATGGATATTATTTATTAGCACTCATTACTATTATTTGATACAGGGAACATGACCAAGATGGTGGCAGCTTGATAAATGTCGATAACACAGTGGACGATTGTCAACTGACACAGGTATATAGAAAGTCATCTTATTCTGCAGGAAGAGTAATTAAAGAACAGCTTCAGACGCAACACTGTTGTGGGGCAAGGCACAGGTCGAGATGACCAATAGGGCCTAAACACTACCAGTGACCAGTGTTCAAAATTCCTTAAGAATTACACCAAAAAGTCACCATTATCCGTCCGGCTTTATGACAAAAAACTATTTCACCCGAATCTCTGTTGCTCACATAGTTCACTATAGTTGACATGCTGATGGATGGCGCACACAAAGCGAGATAAAATTGGATTTCAAAATGAGCGCACTCAGCTCAGAGAAAACAAATCAAGTCTCCATTTTGAACAGCGCCCTCAAATTCAAACGAATCAATTACGTCATGTAATTGTATATCCGTAACTCGACAAGTTGGACACCCGGTCAACTGGAGATATTTGTTCCCGGTCCAATATATCAACAAATCATCCCTTACCGGCCGATTCTCCAAGGCCTCCACGACCAACGGACAGATTCCGGACTATAATTAAAGGAATACAGCTAATTCTTACTCGACTTAATTAGAATCTCAGCAAATTAATTAACCAACGAGCTTATTAAAATGGTGTTCAGACACACACACAAGCAAGGTCTACAAGCCCATTGAGGATGGCTGGAATAATTAAACACCTCCTCCTGCATTGTTCCACGGGTGTGGGTGGGTTGGTTTACCAGGGTAGTTTTAATTTCTGAAAGAAGTTTTTGTTTTTTAAAACATAATGTTATAGCCTAACATGTGCCCGCAGAATCTGCGCTTACGGCCGATTGTATCACGCACTTGGAAGAGCCGCCCCAAAAAGTTTGCATTGGTGAGCAAGGCAATGAGAATCAGACCCTAAACTGAAAACAAATTAATGACTGATACAAAGTGCTGACCAACTCAAAAAAGCCATGCCGTATAATGTATTCTAAAGAGTGGTCATATTATTATGGCCCCACGTCGACACGAGAAGAGACTTTCTCAAATAAGCCCAAGGGTCTAACCCATGTTTAATTTGAACGCACAGAAGTTAAAATTCATTGCCATTAACGAAAAAAGGAAAGAAACCGCAAACGAGCAACAAATTCATGGGCGCTTTAGATGAGTCTTGATTTGATTTCATCAATTCCAAATAGGTATGTAGAAATCTAAACTTTAGAATAATCATAGTGCAGTCTCGAATGCCTGTAAACGAAATAGAATGACTGAAACGAATCTGTATGAGAAGAACGAAATCATGCATGCAAGACAACGAAACTGAATGCATCAATAGCCAAAGGGAAACCCTAGCTTAGGTGGATATGGGAAATGCGTATATTTGAATGCTAATGAAATTGAATGGGTATGACAAATAACATCAAAATTGTCAGCACTGTTCAATATTGGACCCGGAAACTTTAAATGCAGTTAAACTATTTCTTTTGAATGGATTTATGTGTACACCATTTTTAATGTACGAAGGAAATAAGTCTAACAATGGTCTATGTAATAAACGAAACTAGATTATTGATCCCATTCGGTACGGTGATAAATAATAGCATACGTCCCCACAAACCAATCAACTGCAGTACGTGACACTAAACAATTAAGGCGCCTTAAAGCCAAGGTTAACTTGCAATCATTATCGCCTTTAATCAAGTAAAGAAAAAAACCTGCTGCGACAGAGACTACTTGAATTGCGCACATATACAATCCAACACAGGCACTGGGTGAAACTGGACCGAATGATGACTTCATAGATGGTACAATAAATCATCCGAGTTCACGGTTGGAAAACACGCGGTGGGCGTCTCCAGAGGCTGTACTTGAAACCGAGGTCGTCGAATGGCTGACGATAGCCGGAGCCGGAGCCGGAGCCAGAGCCCAAGCCGAAGACGGAGCTGAGCCAAGATTTGGAAAGAGTTTTCAAAAAGCGACACCTGACCAATTGTAACGATACTTCAATAACTGGTCAGACTACGTGTTAAGTCAAGTGACCAGACACGCCAGTTTACTCTCGTCTAATGTAACCAACATAGCCAATTTCATAGATCTGCTTAATCACAAAATTAGCTAAGCACAACCAGTCATGCTTACCAGAGTAATGCTACCAGCCAAAATACCATGTAACACGCAAAATTTCTGACTGGTATTCTGCTAAATTTTGCTGGCAATAAATCTGTAAGCACAATTGTCTGCTTAAGCAGCTCTATGAAATTGGGCCCAGGTTACAGTGCACGTTATTAGTGCACGTTTTACACTCATATCACTGACAATATAATAACCCATACAACAAACAGCTGAAGTAAAAACTGTCATGGAAACGGAAAACAAATTAGAAATTAGATGCTTGCATCAATTAAATTTACTGTTGGGCCAGGGAACCGCTTAGCGTTGTTATAATGTTATTGGATAAAAAGCTTATTATTTTCAATACTTTGTGATATTTGTATGCGATTCGATTACCAATAGACCCCTTGCATTGGCCGCCATATTTGATGAAATGTACACGCGTGAAAGGCTATCATTGGCTGAGAGTTGATCGCAGCGCGTACACGCGTGCACGTTTGCAATGTTTTTCATCAAAGATGGTGGTCAATGACGTCACGTGCACTCAAATTCTGTATTTAGGGATTGTGTCCATAACAGTGTTGCTGAGAACTCTACGGGAGCAGATTTAACACAAAGCCAGTGACTGCTAAAGATGTTTATCAATTTAGTGGAACACTTCATATTCATTCAGGAAGTGATAAAGGACCAGCATAATAAATAAACAATTATTTTAATAGTCAGACGTATAAAAAAACTTGGGACAAAAGTAATGGAAGGTTTTTAAACGGCGTGTAAAAACGGTTTAAAATTTACAGTTTGTTTTGTTTTAATACGTTTTGATTTATCTGCTCATGCGTATCCAGTTGGTACGTCATGACGGCACACGCGCGCGCATCTGCTGTACACCCAAATTTTGTGCTACTTCCGGCTCCAAAGCCGGCATACATTAGTGTGGGTAATTTTACCCCCCCCCCAATTTTTTTTTTTTTACCAATTTCATTGTTCAAAGGCATTTCTTATGACATAAACTTTTAATTCTGAGAGAACCTCGAGTCTTTAAAGAATGTATGTAAAGCCCAGTCCAATGTTTAAACTGTTCTTGCATAAATCGTCAAACAAACAAAAACCTGTTTAATGCAATGGGATTCTGGTAATCGTTTGGCGCCAGTTGGTGTGAAGTGAGTGTGGCTTACAACGGAATTACGTCACACTTACGAACAGGATAAGAAATACTGAGCTTAAATTTCTGCAAGTTCTTTGCAGATGTAAATCCTTTGTGTTTACGCCGTCCATAGCCATGGTTAATATTTAATATCAATTTGCACTATCCAATAGTTAAGTTGACTGCACGATGCGAGACAGGTGCCGGGTGGTGAAAAGAAACATTTATGGTGGGGTGGCAAAAGGAAGATTATTAACCAGCCATATTTCAGTGACCTTCCCTTGACCTCCAGTCCGCGAAACACGATTGGCTAGTCCGGATATGACATCATCGTGGCGATTCAGATTACCATCATAACAATAAACACAGCAACAGCGCTATCACATCCTGGTATCAGATATCAAGCGGAGTGAAAAACGCCTGCTGCAAAATGAACACAGTGTGGTCGTGCGAATGAAAGCTTTTGTATTGCAGAAGCAACCCAAATAAAACACACGATTCATTTCTTTTATATAGTAAAAGACAATTGCAGAAAAGGACCTTGAAAGTTCAGAGCGTCTAACCTTTTACAATCATTTTTTCCCCAGCCCTTGATTTGAACTGTCAGAGATGGAGTGTCGAGCGAGAGTACACTGATTGTTTGTTTAAACCGTGCTCGCGTATGAAAATCATAAACTGGGGAGAAGGAGGCCCACAATACAGGCCTAAACGCAGCCTTTTTGGTTCCCAGAAGAGAACCTTGATTAAACTAAGATGCTTTCTTTTCCAAATGACATTTAAGATTAAAAAAATAAAAAAATAAACTGATTTAAAAATACTTCACAAAAAATAGCTTGAGCGCAGTCAGGAAAATGTTACCGCCTGCTTCTCAAAAAAAAATCAACAATGTATTTTTAAAAGAAGCGATGTTTTGTTCCGTACGCATGCCATATCTTTTGCCTGAAGATATTATAGGACGTTAAATAAATACGACCTTTAACAGCAAACCTGATAAGAGCGAAAACATGTGAAAAGTGATTTAAAATAGGTTCTCGTACTTTTGATGAGAAACAAAGCAACAGTATCATTTTTGTATTTGTTTTGTTCATAGCATTACAGCTTAACCCCCCCCCCAATATGACATACACGGAAAACATCATTACTGTCTGCGACTATGTTGTCAACTTAACCAGTCCAGAATAATACCTTTATAAAGACTGATCCTCTGTAAATTTCTGCTTATTAATGTTTTCTGCTTAGCAGGTCTGTGAAATTGAACCCGGGTCTGAGATTAACTATTTCTCACGAGCACCAGTGCCGATTTCCTATTTTTAGGAAACAGAACAATTGTTACTATTATTATTATTTCTTTAACAGTGGAAATCTCATTTTATTACTTAAGTACTTAGAAATACAATTCGAAATTTGAACTTTCAAACTTTCATAAGTTAATATAGAACAAGTTAAAGGAACATTACAGAATTGGTTTTTGCTAACAAAATAGTTGCTGGCAGTGTAAGCACTTTTTGTAATCCACCATATACATAAACTGACAAACCTGTAGAAGTTTGAGATCGATCGGCCATCTGGGTCACGAGAAAATAGTGAAAAACCGATTACACATTTTGCATGAAATCGTATAAATTCAACAAATGAATAAAACGCTCACTGAGCGATAAACTCCAATCGGCAAGTTAGTTTATTCATTTCTCATCAAATATGGCATTTCAGACAGAAATATTTCAAGGAATGTTTTCTACTACCATCATCATTAGACCGTATAAGTTTTATGTAAATCTGTGATCAAAAAGTATATTTTACCAGTTTTTTTCTTACCATTCTGTAATGTTCCTTTAAGTAATTCTTATGAATTAGAATACAATTAATATTTATATTGCTATACAATTGCTATTAAATATTTAGTCATTCATAGATATCATAAATATTAGGAATTATATTGAGGATAATCATCTCCCAGTAAAAAATAATTTAGTGTCATTTACTATTTCAGTCCACCAATTCCATTATTCATATCCTGTATGCAAATCCAATGGCGTAACCAGACATTTGTTGTTGCTGTTGTTGTTGTTTTGTATTTTGGGGGTTGGTGGGAAAGCGTGGAAAACAATCTGGTTTAATTTTGTGCTTGTTTGGGGGGGCTATTTTAAGTATATCAAACCACTCATTTGTGCAGTTTAACAATCTCATGGGGGCAAAAGGGGCGGGGAGGCCTCAAACCCCCTCCCCCACCCCCTCTGGTTACGCCACTGTACATATCATATGATTAGAAATTAAGTGAATAAATATTCACAGCACTGTTCAGCCTTAAATGCATACAGGGTGAAAACATATCAAACTTTGTACTGGTCGAATGTCGAGAAGGTTTCACATTTTGGTCAGGACAAGCTGACCCAATTATTCATAACGCTGTTTTGTACGAAATATTGCAAAACTCTCTTTGGTTAGCAGAAGTTCGTTTAGCAGATACTTGTCGCTGGGTTACACTTCCACTGGATGCTAAATAAACCTAAATTTCTGAGACAAGAGAAATTGTCCATACCCCCCCCCCAAAAAAAAAAAAAAAAAAAAAAAAAAAAACATCGTTGGATTAGAGGTTTATTGCCTGCCTTGCACCTCTATGTTTACATGCTGAAAATTATGCATGTTTTTTTTTACTATTTTCTCATAACTCACACAACGGATACGGACTAAGCCCAACTTTGTATTTATTACAGCTTTGTTATTTCATGTATAATGGTTGATCACACAACACATTAGCACTGTCTGCGGTACTGCGACTATTTTGTCAGCTCTACCAATTCGGTACAATACCTTTAATAAATAAAAGTAAGTCTTCATACAGAAATCTAAGAGTGAATCACCCAAGCGGTGTGAATGTGAGCAAGGCGGTGAAATACATAGCCCTATCAATCATGCAGCAGCCATGTTGGTCACATTCCCTGTATGCGATAACAGTAATGGATACATAATGTTCATTATACACCAGAGGGTCCAGTCTAATTCCCCTCACTTGCCTCAGTTTGGCTTGCACTAATTTTGAATGGATTGCAGAACATATTGGCTACACCTTGAGTGGATTTAAAGGTATTGTACAATTTTGGTAACAGCTCAAAATCAGTGTCCACATTTTGTGTGATTAAACATATGCATGAACAAACTAACCTGTGAAAGTTTGAGTTCAATTGGTCATCGAGGTCACGAGAAAATAGTGAAAAGAGATCTTATGTGTTTTCTGTTTTTTCAAATTATCGCGCGCGATAATTACTATTGTTTTACTCGTTTCTCAGAAACAATAGCATTTTAAGTAGAAATATTTTAAGGAACCCTTTCTACCATTACTTACTTTAAATCATGTAAGTTATGTGTGAATCTGTGAACATTGTGTTTTTCGATCTTACCAATAGTGTACAGGGCCTTTAAACTGACAGAGAAACACTACACCACGTCGTATGGTATATTTAATAAGATCATAAATACGACCAGATACTCTGATCGAGAACATTTCATAACTTCATAAGACCCCCAAAAGTAAATAAAAATTAATGGGTAAGCAAGTCGTGAGAAACTGATAAATCTATAAACTTTATAAAACAAAATTAAGCTAAAAAAGAAATGGAAATGTTGTTGCTTACACATGTACAATAGTCTGATATAAAACTTAAATATTATTAGACGTTTCCCTACATTTAGTTTGGTTTTAAACCATAACTCTAACTTCATATTTACAAGGTTATTTGTGCAAAAAAAGCTTAATTTGAATGTCCATTTCCAAATATCAGCAAATTATTATATAATCATATACTATAGGGAATCTGGGGAATAATGGCTAGAGCCTTAGTCTAAATTGATTTACCCTGCTTTACAAAGGTATGATGGGATACACCTCATTGGGGTAGCCATTTGGCTATGACTTCATCGGCAGTGTTGAAGTTGATGAGGATGTATTTGTCTAGCCACAGCCTGTGTCTATGGCAACTGGCTTTGGCAGCAATGTTGAAGTGCATACAATTGCATTTATCTAGCCATAGCCTGTGTCTATGGCAACTGACTTTGGCAGCAATGTTGAAGTGCATACAATTGCATTTATCTAGCCATAGCCTGTGTCTATGGCAACTGACTTTGGCAGCAATGTTGAAGTGCATACAATTGCATTTATCTAGCCATAGCCATTGCTTGGCTTTAGCAGCAATGTTGAAGTGAAGGGTTCCGATTGGTAGTTCAACTCCAAAATTTATGGAGCGCTGAAGGCGCAAGATGGCGAACTGGAAGCTGAAAATGTGAAATGTGCACTGGACGCCATTTTAGCAAGCAACTCTTTTGATGCAACAACAGATCAGTGCAGACAATTGCCACTGCTATCAATAATATAACAAAACAGTTGCTTGCTGAAATGGCGCCCTTGCGCATTTCACGTTCCAACAATAGAAAGAGCTCCAGTTCGCCATCTTACGCCTTTATGTGTCCATTATCTTTGGTCAACTCACCAGCAAATGTTAAAAAAAGTGTACGAGGTTTTTAAAACGGGCGAAAACTATTAGCTGAATACCTATGGTGAAGAGGAGACCTTCACATTTCTTCTTGAAAAAAAAATCAGTTTTTCTTAATAAAAAAAATAGTCTCAGACGTGCTTATTCAGGATTGCAACTTGAAAAAGGATTGAAACTGGAGAGATTGTCGATATTTTTTTTACTTCAAAGACTATCCAGCACTTTTGGTGAACAAATTGCAGGTGTTGATTTTTGTGAGGTAGATTCAATCCGCCACCAGTCGTGTCCACAGCAAAATGGCTTCCCCGTAAAAACACAACACATTGGAATCCAAGCTGGGAATGTTGTGGTGCTAGGAATTACTCTTTATGTACAAAAACTACTTTATACAGCCTAGTTGTATACAAAAATCTTCACTTTCCTAAAAATTCAGCAACCAGCCGCGTCCATCATAAAGCTGACCGGTGGTTGGTCAGGAAATGTTGTTCCTCTTACCAGCGACCAATGGAGGCAGGTGGTACATCACAAGCCACATCTGGCACGCTATTGGTCAGACAAACCACGTGGTTCTCCCGAAACCCTGAGCAATACTGGTTAGGATGGCTTTACCCTGTAGAAAACAAATCATCAAATATACCGATTACTTACTGATATCCCAATCCAATCCAAATCCAATTGGTACATTTTTACTTAGTTTGATCAAAGATCATAATATACCGAGATGGGCAACTCGGGCTGAAATGGGCAACTCGGGCTGAAATGCGTTAATGCATGCTGAATTGTGTAGTGGGTTCCGAATGGTTTATAGTTGGTCAATTCCAAAGATCGTAAGCAACTCTTCTGATGCAACAATCGATCAGTGCAGAAAATGACCATTGCTTTCAATGCTAAAACAGAACATCAGCATATTTCATGGGAAAGTTACATTCCATGTACAGCCACAGGCCTGCCTTGACCATGACGACACAGCCCCTTTTCAAGGAAAACGATTTTGTAAAGACATCCATAACTTATGAGACCAAATGATAATGACGCAATACGTCACTGTCAAGTGTCGACCATCGTGGCAGTCAAATCACACCAGAGGTGTGAGCGCAGCGGTTCCTTAAAAAATGTACATGTATGCCCTCTGCATACTTCAGGAACTTGACTCCCGTGGCGGTGCTTCAAATGATCATGACGTCATTGGCGATGAGTCTACCGGCATACCATTGTATGGACCTTCCAGGAAACAGTACGGATATCAATTTGTTATCACTCTTGAGGGCTGTATGATCCCTTTCAGATTATGATCTCAGAATATAGTATAAAATATATGCAAGATCTGAAGAGCAAACTGACTGTCTCATGCCAAAATTGGTTAGATGAAGCTATAGCTGTATGGAATGCACCTTCTGATGAGAGGTTGGGATCAAACCTTAAGGGAAAATAAGAATACTGTTTGGGCACAAAACCAAGTCCCCTCACATCACTGATATTTTCATACTCAGCATATTGTAAACCAGACCCAGTTAATAAGAGAAACATCGATCACACGTTTCAGCCTGTTGGCAACTTGTTCTATACTTAATGCAAATTGCTTGGCTGATTTGTATGCTTCGTCTCTGTGTCCACTTCATGGGTTTAAATGTCAGATATCCTGTTGGTATTGAAAGTCGGCTGCTGCTGCTGCACGTGCAAAAATGTTCGTTACTTTTGGCGCCAAAGCTTGGCACACATTTATGTCAAATTCCTTATGACAGAAACCGAATAACTCTGACAAGACTTTGTCAAGTCTAATGCAAGATCTTGGGTGTATGTGCATGTGGTTGGGGAGGGGGGGGGAGGGGTTGATCAACCTGACAGTTTACACAGATGAAAACAGAAGTCCCCATTTTCTAATACCAGGTAAAAAGTATGTTTTTGCTTTCTCTGTCAAATTTGTCTTCTTCTTGCCTGTTCCCTCACTGTTTTGACTCGAATTTAAGAGTTAAATTTCCCCCCTGGGTCGTCTGCCTATCTGCACGATAATGTGAAAGTCCAAAACTTCCTTTGCTCATACATAAATAACAACAGAAAAAAACTAGCTCAATGCATTTCCTACGGGGGCTCCTGAAAATCGGCAGAGAGCAAGTTTTGTGTGAAGTGAGCGCGGCTTACAGCGGAAATCACATCACACTTACAAACGGGATATCTCTCACAACATGAAGGCCCGATTCCCTCTCTGCTCTTATTGTCTGTCAAACCCATACATAGATCATTCCCCAGACTTTGAATCACATTAATACAGTCTAACCGACACACTTGCCTTTACCCACTGCACATAAAGAATTTAATGAGCCGGACACAGTCATGACATTAGTCGGGCACTCGAGTATTCAGTGAAGTGTAGTTTGCTGTTTCAAGACAAAGTAATAGACCATTCTCGAAGCAAAACAAAAATGTAACCTAGTAGTTAGTACATTCCAGGGCCTTTCTGGCAGGCAAGATACTACACTGGTCACATGGGAAATTATACGTGTTTTGAATAATCGTCACATAAATTCAAGAGCTATAAAAAATAACAGATGAACAAGTTTTGAGATGTTCCCCACTTTCATCATATCAAAAATGGACGGTGCAATCTCCATAATAGATCAGATTTTATGTGTCTTTCCATTTGGGCTTGTACTCATCGTGCCTGCCGGAAGTCCAGGATCTGTGGGTATTTTGTAATTATTGTGATGTCAAAGGTTACATGGTCTGTAGTGAGACCGTGATATCACAACTGCTTAAACTGCTGGTTGAAAATTCCCGCACAGCAAGACTTCCAGCATCATAAAACAAAAAGGCACATTTCAATGGTCTGTACATTTCTGTACAGAGAATGTTCAGTTAATTCCTGAATTTTGATGAAATCTAATACAAAAAATGGTATTGTGTTTGACCTTTTTTTACTGGCGCAAAAAAAAATCCTCTTTGGAATGTACAGACCCATTTGTTTTTGTTGTCCGATGACGTCATGTTTTAAATTTCGCTCCGAAAGAGTACCAAAACAAAATGGCATTTTACACTATTTTAAAGTGAGGCTAGAGACTTTGAGTCTTGCCCCGCTTTCACAAGGACTCTATCTAATAGAAAATAAGTGCATCAAAAACTGAATTTGACCTTGGAGCCCCTCTTAAAAATAAAAGAAAGTGTGCATGAGATCACCACAGGGCGTGTGGTCTTCAAAGTGTACGTTCATGCAGAAAGTTGATTGAAGTTTAAACATCGGCTTCGTCTCGCTGACACTGTTTATGTACAAGGATCTCAAACCCTAAGGCAATGAATATTGTTTAAACAGCCAATGACCTCCGTGTGTTTTATAAAATGACTTGGATGAATTTGACCGACATCTTTTAAAGGTATATCACTTTAGGATTGGTTAGGGCTGACAAAATAGTCGCAGACATGTGACCATGTTTTGTGTGATCAACTATACACATGAACTTACAAACCTGTGAAAATATGGGCTGAACCCGTTGTATGAGCCTGGAGAAAATAGTGAAAAACCGTGCACAATTTTCAACATCTTGTGCTTGTTTAGATAGGCAGATACAGTTTTCTTGAATGTGACTCCATTTCAGAGGGAAATATTTCACAGAAATGGTTCTATATATATGAACTTCATAATCGGTAAGCTTTTTAGACTAAGTCAGGAGAAAATAGTGAAAACCATGCACAATTTTCAACACTTTGTGCTTTTTTAGGTTTTCAGATACAGTTTTCTTGAATGACTCCATTTCGCAGGGAAATATTTTCTCAGAAAAAATGGTTCTTAGTATGAACTTCATAATCAATGAGCTTTCAGACAAAAATTAAACAATTATGTTTCTATCCTTACTATGCTTGTATAATACCTTTAAGAATAATGGTTATACTGATTTCCCCTCTAGTCTAGTCCAACCGGTCTTTCATAATACTCATGTTTATATTCATCAAAATCCATGAATTTGGTTAATTTCCAAGGTCCAAAGTAATCTGGAATTCCTCAGCAATAACCATCAAAATGTTAGAGTCTCCATGGGTTAAAGAAAAAGCCTTGAAGTAGTTTACACACATACTGAATACCCAAGTCCTCACAATATAATGATCTAGTATTGTTTCATATGAGCGAATTCTTTATTTACTATTCATTGTTAGATTTAGATTGCTCAGCTCATAAACTGCTTGTGCATAGCAAACAGTGGTTTAGAATTTAACCCTTGCTGTCTGACCATTCAATACCATTCAAGTGGTTTTGAATGATAGACAAACTAGGCCAGCCTGCAATATGATACCATGAGGGAATGCATGTACACATAAACAGTTAGTTCTGTGCACAGGTTGTGTCACCGTACACAACTTGGCAGTCGAATGGTTTCAAATGGTTGGTCAACTCACTGGAAAATGTTGCCAAGATTCACTGACAGTAGGAGGGTTAATCGAGGTATTTGTCCACACTTGGAAGACGTGGATATGTAAATGCATTGTTTTTGTTCTTGTCCGAAGAGATCTTTGATAAAAAAAAAACATGTTCAGTCTCCCGGCGATGAATAGAGCAAGCTAGTCGAAAAGTTGAGACCAAATAAGAACTGACTCCGTGGCAGTGAAGTTAATAACGCGAAGTCCCCTCGATCCACTAAGCAAAAGTATAGTAGTCCCTGCCGAGTTCATACCTCCCGCCCAGGTAGTAATTAATAAGCAGGACAGTTCTTTTTAGAGCTGAGAAGTCTCCCGAATTCCGAAAATCTACTCCGCGGCAGTAGAACAAATAGCAAGACCAAGTTCTCTAAGGAACACAAATCTACACAGCAAAGTAGATATACACATGGTGTTACCGCAAACCAAACACACATTAAAAACCATGTTTTACCGTTTGTAAAAGTAATGCAGAATTATGCTACTTTGAATGCCCTCTAGGGGAAAGGTATTGTTTAGTGCTTAGCCAAGTATATTTGTATGTCCGTTATTAGTTAAACGAAACCAATTCTACAAATAATCAGGTCAAAAATGAATGCCTTTTTTTCTAACTCTTCCATCATGAAGTAATGTATTGTAAGTATTGTTGTAACTCCTCGCCATCAGAGTGATGGGGTATGTTCCTCAGGAAATAAAACAAGAAATCAAATCAAATCAAATCAAATCAAATCAAATCAAAATAATATTCTAATTGTCTCTTTTATCCATATTTTGACAGCCGGCATACGGTGGGCCACTTCATAGGTTAAATTCTTCCTGTTATCAGTGTTTGCCCTGTGTCCCACAGTCAAGTGTGTAAACTCTTCTGTAGAGTCAACTCATGTCAGCCACTGTTGTTTTAAAACTCGTATATACAAATACTGGGGGTCTCCACTCCACAAGCTTGCTTTAAGGAGACCGTCTCCAGTGCTGCATGTTTTGTACTGTCGATGCAAAATGACGAAAGGAAATGAACTGAACAGAACTGAACGAATAATTAAAAAATGGTTAAATTAAAAATGCCAATCACAAGGCATGAGGAAGACCACATTCAAGGTGAGGTCAAAGAAATAAAGGAGTGATCACGGGAGTGTATTTCGGACACGGTAACAAAAACTGTTCTGTACGTACGAATTGGTCATTCGGACGTACGGAATAGTAATACGTACGTACAAAATAGTAAGTCGTACGTACGAATTAGTAATCTGTGTTTACAACATGTATACATTACTATCCCATCAAACTTATGGATTATGATCGAATTCTGTACGTACGAACTGGTAATTATGATCGAATTCTGTACGTACGAACTGGTAATTCGTTCAGAGTAAAAAAATAAATATTCAACCGACATTTCTTTCAGCGCAAATCGGGGCTATATGCCGCTTCAAAACCTAGAAATAAATAAATCAATCAATTCATAAATAAATAAACAAAACGAGCAGGTAATTTGTGAACTGGAGCACAGAGATGACAAAACAACAGATAAAGCTTTGGAGTGCAGAGAGAAAGCAATCCAATGAATAAACCATCATGGGGGATTCACAGGCTTTCTAGCCAGTTATTGATGTCCAGCCCTTTTCCCCCTCCCCTCTCCCTCCGTGGAGGAACACTCCACGCGTATAGACTTCAAAGCCCTGGGTATAACGACCCCTCTTCAGAGTTTCCGGATGGCTAGATCTGGATCGGACTTGCCTTTTTTCTTTTTCTTACGAGAGCTTTTTTTTTTTACAAGAACGCATTCCCGAAGTGATTTTTCTTTTCAGGAAGAAAAGCAGAGCGTGACTACCGGCGTAGTGTTTTTAAAAGATCTGTGAGCGTGCATGGTCAGTATAGATGAACCAAACGAGCTTCGCGGACATCACTCCCCCCCCCCCCCCCCCCCATCATCAGAGGTTTCTCGTTTTCTCGTTTCAAGGGAAACGAGAGCTCGAGATTACACGTCCTGTAGGAATTGGGTATTTAACTCGTCCCACTTGTTATTGTAGCTGTTCTCTTGGTGACTCTCTCGCCAAAAGAATTTGCAATTTTGCTCCAGACAGGCAAGTTTAACCAGTATTTTCAAATAGTGCCATTATTTTGGATGAATTTCTCATTCTTTCAGAAAGTTTTCCATCGTGACTATCTTTATACCATGAATGTGTAAACCTGTGAATAATTTGAAATTTGGCCAATGTTTATGCACACCCTTTAAGCTTGAAATAAGAGATCAGGAAAAAATTGACTCCTATATCTGATGACTCATAATACGTCATTTAGAAAAAAATTAAAATGACTTTCTCGTAACATGATCCACTTCCCCTTAGAATAACGACTATCTAACAGTTCGTAATGTGCTACATTTAAACAGTTTGTTATAACAACCAGCACCGAAACTATAGGGTAACAATTTAGGGGGAAGGGGTGCACCAATTCTTTTCAAGGGGAGGCACATCTGGTTAATCAAAACTGTACTTTCCGCTTGCATTTCTCTTAAACAAGCCCCTTTTCAGCGCGATCGTTATATGCCATTTACTATTTTTGTCTGAAGAAAATCTGACGTGAATGTAAAAACGGATACATCGTCTGCGTGTAAACGTACAGTTAGTTTTAAAAACAGTTGATGCTAAAAACGGTTGATGCTAAAAACAGTCGATGCTAAAAACAGTTGATGCAAAAACGTCGATGCTAAAACAGTACTCCAAGCTGTGTTTTTTGTCCACTATTTCTGGATCCCTTAGGATATATCCATTATGTCGTAAGACCTACCCCCCCCCCTTTCTTCAAATTTGCTTGAGTGCTGGGATATTTACACGAGCAGAGACGATTGCCAAGAAAGTGTGTACATACGGACTTCATCAGTGTTTTGGCATCTAGTTTATCTTGACGAAAAATGGAAAGCAATTTTATGGAAAGCAGTTTCAGAGAACTGTGCTATAAATTTAGGTCTGATTGAACAAATACCATGCTCGGGAAGGACTCCATTTGCAACAAAAATATAAATAAAAAAACATTTCAAGTGAGTCGTTAAGTGTCGACTGTAATGAGCTACTGGTCACGTGGCATATTAACGGCAGGCGCTACTTTTGGTAATTACTCAAGAAATAAGTTTCCATCAAAATTTACTTGAAAGCTGCTGATAGTGATAGTATATAAAACATTGTGAGAAACGACTCCCTCTGAAGTAATGACATTTTTGAGAAAGAGGTAATTTTCTCACTAAAATATTTGAAACTGAGAATCAGGCAGGGAGCTTTTCTCAGGCATTTGAGAGCACACAATTCTTTGCAACAAGGCTGTTTTTTCTTTCATTATTTTTCTTGCAACTTCAATGACTAATTGAGCCCAAATTTTCACAGGTTTGTTATTTTATGCATTTGTTGGGATACACCAAGTGAGGATACTAGTCTTTGACAATTACCAAAAGTATATCCTGCCTTTAATATTAGTCTCAAAACCCTGTGAATTCGTGCTCCATGTTCATTTAGCAGAACCTTACCATGGGGCAGCCATATTGCTTTCTCCCGTTGTAAACTGGCCGAGGCAGAGAGAGGTAAACAAAGTCAAGTATACATTTCATGCATATGCCAATTCAATCGTCCCAAAATGATCAGGAATTATGCGCGCATGAGGTGATCCGTCTCGTAGGCCAAGTTTATCTGTTCGCCAATGCTGCAAATTTAATCTATTAAAAAGGGTCCGTGTCATCTGGTGTTTTTTTTTTTTCAACCAACACTCAAGGTTTTTTCCTTGAAATTGGTCATTTACTACAACCCGGGCAAAGTCCACAGAGAGACACTGCAATTAATCACCGCAAATGCCGTTTTAGAGCAATTTGGAAGATGCCTATCAAACACAAAAAATGCCTGAAAAAAAATGAAGACTTCAGAGTGTGTCTACCCCTGGCATGTACATGTACATCCGTCCTCCCTCAACATGGCGGCGATAAAAGAATCTAATTGATGAATTCATAACAATTCAGCCAAGACCCCCAAAGTAATGGCACAAAAGCCAGATAGGAAGGACAACATTACATGTGAAGTTGATTGTGTTTTTTTTTAAAGGTTTGCATTTTTAAAATAAGGAACTTTGATCTTGGGTGCATTGACTTCGCACTACTGCACCAATTTTGTCAACAACAATAAAAAAAAAACCAAGGGATTGTTTAGTAGAATAGTATAGATTAATTAAGGCCACGAGCAGTCGTTGCTACGAATTCTCAACACGATCTTTCCCCGAAGTTAGTCATTCACATCCCAGACAACGATTGTCGAAAGAATCTTCTAATTAGAAACGCATCTCTGTTGAAGGATTGATTGCAAACCTGAGCGCTGCGCTTCAAAACAAAGAACATACATTTTCTTCCCCCTGTGTCGTGATTGAACATTAACACAATGACACAATGAGTTTCTTGGAATATTTACGTCCAATGTACAATTGACAAAACTGATGCATCGTGTGTTTCATTATACCCAAAACGTCAAGTCAGCAATGGGTACTGACGTACTAGTATTATTATGAGTGGATATGTTATGTATAAACAACATCCTCGTTAGCCTCTTCCAAAGTATGATTGCCTTTTCCATGAATTAGATTACCTAATTAATATCGGTTATGCAGCTGGGATTGTTTTGTTTGTCTGACATTCCCTGTGACCATAGCAACCGGTGTGCGATAAACAAGTACTATTTCGTTATACGCGTCTCATTCCTGCATTAAAAGTTGTACCATCTGAATCTGAAATCTGTCATTTTTTTTATGTCAATCAGAGGTGCTATGATTTATCCGCACACAAAAAGCTGCCCTATACATGGTATTTTGTTTCATAATTGGAATATTCAGAAATCTCTGTACGAAAAAAAAAATTCCTGTGAAATCATTTTCTCAAGACGACAATTGCTACCAGTGGACTCTTTAAACCCTGTGAGCTTGTGAAAGCAAACTTTTCTTACACGCTTCATTTTCAGGTCACTTGCTGACCTGGCTGGGTTCTGTTCTGCACGTCACACGTGCATTAAATAATAAATAATCACGACTGAATTTTTAATACAAAATAACACAAGATTTGTCATTTCTTTGGCAGGGCCCCGTCCCCAGAACGACTTTCCTCTGGAATAGTTCATGAATAAGTTATGTCAAGATGACGTCACAGAAGGAATCCAGCCATGTCAGCAAGTGACCTATTTATGTGGGCGTTCCTGAAGACTGTTATTTTCTAGAGAAAAATAAATCATGTAAAAATATACAGGAAGGCACAAAATTATGTTTTTTTTTTCCCAACTAAATTACTGTATAATAACTGTAAGGTGTAAAATAAAAACCTCAATACTTATAGCAATTCACCAAACCTATAAGGCACTTACAATCATCTAGTGTAATGTGGAAATTAAAACCACACTTGCATAATATCTGACAAAAAAGCTATGCCTTGCCCTATGTATTGAAACAACCTCGTCCCCTTGAACTAACACGGTCCACCATTTTGTGGGGGTCAACAATTTGGTTCAACAACACGGCGGTTCGTGTTAGTTCACGAAGTTAAAGGAAAACCGCACATTTTGAGATATATTTGAGTGGATTGTTATATTCTCCTTTTAAAGCATCTTTCCAACCATCCTGCCCTTAATTCATTTCAAACAAACGCTTTCCAAAGCCCAAAAAGCGCCCAATCCGAAGGCAACGTGTCCCACGGTCTGACCCACATCTTGCAGAATAACTGGCGTTTACCGTCTTGGTTTTCCCCCCAAGATGGAGCGACGACAACTTTAAGACGGCGCTGAGACATATACTGTCGGGTACGGCACCTGGTGTTTGATTTACACACAACTTGAACCTCCCTGCGGACTGGGGTGGTTAATATTTAATAGGCGTGACTTCGGGGAGGGCAGTGTTGCGCCATCGATTCGGTCGGAGCGCCCCACCAAACCATGTTTTATTCAGACCTATAATAATATTGTTTGAATATTTAGCGGTATCTATCAGGTACCTGCTTGGCAGTGAGACTATGTACGAAGTCGAGAGTCCATAATGAGATGGCCATCTTTGTCGTGCTATCTGCGGGCAGTGGCAATCAGAAATACTGATTTGCATTAAATACAATGCAAGGCCCGACTATTTGTTCTGTCCAGCCTCATTACGGTTACAAAATGGCTGCAACATGATGGACGAGCAGGATTTCAGCTCTCTCTTGAAGACAATCAGAGCATACTGATCGAAACGTTGAGGTGTTACACCTACGATCGTTTCAGAAACGGCACAACACAAAGACAGATTTTTACGACAATTGGATAATACCAAAAGTTTGCACCTTTGAGACTAAAACCTGTTCGACAAGTCCCTTTACTTTCAGACAAGGTCTTCTTCCAACCCCCTTCCCCCAAGCTGTTTTTCATTGTCATTTATTTTGACTTTTTAAAAGTAATAAGTATCAAGTTCCTTGACCCTAAGAGCCCCACCCCCCTCTCGTCTCCTCGTCTCTCCATCCTGCCAATAAAAACGCCTGCATCAAGCTGATGACCAGTTCGAGCATGGTTCTAGCTTTTGGGTTGTCGCCTTCAACGGAAGCAGCAAACCAATTATCACGAGTAGAGTACAAGAACCTATCTGTGGGGAGCCTCTTCGACATGGCGGACATTAATTTCATTCACCGCTCACCCAAGGTAGTAGTGTCCGGGGTGTCAACTTCGGTTAGGGGGGGCCGGGACGCCGTGTTTTGTAACACCTATCTCATCACAGACAGAGGGTGGGTTGTGTGTGTCTGAGGCACGACCCACCCTCGTTATGTTATAGCCTAAGAACAGCCAACGATGACAACACAAAATCAACCCCTTATGCTAATGTCATGGTGAAGTGAAGACCTCAAGTGATGGGTTCGAAAAATAATGTGTTTGTCTTTCGATTCAGAAAGCATGGAATTTTATTTATAAACCCAAATTCTAAATAATAATCCAATCACATTGGTTTTTTTCCTCTACGGTTCTTAAGAAGAAGAAACAAGAATGAGATGAAATAAGAATTATCACCGAAAGTGTCTGAGACTACAGTCTGCGGATAAACAGTCTGAGCCTCAAAAAAAAACCGAAGACGTCCCAAGAAAGAGAAGCGAAGATGGCCTCAGGTTGACAAGATGTACAAACACTTTAAAAGCCTGACAGCCGCGGCACAGAGGAAATCTCCACGCCGCTGTTTCTGTTGGATTCCCCCACTTGGCGTGTAAATGAAGTCAACCCTAACAAATAACAGAGAGTCTAATTATCTCAATTCGTCCAAGACCCTCTTCATTGGATTGTTTTTCCGCTCTCGCTCGCTTTCCCCCCCCCCTCCGAACTTATTCCAAAAGACCTTCCCCCGCGGGGGCTGTGCACGATATGTGAGGCCCCGACAATGAAGAGTCCGATGGTGTTGTCTTCTTAACACGCCAAGTGGAAAGAGAGAGAAAAAAAAAACAATATAGGAAATGTGGCTCACTCTCTTTTTTTTTTATTGAGCGGCCATTAACATGGTGGAATAAATAGTTCGTGTGGCCTGCCTGGTCATACACACAGCGTACTTGCAGCCGAGGGCCAATCAAGACCAATTTATAATTGCTGATAACCTATTTTGCGGGGTAAGTTTTTTTAAACGGTTTGACGGAATTGAAAGCGGGACAAACAACGTTGTCTCCTTGAGCGATTCAATATTTCCACCCCCTTTTAGTTTTAGAGAAATAAATTCATTAAAACTAACAATAGGGCCTACATCACAACAGGTTTTTTAAAGAACACAACTGGTAACAGAGCAATTACAGCTAACTTGTGTCCCCCTTCAATTATTGGGGCAAAATACAAACATATGAAATGCACAAAGCAGCTTGAAATGATTTGCACTTGTAGTAATGTGTTATATTAAACAGGTGTCATAATCCTGGCTGTAGTAATGACCTTTCTTTGAACAGAATATTTCAATGAGCATTTTTGTTAATTTGTTCCGTATTCACTTAGTGATGTTGAAAAAAACAGGTGCCGGTCCCCTCCCTTGGACATAATTGCCCGGAACCAGCTGGCGTGCTTCCCGTGGAGTCATTAGAGATTTGATAATTCAATTTTCTGACGAAATCAGAACATGCAAGGATTATTAATGTTATTTGATCTGTCCAACACATCTGCAACATGTTGATTAACCAGTGAAAAAGCCAAAACCTCCAATTCGTCTGAAAAACAAGTTTTTGCTTGATGGAGTTACTGTTTGTATTCTCCCACAAAACTTGCTAAAATAAATAAAAAATATATTTTAAAAAGAGCCAAAATCCCCTTTCTGAATAATCTAGCACAAAAAAACACACAAACACAACTTCGGTGGCATAAAAGTATTCTAGGCACACGTTGCCTTGGATCGGGCGCTTTGGGCTATAAAAGCGTTTCTTATAAAATGAATAGGTTGGAAAGATGTTTTAAAAGTAGAATATAGTGATTCATACAAATGAACCTCGAAATTGTGTGGTTTTTCCTTTTACTTCGTGAACTAATACAGTCCGTCGTTTTGTTTAGAACCACATTTTTTGACTCCACAAAATGGCGGACGATGTTAATTCACGAGGTAAAAGGGAAACCACACAATTTCGAAGTATACTTGTGTGAATCATTATATTCTACTTTTAAAACATCTTTCCAACCATATTCATTTCATAACGAACGCTTTTTATAACCCCAAAGCGCCCAATCCGAAGGCCACGTGTCCCTTTAAGGACAATTATGCCAACCAAGAAATCCATTTACGGAGATGTTCAGCAATTGAACCCCACAGCTTCCTTCTCCAATCACATCGCAACTGTCATATACCTACGAATTAGCCTACAACGACCGGCAGGCACGGCACGCACCCGCGGTTAAAATCACAATTAGGGTGTTTGCACTGGTTAACTTGTTATCATGTCTTATATAAAGCAAGCAACAACAACAACAAAAAGAGAAAAAGAAAGACAAAAAGGGAAAGGGGGTTCCTAATGTGTTGTGCAGTACAGGTGGGAATGCGCGAGTGTGTGACCTAGATCTTGTTCAACCCTTATAACCCTTCAAAGGACAATCAATAATAGGATTCTGAGAAAAATCTGTAAAATATGACTCATTATCGATTGGAAAACTCCGCGAGGGGTTGCACTCCAATTTCGAATATTCTATGCATTCTCAAAGACGTACGTTGGTTCTTATTGTAATGGTCAGAATATTTCCAACAACAAAAATGTTGGTCAGCAGTAATTGCAAATTCTTGTGTAAATCTTGCTCCACTGCCAACATTTAAAGATTACTTTCACATTTTGTCACGGTTAAAGCTTGTTGGCTTAATTAAAAGAGGGTGTTCTAATTGTGATTTTACTGGGTTTTTGTTGTTGATTTTTTTGTTCATTGTCCTTGTTGATGTTGTTGTTTATTTAATTATCTCATGATTGTTGTTGTGCGCTTGTGTACACTGAATGGAATGGGCGCAATATTAATCAACAATGTATTATTATTATTCCTAATACCATACAACAAAGTGCACACACTTTGATGTACGGTACTCGAAATACCCCCTTTCATTTAAACCAACCAGTATTTAGCTACCATCATGAAAAGTGAGAAAGGTTTTCGAAAATCGGCTCTCAATAGCTTTCTGTTTCCTTACAGAAAAAAAGAACCCTGCTTATAGTTCATTGTTTCACTGCAGTGGTTTGTTATATGTCCACAGTCCAAAGTTCTATTTACTAACAGATGCCTGAACTATTCTTTAAAACTAATATAATCACCTTCGTTGCGCTGTGCATGCCATCTCATTATTAAGAGAGATTGATATAGCGTTTAGACTAAGAAATAGTTGTGTCACCCGGCCGGCAGCAGCTACCCCCCCCCCTCCCCTACACCCCCCAATAGTGAACATCCAAGCTGGTCAAAACTTGGAGTCTACAACATCTTAGTATTAACAACAGATTAAAACTAAAAGCACCAACTAAGATGTCACGGTTTGTCACTGTGCAATTTGACTTTCAAAATCAATTCTAAAACAAGAGGTCACTTTCTTTCCCAAATCCCCCAGTCCTCCAACATTTGTTGACTTGTTGCTAAGACTAAAAGCCGACTGTAATTTCTACAGAGGTGTTACTAAGAAAAGTTTGTGTAAAGTTCAGCACAGCAAGTTACTTCTCAGTAGACAGAGGTTACCAGCTAAATTGCCATTTAAAGTACACAGTCTACGTTGGGTCCCGTCAGTGTTCTTGCTAAGCTAAACAATTTTGTTTAGCATGGATAGTTCAATGGATTACGCAAGGAGTTCTTAGCAACTGTTGGCAACATAACTATATAGTACAAGTCCAAGATATGATTAAACTGAATGCACTGAGCAAAGAAGAAGATTTCAACATAAGAAGACTGTGTCCAAGATGACAAACTATTGCACAATAGACCTTTACCACGGTGCTGCCATCCTGACATCCATTCGAATCAATGTAACCAAACCGAGGCTAGAAGGCGAAATAGTCTGGTTTCTTTTTGTACAATGAGTATTTGCATTCATTAATTTGATTGAATACAAGGAACATGACCCGAATGGTGGCAGAATGATAATGGTCTGCACGAGCAAAACTTAACTTCTTTTTTTTGTACAGGTCTAAGGTGTGCCTCTAGCAGACGACAACGGGGAACTTTACGCCATGGACCCGATTACTATTAGCAGGTGGCTCAAGTAGTTGTCAATTGTTTCTCAATAGACCTTTATCATGGTGTTCATCTTGAGTTTCTCCCATTCAAATCAATGTAACCAAACTGAGGCTGGAAGGAGAAATAGTCTGGTTCCTTTTTGCACAATGGATATTAGCATTCATTACTGTTATTGGATACAAGGAACGTGACCAAGATGGTGGCAGCATGATAGTAGTCTATTATAAAGGTTCATGTGTATAACCATCGCGCCATCTAGTATGCAAACTCTTAACAAGATTTGTTCAGTTACTGCCATTCTGACGATCAGTTATCTCTCTGTGTGTGTATCAGAGTCAGTACATTGAACCCTCTGTACAACGCCCCCCCCCCCCCCCCCTCTCTGCAAATCCTATAATAAATTAAGTGGCGGAAGGGATCTTAAATAAATTCACGATGAAACCAACGGGTGATCCTTTCCTTTTTTTCCTGCTCTTTTTTAAGTGTATAAAAAAAAAGCTTCCTTTACAATCTGCTTGACATTTTTTTTTTCTCTTCTTCTTGGCAGTCTTTCTGGCCCCTTGTATAAAAAAAAAACCGCCCCAAAACGCACAGCATTAGAATTCACAAGCTGAAAATAAGACTCTAAGTACCGTTAAGTGCACTGCGGACAACTCCATCAAGACGATTCCAGCGTCGGGACACATTCAACACGACATTCTTATCTCGTTTGTACCCATTCCGTCTAATACGGGAGAGAAAGGTCGATGCCCTGTTCACCAGGATCCCCATCAAGTCACTTGCGGAATAGACAGCACGAGTTGACAGTTCGTCTCTTTTTGTCACTGTCTGTTGCTGTTATAAGTGCCCCCCCCCCCCTCTTGAGTGCCTTCACAATAATGCACTTTATATGCTGATTGCCACAGTAGGTTATTTGACAGGTTAACGGTAATCACAATACTCTGTAAAATATACTCAATCTCTCTCTGACAATATCAAAATGCAATTCTGCGATGGCATAATCACGAGTCATTGTCCGGGCCCCTGGGCAATTTATTTCCCCCCCCCCCCCGAAAAGAAATACGAGATATTATAACCAACAAGTTTTCGTTGTTAAAAGTTTTACTGAGAACTATCTCCAGCCCTCTATTTCCCCCACACCCCAACCAACACCCCCACCCCCCTTGTATACAATACCCCTACAAAAAGAAGCAACAAATTATCCTATACTAAAATCAAAACGTCTAAAAAATATCTGCTCTAATAATAATAATGACTGGATTCATATAGCGCCAAATTACCAAAGAATGGGAGTCGCTCAAGGGTGAAAGACAAAAGTAATGGGGACAAGTAAGTTGGAGAACATGCGAGTATTGAGACCCTTCTTGAAGGACAAAACAGTCTGAGAATTTTGAATGTGGACAGGAAGACCGTTCCATAGGCGGAAGGCAGCAGTGGGAATAGCTCTGTCACCGGCTGTAGAATGGCAAAGGTTGTGGGTTCGAATCCCACCCGAGCAGTATTCCTGTGGAACATGCGAGTATTGAGACCCTTCTTGAAAACAGTCTGAGAGTTTTTAATGTTGACAGGAAGACCGTTCCATAGGCGGAAGGCAGCAGTGGGAATAGCTCTGTCACCGGCTGTAGAATAGCAAAGGTTGAGGGTTCGAATCCCACCCGAGCAGTATTCCTATGGAACATGCAAGTCTTGAGACCCTTTTGAAGACAAAACAGTCTGAAAGTTTTGAATGTGACAAGAAGACCGTTCCATAGGTGGAAGGCAGCAGTGGGAATAGTTCAGTCACCGGCGTGTAGAATGGCAAAGGTGTGGGTTCGAATCCCACCCGAGCAGTATTCCTGTGGAACATGCGAGTATTGAGACCCTTCTTGAAAACAGTCTGAGAGTTTTAATGTGGACAGGAAGACCGTTCCATCGGCGGAAGGCAGCAGTGGGAATAGCTCTGTCACCGGCTGTAGAATGGCAAAGGTTGTGGGTTCGAATCCCACCCGAGCAGTATTCCTATGGAACATGCAAGTCTTGAGACCCTTTTTGAAGGACAAAACAGTCTGAGAGTTTTTAATGTGGACAGGAAGACCGTTCTCGGCGGAAGGCAGCAGTGGGAATAGCTCTGTCACCGGCTGTAGAATGGCAAAGGTTGTGGGTTCGAATCCCACCCGAGCAATATTCCTGTGGAAAGTACTGGGTGCGCAGTGCGTAAACACACATCAGTGTAAATATAAATAAGATCCCTTCTTGAACTGTTCGTGCTCATCCCCCTAAACCAAACTCAGCAAGAGAGAGAGAGAGAGGGGGGGGGGGGAGAAGAAAAACCTCTGCCCCAAGGGGAAAAACATGCCCCGAACCAATGAAACCAATGAATAACCTGTAGATCTGGGGTAGATATGTGCCGTAGAAAGTACACAGTGGCACTAAGACTCTACAACGCCGAGAGCTTGCATGCATTAACCATGTACTATATATATATTGCCAATATTTTATCTTAAAGGTAGGGTATACAACTTTGGTAATTATTCAAAAAAACTTAATGACCAAAAAATCTTAATAAGTAAGAAGCACTGCAGCTGTTGATAATGGATAACATTTTGAGAAACGATTCCCTTCTAAGGAATGTGGTTTAAGAAAAGGGGATTCAACAAAATGCCAATCTGAGAAACGTTTCTCAGATTGTGTATTTCAATTACGGATAAAATAAGACCCCGAAAATAACACATTCATATGTGGGGAATTTAAACTAAATCAATTTATAATATATATATATACAGTGCCAGTGTTAAGTGTGACATGAAACAGCTAATATCTAATTTGATTTTGGTGTATTTTGTCATCTCGAGGCCAAGAATAATAACAGCTGTTGCACAACAAATAAACGTGCTGCTCCGACTTAGATAAGCTCTGTCTTTACTGCCGCTAAAAGCATGTCACGTGATCACAGTTCTTCCCATCCGATTGGCTACGAGGCTCTGGGTTTTTATCAATAATATTTATTTGACCTCAACATGGCAATTACCCGTCCAACGATGGATACAGAGATCAGTTGAGTTTGACTCGTAAACAATATTCACAGAAAGTGGATGAACAAAACAAAATGTACACCTGTTCATGATAATTACCTGTTCGGTGTATATTTTTAATTGGCTACGTTTGGATTCCTTCCCATGATCCTTTGCCCTTACAATACTACTACTACTACTACTATACTACTACTACTACTACTACTAACTAATATTAATACTACAAATACTAATACTAATAAAATACTACAACTATTACTGATAATATTAAAATACTAATACTACTACTACTAATATTAATAATAATGTCAAGTAATAAACCACAAGGGAAACTGACTGGGTAAATTTCAAATGGTTTGGGGTTGTATTAATCGTACTAATACTAATACTGCCACTAATAATATTAATAATACTAATAAAAATAAAAAATCATTTGCTCATCTACAAACATTAAAACTTTGGGTGCCAAGGAGAGCAAAAAATTGAAAAAATTGATGTCGTCAAAAGGTGTATGCTTCCAAATCCCAGAAAAACAAAGCAAGAGAATACAATTTCTTGGGGGCCCAGTGGCCATGTTTTTCCCTGTTTGAGGGTGCTACCTCATATATCAGCAGTCAATTTCACGAAGCGCTAGGATAAATCCTATCTCGAGTTAGGATGAGTAACTCGTCCTAACTTAGGATGGGTTCAATGTGTCCTAACGTCTATGGATACGGAACTTAACTCGTCCAAGTCCTAAGATTAATCCTAAGTTAGGAAGAGTTTGGTGAAATCGACGGCTGGATTTGTTGTTGTTGTGGGGGGCACTGGAATATTGGGGGGGGGGGGGACAGGGGGGACACACAAAAACCTGTATTTGGTAAGGCACATTCAACATGCCAGTGCTGCATTATTAACATGACATGTACATGTACATCTATGAGGTCTACTACTAATAGAGAATTAGAAACAGAGCCATCCCTGGAAGAATACGTGGCGGTCAATTTGACTGATTATAAATACTGCAAATATTGAATGACCACAGTGACTAGCGGTCATCTTTACTAGTGAAGTGCTCGCCTGTAAACTTACAGACTGCATGTCTGAGTTTTCAACGAGACCAGCAGTGGGAAAAACCACGCATGGTATGTGTTTAAAGGTGCAGCATGTACATGTACATGTACATGTAGCTCAATGGATAGTTCCTACTTGACGTAAAAGTCGGCAATCTTTACAGAATTGGCAGCCATCTTTTGAACGCACAACTACGCGTTATGCGTAAATACCGCGCGTTAGCATGCATGACAGGACAACTCCGGCGATCTGGTGTTTTCAAAGACCTTATGTACACGACGTCATTTGAGAAGGGCGTCCTCGGCTAGAGGTCAAAAGAAGGTTACTCATTGACCGATTTTGTGCGCCGCGCGCGCATAGATTTGCGTTTTCCATTGTTACGTCATCTTTTTACCTCTAAGATGGCGGCGTGATGGCGTCAATGCATAAGTTCCGTTTAATAGTATTCATATCTCACTCGGTAATAGGCCTATCTTGAACAACAAACAATTATGTTCAAACGTTGACTTTGAGACTGATAAATATCTTTCAATCAGACAAGTTAGATAAATCTTTGTTACATTGTCTTAGTAGTTGTTCCAAAAAAAACATTTTATATGTTAAAACTGTGCAGAAAGCTATTTCTCATTTTGATTCTGGTCTTGTAAAAATGTTATAAAGATGGTAAGAATAAAAACATTATTTTTTATTTTAGCCTGCAAGCCTACTGATCATGAAGTTCATACTAGAACCATTTTTTCTGTGAAAATTATTTCCCTCGAAATGAAGTTATATTTGAGAAAACAGTATCTGAAAACCGTTAACAATGCAACAGCTGATTTCGGTTGTTACAACCAAAATTAAGGACAGTATGTTTACATGCTGAAACTTGTGCATTTGTTTTTCACTATTGTTTCCCAGCTCATACAATGGATTAGCCAAAAAATTTCACTGTTGTTTTATATTTCATGTATAAGGTTGATCACACAAAACATGAACACTGCGAATATTTTGTCAGCTCTACCAATCCTGTAAATTACCTTTAAACTGCAAGCCCTGTCTTGTGGATTTTCCACCCAAATTTGGCCCTGTTTTCCCCAAACCTCTCCTTTAAAGATCTCATTTCAATATTGTCTATCACGACAAACACATCACTGAGGCGGTTGGTGATAATGGTGTCTTCCCACGACACCAATTGTCATGTTTTAGTGTGATGGATACCAGCTATAAATGGGATGAACCATTCAGCAAATCACTATAAACCACTCTCACTGATGGACAGTGCTGTGTGTATCCCTGGAGAGGTCACCAGCCAAAGTACAGTGACTACTTGACGTCATTCATGGGACCATTTCAACAAATTTTGTGTTTTTGCCAGTTTTTTTGTTTATATTTTTTATATACACAGATATATTGATGGGACCATTTCAACAAATTTTTTGCTTTTGCCAGTTTTCAAGAATTGTATAAAAACAGTTTCAAAATGTTGTTTTTATGGTCAGTTCTATTCCTTTTTTGTTGCTTGTACAAAGTGGTGAAGCAGCTCATATAACAAAAAAGGAAAAAAACGAAAGGGATTGTTGTACATCATTAATTTTGGGAATAGTTCTTTCAACTCATTTTGTTTTTGAAATTAATAGTTGATAGTTTTTTTTTCCCCCAGCTCACTTCTGATGACTTTGATACCACGTTATGAAACCCCTACCGCCACTTACTGGAAAATTGCAAATGGTGTAATGTGTCACAAGATACTGTGAACATGTCCACGGATCGTAAAGCTCAGCCCCCTCTGATTGGATCTTCTAAAACAGGGCAAACAAATCCGAGACATATCAAGGTATAGATGAACTAGACCCTGTATGGACTTATAGATGTTAGACTGCCACGTGTGGGTAGATCGCACTGTATCAATAATCTCCGTGATAAACTATTACAGGTACAAATATCTTCCTCGCAAATGAAAGATTTGAGGCTTTGCACAAAGGAGTATCAATATCTGATTGGTTTTGCAGCGGTACCAGGGCCCAATTTAATAGAGCTGCTTAAGCTGAACAATTGTCTGCTCAGCAGAACTCAGCAGGATACCAGTCACAAATTGTACATGTGATATGGTAGTTGGGCCGGTAACCATATTCTAGTAAGCATAATTTTGTTTTGCTTAGCTACGTTTTGTGCTTCAGCAGCTCTGTGAAATTGGGCCCAGGTTGGAATATAATCTCACTGTCGAAGATGAGTCTTGGGTCTTTGTTTTCCCCCAAACCATGGCTTGGGCCCTGGCTCCGTCTTGTGGGCTCCGTCGCCATTTTGGAGTATTGTACATTTTCAGTGCTGCTTGAAGCTTTGCATGGTGTGGAAACTAAGAAGGTTCAAGTAACTATAGTAAACTTGCGGGTACAACCATGTGTTAAAATTTCTGCTGGGAGAAGTGATGGCTCTGAAAAGAGCCCGTGTGGTATCGACGTTTTGAACATACTCTGCTCGTCTCCAGTAATTTGGAAGCAAATCAAACCAAAAAGCAAAACCAAAAAAACGTTGAGACCACACCAGCTCTTTTCAAACCCTATACACTCCTCCCAGTGTACAGTTTGTATGGTGTTTCCAACATCAACCGAAGCCCAGAGCCAGAGATGGAGCCTATAAGCCGAGGTGTTGCCAAAAGCCCTCAGGGAGTGGGATTGTAAAAAAGGGCCCCATTACAAGTTTCTTGGATTCCATATAACTGCATCTTTGACTTGTTCAGGTGGGGTTCGAATCCCACCCTGGCGAGTAACTAACACTTGTTTCCCTTCAACAATATACGTGTAATTATATCATGTTATTATAATAAATTATATGTTATCATATTATATTTTATTATTTTTTAATTGGACGTCAAGTCCTGTGTTCTCCCTTTCATTGTGATAGGTAAAAGCTGTTCTATTTCGGTATCCGGTTCAGGTGGGGTTCGAATCCCACCCTGGCGAGTAACTAACACTTATTTCCCTTCAACAAGACACTTGTAATTATATCATGTTATAATAATAAATTATATGTTATAAGATTATATTATATTATTATATTTTGATTGGACGTCAATTCCTGTGTTCTCCCTTTCATTGTAGTAGGTAAAAAAGCTGTTCTATGTCGGCCTCCAGAGATATTATTTCCAATTTACAATTTTGAAAACCTCTGCAGTGCTCCCACAGAATAGGACTAGAATACTTGAAGAAGCTTCTCACAGAATTAAAAATAAACACAAAAATTCCTTGGGGTAACAGTAAAATTGGGAAAGGTGTAAAATGTGTCCCATGATACTAATAAAATGTCCGCGTGTATCTCAAAGCTCCATTTCTGATGAGAGAACCTCTAAAACAGGGTAAACAAATCCAAGGCAAATATGTACAGATAGATGAAATGGACTTGAAGAAGCTCATGACTGAATTTAAACATAAACACTGAAATTCCAGTAGTGGTGTTATACAGTAAACGTTCAGCACCTTCAATGCACAAACTGGGGTGTTAAAAACTGACACCATGGGTGTTGTCACATATAGATATCAAAAAGAGAATCGAAATTAACATCATAGGGCGTTCAAATAACTCCAATGTAATTGTTTTGGCAGAAATTAGTGTCATTTTAACACCCTATGATGTAAATGTTGATTCTTTTTTGGGGTATCTACAGTGTGACAACACCCATGGTGTCAATTTTAACACCTCAGTTTTTGCAGTGTAAGTTTGAGGTCTATACCTGACATGCATGACTAGATTGTCCAGTCACTTTCTCTAAACTGCTTGTCTTTCGACAGGATCGAATTATAGAGTATCGAATGCTAAAATCTCAAAATCAAACGACAGCGGTTTTCTGTACACTAAACTTGACCAGCCCTTGGGTCTCTGTCTTCCCCCAACTTCGCAGACAGTGGAACAACACACTCCATAGTACTTCACTTAAAGGCACTGGACACTGTTGGTAATCACTCAAAAAAATTGTTAGCATGAAAACTTACTTGGTAACGAGCAATGGAGAGCTGTTGATAGTATAAAACATTGTGAGAAACGGCTCCCTCTAAAGTAACGTAGTTTTTGAGAAAGAGGTAATTTCTCACTCAAATAATAAAAGACTTCAGCATGAAGCCTTTTATTATGCATCTGAAAGCACATAAAGTAATGCAACAAGGGTGTTTTTTCTTTCATTATTCTCTTGCAAATTCGATGACCAATTGAGCCCAAATTTTTACAGGTTTGTTATTTTATGCATATGTTGGGATACACCAAGTGAGAAGACTGGTCTTTGACAATTACCAAACGTGTCCAGTGCCTTTAAAAGCCTCATCCGTATTCTAACAGAACTCTGTGAATTTTGTCTAAACAGCATCAACCAAGGTATATCCTATCTTGAAGCAGAACTATAGATCCATCTGCTTAAAGAAGCCCGTTTGAAGCAATTCATCAGTGGGATGAGTGATGGTTTAACTAAACTTAATCTGTTCTTAAGTCTTTAGGAAAAATGATCAGATTGGTCGTCTTTGGAGGGAGGGGGGGGGGAAATAAAATCCACCCATGACTGAAGCGTTCAGTCTCAGTGAAGGGATTTTCCAGAAATGATTTTCCAGGTACGCCTGCTGCGAGTGGATCTCGCAGATCTCCCATAATGCGTGTTGAATGATAGATACCTTAATCCGCTGATTAAAGATGGTATGAAGCTGGCAGTTCATCCAGGGCAATATTTTCTCAACTCCCTTTGGAGATTGGCGATGGGATGAGAGGGAAATAATACAGAGCGAGGGAGAGCTGGTTAGCATGAAACTTAATACGTGTACAGCGACAAAATCTGTAAGATTTAACGGGATGAGGGGAGAGCTGGGGGTGACGTCAAGGAGAAGGGAGCGTTCATCAAAGCTGAGTGGTGTATGCAGATGCTATCGATGAACTCCTATCAATATTAGCCAAGTTTATATAAGAGACCACACCGGCTCTTCATCAAAGCTGAGGGATGTATGCAGATGCTATCGATGAACTCCTATCAATATTAGCCGAGTTGATATACGATATTAGCCTAGTTGATACAAGGGACCACACCGGCTCTTCTCCGAGCCAACACTCCTCCCAAACAAGATTTTACACATGGTTGTACCCTGCAAATTTACTAATTATAGTTACTTCTTTCCTTCCCCCCCCCACACCATGCAAAGCCTCAAACACCACTTAAGATATTGTTGTGTGCATGGTTGTGGTTAAAATCGCGAACTATATTGGCTTGTTTGGTTGTGTTTCAACCTCAGGTTATGCCAACAGTCTATTTACCGGTGACCCTACAATGGAGCTACATCTGTAAAGCAAAATAAGTTTCCCTTCAGCAAAAGAACCAAGGCCTGCTATATTAGTCTGACAAAACCAATGTAGATTGAGACCCATGTTTCTCGTGAGGGTACATCCCCCCTGTAGGCCACCTTTCAAAAACCTGTCAATGGCTACAGTTTACATTCAAGCTGGAAGCCCGAGAGTGGCATGCAGGTGTGTTCCCCCTGCAGACGAACACCAAGACCTACCCATGGCAACAGTCTTTCATAGTCCTTCGATACCCGAACCGGCTCAAGGGACGCTATCAACAAGTTGGCCAACCCTGCCGCTGGCTATAAAAATTGTTCATTGTAGTTCGACACCCGCAATTCTCAGGGGATGCACCTTCTGTTGGCCACTCCTCAAAATTTCACCAAACAGCTACAATTTTTCAATGTGGATTTGATACCCGAAGACTCTCACAGTAATGCAGCCCCTGTTGGCTAATTCCAAAATAAGCCGATGGCATCAATATTCTCTTGTAATTTGACATCCAGGGATCTTTCAGGAGACAAGCGCCCCCTATTGGCTAAACTACCAAACCTGCTGATGGCTACAATTTGTCATTGTAGTACTTCTCACAAAAGAGGGTGCATCCCCCCTGTTGGCCAAATACACAACAAGCAACTGCTTGAAAAATACTCATTGCAGCTAAGTACCCGTACTTCTCAAGAGGGTGCATCCCCCTGTTGGCCAAATGAACAACAAGCCACTAGTTAAAAAATACTCATTGCAGCTAAGTACCCGTATTCTCAAGAGGGTGCATCCCCCTGCTGACCAAATAAACAACGAGCAACTAGTTAGAAAATACCCATTGCAGCTATAAGTACCCGTATCTCTCAAGAGGGTGCATCCCCCTGTTGACCAAATAAACAACAAGCCACTGGTTAAAAAATACTAAATGTAGCTATTAAGTGCCCATACTTCTCCAGAGGGTGCATCCCCCTGTTGACCAAATAAACAACAAGCCACTGGTAAAAAAATACTCAATGCAGCTATTAAGTGCCCGTACTTCTCAAGAGGGTGCATCCCCCTGTTGACCAACTCCAAAAACCTGCATATGGGTGAACACTTTCCCAGCACATTGACACCAGGGTATCTCAAAAGAGTTTACCTACCCCCCTTTCCCAGGCAACTTCAAAACATGCCAACTGCCACAATTTTTCAAATATCATGAAAGTCACCTGGAAATAATTTTTTTTTTTTTTAAAACATAAGAGTTTATATACATTAACAATAAAACAATTTTTTGAGTAATTGTTTGTGAGGATTTATATGTTAAAAAAATAGATAAAGTCGTTCGGGGGGTGACTCCGCCCATCCCCTTTTGTGACGTCAATGAAGGCAGACTTCGCCTCGATCGAACATCGACCCCCCTCGAATTTGCTTGCGTTTATGTTGTAAACACACATGCAAGTAGGTCCCAGTAGTGATCTTGTACGTTTCAAAAAAGGTTTTTTTTCTTGCATTTTCCGGCCATGCCGACCAGGTGTATTGCTGCTGTATGCAGCTGAACAACTAATGATGGGGTCAGTCTGCATTTGTTTCCTGCAGATCCTAAGTATAAGCGGTTGTGGGCCGCGAAAGTCAGACTAACGACGTCGTTTTCGGCGCGATGTGCCAGCTAGTATACGCTAGCTAGTACATGTATACTGTGACGTGGGTGATGTCCACATACGCACAACACTTTTTCCCTTCAATTATCGTGCCTTGATTGACGTCACAAACAGCTCCACCATGTGTCAAGGTAAAGGGGGGCCTACTCTTAAATTTGTAATTTAAAATAAAAACTAATTTTTAAAAACCTTAGTTAACTGTTTATTCACATTCCACTCATCAAAATACATATATTAATGACAAAAGCTTTTTTCTTTCAAAATACCACTGCCAGGTGCCTTGAAATATTTGTAGCCATGGCAATCCTCACACAAGAAACAACGTCACATGAAATTGATACCACAGCAGGTACGAGCTCGGACAGAGAATATTATCCCCAGTACCCCAATCAGGGCATTCAAAGTCTAGTATCCCTTTTAACATTGTATTATGGAGTCTGCTTGATTCTCCATTTTCTTTGTTTGGTTAAATAACCTTGTTGAATAACGGTCTTTGTACAGCGTTAGACGATAATTACGCTGCACATCTGGAATAACATTTCTCTTCGGGAGGGCCGTTTCCCACGGCAAACAAACAGTCCTTGGTGAAAACAATAATTGCTGCGTCATTAATGGAACCCCGATGCAATACAGACGGCAAACGAATTGTCATAGGCGTCTAAATAATTACCAATCTAGGACCAAATCTAGTTAATGCAGAGAAAACGACCCCCCCCCCCCTTTCCACCTACATTTGTATTTACAGTCAGTATACCACAGGATACCATTATGAGGGCTTACTGAGACCTGCGCCAACCCCGATCCCCCCCCCCCCCACCCACCCCCTCCCTGCTTTTCTGACTCAATGAAAAAAAACAAAATCGCTCTACAGTAATTAATTTACGTGAAGCCAGTATGCACAGTCCTGTTGCTGTTGTACGAAAGTACTGTTTGTTTAATAACGGGGCTTCTAGGAATTGAATGCACACAGATTTCAACCAAAACAGATGACTGTTAAACTTGATAATGCATCGACAATGAGTCAGTCTCCATTTCGAGGCCACGTACACATTGCTTCTGGGAATTGAAATAATGACCCTTAACCAAAAGGTAAAGAACAGAAAGATGCAGCAGTGATTGCTTGATGTTTACATTGTACCCTTGTACAAATTTTGTTTAAATTTCAACTGTTGTTTCAATGAAAAGGTAAACGCTTCCAAGAATACGAACAGGTTAATGTACATGTGCTAAGGGAACTGGACCCAATTTCATAAAGCGCTTAAGCACAATATTGCTTAACAATTTCCCGCTAACGTGAAAAAAAGAGAGCTGGGTACCAGTCACAGATGGTACATGTGACATTTTGCTGGTAACCTTATTATGGTAAGCAACATTCTTATTTGTGTTGAGCCAGTTTTGATGCTTAATTTCATAGGGCTGCATGCTTTAGCAGCAAGTATTGCTTAATAATTTTTTGCCCAGCAAAAAGAAGCACTACATATTTATAATAAGTTTGATTGGAAAAATGTTGATGCTGTTACTCTTGCAATCAGCCCAAAACCCAAGCTACGTCCTCAATAGACGTAGTAATTAAGACACCTGGGGCTGATTTCACAAAGCACTAAGAGTCATATAAAGGAACATTACAGAATTGGTTTTTGCTAACAAAACAGTTGCTGGCAGTGTAAGCACTTTATGTAATCCACATTATACATAAACTGACAAAACCTGTAGAAGTTTGAGATTGATCGGCCATCTGGGTCACAAGAAAATAGTGAAAAACCGATTAACATTTGCATGAAATCATATAGATTCAACAAATGAATAAAACGCTCACTGAGCGATAAACTCCAATCGGAAAATTAGTTTATTCATTTCTCATCAAATATGGCATTTCAGACAGAAATATTTCAAGGGATGTTTTCTACTATCATCATCATTAGACCATGTAAGTTTTATGTAAATCTGTGATCAAAAAGAATATTTTACAATTTTTTTCTTACCAATTCTGTAATGTTCCTTTAAGATGATTTTTTCATTGTGACATCACACTTTGCTTAGAGACTAAGAGTGACTTGCAGTTAAGTTTAATCTTCGCTCTTTGTGAAATTGAGCCCTAGACTCAATTTCATAGAGCTAGCTGCTCAAGCACAAAAAGTAGCTAAGCATAAAAAAAAGAATGGTTATCAGAATAAGGTTACCAGCCAAAGTAACATGCCACATGTACAATCTCTGACTGGTATCCTGCTTAATTGTGCTTAGCATAAAGTTGCTGAGCATAACTCTCTGCTACTATAGGCCCTGCTTGGAATGCACAAGGGCTGCCGTTGGTTCGAATCTGACCCAAGGCACGAGTGGGGTATCTACGCCTCTCCGTGGAACTCATAAACCGCATGCCGTGTTTTAGAACCACATTGGTGATGAATATTGGCTAGGAGCTGTCAAAACTCCATCAACCACATCTCCTCCACATAATATGGTAACTAAATACCTACAACTTTCATTTTCACATTATTGGAATGCCTTCCCCCCATGCAATATGGCAGAGTGTTAGCCAGTGGGACGGCTATATGTCTTTTGGCACTTGAAAAAAAAACAGGAAGATAATGTGGACCCCGTTTCATCTATTAGTTACATGTTAAAGAGAGTCTCCAATTTTGAACAAAGTTTTGTGGTGCACTAATTATCCATTAGATAGATTCCTCATAAAAGCAGGGGGGGAATTACAAGTCTAACCTCCCAATTTCATGGCTCTGCTTACCGCCGAATTCTGCGCTTGCGATCACCGATTTCCGCTTACTGTGCAAGTGCCAAATTTCTGCACTAGATGTGTATGCGAAGGATTCCCAGTAACAGGGAGTACGCACGCTCACAGGCAAAAATTCCCTGCTAACCCGGAAATACGCTTGATGTAAGCGCGGAATTCCCTGCTTCCATAAGCGCCAATGCTTTGCTTACGGTAAGCAGAGCCATGAAATTGGGCACTGTTGAGCATAAAAGGTGCTTAGCAAATTTTCTGCCAAGCAAAAGAAATTAGCCGGGAACCTGTCACAAACAATATACGTTACAATGTTTTTTCGGCTGGTAACCTTTTTCTGCTTGCCGAGATTTTTCTGTGCTGAGCAATTATTTTGTCTGTGCTTACAAATTTTATGGAATTGGGCCCCTACTGTGATCGAAACATGGCATGGGTAATTAACACCCCGTTTCTTAATTTTGTTTTCTCCAAAAACCTCTATGTTATTCACAGTGACATTACCAACGCCCCATCTCTTACTAGCCTAAAGCCTCATCTACATATTAAGAGAAACTATAAATATAAATATAAATATGAATAGTAAACTTGCGGGTACAACCATGGGTAAAATGTCTCTTTTGAAGGAGTGGTGGCTCTGAAAAGAGCCGGTTTGGTCTCGACGTTTCGAACAGTATACTCTGCTCGTCTTCAGGAGAAATTAGTCTCATCTACATACTTTCCCTCCTAACTACCAACCCAGACGACACAAACAATGCTACCATCAACAGGGTTGACAGTCATTGCTGATGAAAAAGTCTGAAACTCAGATCCAACTATTAGGAGGAAAGTTGAAATGATGACATTTCCACCTTTTGGTAACCCCTGGGGGTTCAGATTTCACAGATTTATTTTTCAGTAACAGTGTCTTTTAGTGCTAGAGCAGTATATCAAAGAGCAGGATTTCTTTATATATGGGAAAAATAGCGGTTGATATTTGTCACAACGCAGACATAAAATGTCCGAATTAAGCAAAAAAGTCTGCAATTTCCCATCCCTGAATCAATATTAATAGATATTGATGAGCTAAACATCGTGCGGTACCATCGCGCAACCAACCTTGCCGGGATGCCCGCCAGTGTATCGCCAAGTCAGTCAAGCCGTTTCATTTTTTTCCCAGAGATTTTCCTCTCATTCAAGAGGGTTAAAGACCCTGTATGAATTCTTGAACGGCTGCTTACAAGTGGGTGATTACCGATGCATTATCAAGCTGCGGAACGACGTATGAATTATTCACGTCTTGTACAGATACAAGGCAGGGGGGATCTGTTGTAGCAGTTTGGAAATCGGCGTCTGGAAAACGATTGTCAAGTGCGAAAAAGTGAAAAGGCACCGACGTCGTAGAAGGGATGTTTACATTTTTCCCCCGACCTTTTTCTTTTCCTTTTTTTTGAGGGGGAGGGGGGGGGGGGGGGTGAGTCTTTATTTATATTTAATTTTGCTGACTTAAAGCGCTCCTAAAAGTAATTTGTTTGGTCATCATTTTTTCGGGGAGGTGTTTGATGTATTGTGCCCGGAGTCTTGGTTTGTGAGCCGTTTCTTGTCAGTGGGATTTTCTTGTTGTGCTTGGTAAATTTGTTTTTCTCAGCATTCTCAAATGGTTGGCAAAATGTAAATGTCAACTGTTCACCAAATTGCCCTGGTCCATGATTATAGGCAACCCAGGAAAACCGGTTAGGGCAACCCCCATTCATTTCACTCACAACTATCAGAATGGCCCAAGAGTCCTGAACAACTAGCTTAATTGCCACTCTTCACTTTCTCCTACATTTTTTTTTTTTTCATGATCTGGGCCGATTTTCAAAGAGCTGCCTAAGCAGAAAATATTGCTTAAAATTTTCTGCTAAGCAGGAATGAGCAGAGTACCAGCCACAAGTTGTACATGTGACATGTTAGTTTGGCTGGGAACCTTATTCTGGTAAGCATAATTGTATTGTACCAAGCTACTTGTTGTGCTTAAGCTTATAATATTGGGTCGTGACTCCTGATGTATCTCACATAGATTCTTCATTCCAATCTACCCTTGATTACTTCCTTTTTAAAAATAATTTCTCAAACTTTTTCAATCAGGCTTTCATGTGGAAGTAAAGTTGATCGACTTTATTCTTTAACCCTCTTGCTGTCTGACCATTCAATACCATTGAAGTGGTTTTGAATGATAGATAAACTATGCCAGCCTGAAATATGATACCATGAGGGAATGCATCCACACAGTACACAGTTAGTTCTGTGCACAGTTGTGCCACCGTACACAACCTTGGCAGTCCACAACCTTGGCAGTCGAATGGTTTTAAATGGTTGGTCAACTCACTGGAAAATGTTGCCAAGAGTCACTGACAGTAGGAGGGTTAATTTACAAAGTAACAAACCACAAGGGAAACTGACTGGGTAATTATTGACTAACTTTGGGTTGATCAAAGAAAAATTTACCAGAGCGGGATTTGAACCTGCGACCTCCAGATTAACGTGCCAGCGCTCTACCAACTGAGCGATCTAGCCCTAATGCTCATTGAACCTTTGATGCACAGCATCCAAAAACAAACAGAAGACTGTACAAACTCCATGCCACACTAAAAAAAACCTAAGCAGACAAATAATTACTTTCACTCTTAATTAAGAAGCTCCTCTGCACCATGTCTCTATTAATGATTTTAAAATCTCCATAATCGGGCAGCGCATGCTACGTCTTAACAAAAGTATTTGGTGCTGACAATCCCATGTCCACTTTTTGAATAAACACAGAATGGCCTAAAGAGTAGCAATCACTTAAGTTTGTTTTTCTCTCTCACATGAAGCAAATCAAGTTCAGTACATGAAACAATCTTCCCGCAGTACATACGCATGCCCGGCGCACCAATTTATCGATACCGCCATTCTGCCATTTTACCCCCTCAGCACAAATGAATAATTCAAGTGCTCGACGAAACGATGATAAAAGGCGACCTGAAAGTTTCTCTCGAGAGCGGCTCTGGGGATGTTCTGAAAAGTCCCCAAATCGCTCTAAATTTTTTTCCCCGAGATGTATTCTGAAGTGGAGTGGAGTGAGAGCGGGCGAAGTATACAGCAGAGCTCGGATGTGAGTGAATCGGAGAGTGGGTTGCAGGGCTATCATCGAGTGGTCAGGCCACATGTTGCAGGCCTGCACACACATTACATTGTACATCCCGGCCAGTATCCCAAATCGGCCATTCCATGGCAAAAACAGCCTAACTCAAAAAAAAGATAAAATGTACACGACTCAAGACAGAGTTAAAAGAACATTACAGAATTGGTTTTTGCTGACAAAACAGTTGCTGGCAGTGTAAGCACTTTGTGTAATCCACCATATACATAAACTGACAAACCTGTAGAAGTTTGAGATCGATCGGCCATCTGGGTCACGAGAAAATAGTGAAAAACTGATTACACATTTGCATGAAATCATATAGATTTAACAAATGAATAAAACGCTCATTGAGCGATAAACTCCAATCGGAAAATTAGTTTATTCATTTCTCATCAAATATGGCATTTCAGACAAAAATATTTCAAGGGATGTTTTCTACTATTATCATCATTAGACCGTGTAAGTTTTATGTAAATCTGTGATCAAAAGGTATATTTTTCAAGTTTTTTTCTTACCAATTCTGTAATGTTCCTTTAAGCTGTTTTGCCTTTAAAAAAAAAAGTTTAAAAAGAGGCCAAGACAGGACATGCAATAATCAAAAACCATACACTGTAATTTGGAACTTTAAGAAATAAAAAGAGCCCTCAATTGATTCAGCTAAATGATCTTATATCAAAAACCCAAATTTTTGAGTTGGGCTGTTTTGCCATGGAAGGGCCGCATTGTTATAAGGATGGCTGCATCTGTTTGAACAGCGTCTGTAAACAAATAACGTTGTTTTTCAAATTTTCTGGTCAATTTTTCTTTGTTCAACCCCAAAATATTTAAAACTTACCCTAGTCAGTTTCCCTTGATAATATTATTTTTCATAAACAAAATAAGTTCAAATACAAAAAGTTTATAAGCCTGGATTTCATATTGTTTTTAAAAACCCGTCACTTACAAGTTCACCTCATCTATGACAGATAAATAAAAGTGTTTAATAGACAAAGGACTTATTACCCAGAGAAAAACGTCCCATAGGATAATTTGTTGCAACATAACCTGGAATTTATGTTACCGATATTTTTTTAGTATGGGGTTGAACAAAGAAAAATTGACTAGAGCGGGATTTGAACCAACGACCTCCGGATTAACGTACCGGCGCTCTACCAACTGAGCGATCTAGCCCTATATTGGCGGTCTCCCTATTTTGTCAATATCTTTGTTCGGGGGTGCCAGTCAGAAGCGATATTTTTGTACACACAACTTTAGCAGAAACTGGACAGTTTGTGCAGATTTGTGTTGTGTTTATAACAATAATAGACATTAACCATTAACAAGCATTTGCAATGAGCTTTGAAACATTGCATCAAAGTGCCTTTCACTATTACTACCCCTGTTCGTCAGGCCCTACGCATTCCAGAAACCATCTCAACTCCTGAAGAGTATGCAGCACCGGCAGCCAAATGGGCGCACAGGTTTGCTAATCACTCACATCAACAATCTCTACACCCGCAGTCTCCCATAGGTGATGAGAAGCAATTAACAGTTCAGTGTTGTTGCCCGAGTACATGAGTCTCACGACCAGGACTCGAACCCACACCCTGATGACCCAGCCTTCAGACCTCGAGTTGGATGCTCTGGACCACACGCTACAAACTGATGCATTATTTCTTGCAAGAAGGAAGAGTCAAGAATGGTGTTCTTCACTCTGAAAGTTTCCGCCTGAAAACTGTAGATCCCACGTGCACATGTACACGTCCTGCATGCACACGTACAGTCGACCGAAGTGTAGTGCAACCTTGAAACTATTTCATTAGTCAAGTCTGCCGAAGTAATCTCCCCCAAATGAATCCGATTATCCGACAGCCCAACGTTTATCTACCTCACATGATCAGGTTTCACTTGTTGCTTAGTGCCCACACGTCCGCACAGCAATCCAAGAATGATGACGAGCCAGGGAAAGAAAGGCAAGGAAACGCACAAGACAGAAAAAGAGGGGGGGGGGCAAAGAAAAAGAGAAAAAAAACCTGCCGCAACTGCAAGTTTCCTGGCGTTCTTTTTTTTCCCCTTTTTCATTCAGACATTATTATGACAACTTTACCTTCATCCCGCCCACCCCTGAACATTTTTTTCCCTTCTTCTTGTGGAATACAAGTAACAGGTTTTTAATAAGGTTTTGATTTGATAAATTGTGATGATCGTGTTACAGGAAAGACTAATATTGACACTGGAGCTTCGCTAAGTGAGTTTATTTCGGCCCTGCACATGGGAACGTGACAGAGTGAATAAACTGCCCCGGCAAAACGGAAGCCCTTTTGTGAATCCGCCGTAAATTCTTTGTGATCACATCCACGGTTTGTTTCAGCAGCTGCTTAAAAATAAACCACTTTACAAAAGGTGAGAACCTTTTGAAATTAATTGATTAAGTGCTTAAAAAAATCGCACAGAGGATATTAAGCCAATCCCAAGAAAAGCCTGAAAGAGGAATAGCAGATAGAGAATGTAGCTCTGACATCACTTAATTCCTATAAGCAATAAACGGACTTTTATGGAGATTCACAATGACTTGCAAAACTAATTATGAAAACCAAACTTACTGGCCGTTTTATAAGCTGAATCAGCTGCAATACTCAGACTGATATACAAAGCTATTTCAACAAGCCTTTTTTTTCTTCATCTTCTTCCCCCTCTTTTCATCAGAGAATCTCAATTTCCTGCTGTTTCCATGGCGACACACCCATCATAGAGATAGGAAGACAGACATATTATTGGGACTTAAGTTTCTAAGACCGGGCTTGCGTGAAAGTCCATGTAGACTTCTTTAATCACAGGTTCTTGGGTTTTTTTTTCTCTCGTTCTAATTGGCATATTCAAGATGCTTCTAAACTGGTGAAGCAAAAAGTGCGGCAGGGGAGGTTTTTTTTTTATAAAGTTGCTTATAGATGGTGATTAGATGAGTACATTTTCCTCCAGAGAGGATTTCATGTTCGGAGAGGTATTCAAAAGCAGGAGTAATTGGCTTCAAGTACTTATTTTTTGTTGTACATATCATATTTTTGATAATGCTAGAGATAGCCGTGTTAAGTCTGATAGATGAAACAAGGAAGGTAGTGGCAGTACTTAATGACTAACTCATTACATTCAAACAAAAACCGCATGAGCTTTCGTAGCAACAACTGCTTCATCAGATGCAGACAAGGGGACAAGCCAAGTACACGCTATAAATAAAAGAAAGTTAGAGGGGGTGAATCCAATAACAAAGGGTGGAGTAGGTGACTAGAGCATCTAACCCTGGTAGTTGGACAGGAAACCCTGGTCCCTTTATTTTGGATGCAAGCCAACTCTCTGCAACCAGTTATCACAGACCATTATTGGATCCTCACCAACAGTTGATGCCTTCCAGAGTAAGCTCAAAACCCATACACTCTAGTGTGTTCACTTTGCTGATGTCGTTCTTGTTTATATAATATTTGACCTCGCTGTTTTTTTTTCTTCTACCTCCATGGTTCTACTTTTTCTGTGGAGCACAAAGATCATCTCTGGTATTGCGCTATGTAAAAGCCGTCATTAATATTTTTATTTTTTATGAAACCCTGCATTGAGGGCCGCTGTCAGCACGTGTGGACATATTTTGATATTTCCATTGTTCTGAAAGCACGTGTGGACATATTTTAATACTTCCATTGTTCTGAACCACGTGGTCGTACACGCTCTAATGTCATGACATAATGAGCTGGACCATGCCGTACGCCCAAGAGGGGGTGTCAATCAAGGGGTTCAGCGAATTGGTTAGGAGGGAGGTAGGACAAAACTCCGCCCGCATCCTTTGTGTTCAAAATCAGGTATGTCAATTGTCAATGGTAGGTAGATGACACCGAATTAAGCAACAAACAAGCTTTAATTAACCAAGGCAATACCCGGACATGTTGACAACACATTTAAATAACAAGAAATCGTTGAAAACGAGCAAAACAAACCCTCCTTTAAACTATGGAAAGAGCTTGTCAGCATGTGCGCTGACAACGTACAACGGGGGCGTTGTAACCAAACAGCTCTTTCGCTTGAGGGAAACCACTATCTGGTGATCATTGGAGCTAGTCATGGCTTAAAAGTAGTCCTCATTCCCCGTACAAGCTGGTTATAATCTCCTCAATTATTCACAAGCTACTGGGCTTAGGAAAATGACAAATAGATGACCACTAAAAAGAAAAAGAGTCTATGATAACGATAAACTCTTACATTATTTAAAAACAAATTTGTTTCAGTGGTAACCTTAAGACATGGATACCGTCCCCCCAAGTTGAGTCACACCGGCGACTGCGCAAGAATGGATGCAAACTTATCATTTCAAGACATCTGCGGACAGTTGAATGACATTCCTTTCCACAACCTTTTTTTTGTTGTTCCAACAAAATGTTGTGTATACTTGGAAAAACAGGGAATTAACTAATAATAATAATTATTGTTAATATTCTGGTTTATTAATACTATAATAATACTAGTACAGACCCCTTGCACAACGCGCAGCGTACTCACATGTGCCTATCCTGGGTGTCACTTTGGGTGTCAAAATCGTATACATGCACAAAAGAGAGTTGACAACCCAAATTACGCGCATTGTTCGGAGGCGCGTTCTGTGTTGCGTAAGGGGTCTATATAAATCAATAGCTCCCCCTTGCATAACGCGAAACGCTACAGGAACGCTGAGGTCACGCACACGTTTTTACGCACAGAGAAGAGCTATCGTCCAATGATCTGCCTCCTTTTTGAGGGTGTGACGTCATATGCAATGGGTCTATACTTTTCATATTGCGCCATGTCTCTCATAACGACACTCTTGGTGCCGAGGTATCAAATGAGTTTGGTGGAGCTTGCTAAGAATGATTTGATGAGATGAAATAATCATAATACAACACCTTGACCTTGGCAGGTATACAAGGTGATGTGGCGCACGTTGCTGCCAGACCTTGCAAGAAACACCGTGGCATACCCCCTTCTCTTTACGGTAAGTGTGCTGGGTACTTCTACATGCATTGCACAACACGCGGCACAACACGTGGCTTTATGTCCCATCCAAAACGAACAAGGAAATGTTGGTTAAGTGCCTGGCTTAATTAAACACAAGTGTCACGACCGGGACTCGAACCCACACTCTGCTGATCAGAAACACCCGAGCTTAAGTCCGGTGCTCTTAACCGCTCGGCCACAACAAACCCCCCAAAACACTGTACTTGGTAAAAGAAAATTTATTCAGAATATGAAATAACACAAACATTTCAAAAACAAATTTCTGTTTTTATGAAAAATAAATACAAAATCTGAGTTTTAAAATGAAGTTCAACATAATTTTTGTTTAAATCCCCGCATGCAATTTTCTCTACAAAAATATTAGCTACATAGCATAAATTGGTAAAAAAAAAAGAACAAAATCTAGCACAGATATTCTGCTACACAGTTCTGCCTTCAAACTATAAATCTCTACGCCTTGGCTCTTGTCCAGCATTTGTCCGATCAATTGGCGCAATTGCCCTCGGATGGCCAATTCAAAACCCTTACTAGTGTCTCCTGAAGTTCCGATGTTTGTTAGTATGTCTGCAACCCGCAGGGTTCCCTAATTGCTGCATTTCTGTTCCGTTAATGATGAACAGGGGAGTTCAGAGCAAGACCTACTCACTCAGTGCGGCGTACCTAGACAGTTTCATTTTTGAAAGCAGGGCCCAATTTCATGGAGCTGCTTAAGCACAAAATTTTGCTTAAGCAACAAAATCATTGCTTAGAAAAATCAGACTACCGGCCAAGACTATACACTCAATTGTTATGCTAAGTAAACAACAGCTAAATACCAGTCACAAGCAATGTATAAGGCATGAAATTTTGGCCAGTAACATGTGTAAAATAAGCAAGCTATTTTCGTGTTTAAGCAAATTTTTTACTTAAGCAGCTCCATGAAATTGGGCCCAGGTCTTAGGGCAGGGGTGAGGTTTTAGACCGGGGCAAATTATAACGTTGTCACCGTCCTTTTACTATGTATGGCTTTCAGACTATTACTGTATATATTCAAAAATTTATGTGGTTTTTTTTAAACACCCTGGTTTATTTCAAAGCTGTCATTATCTATTCATAATATTATATTAAAATCACAAATGCATTCAGAGAAAGTTTTGATGATAAGTATAGCTTTAAAAGGTATGGCCAGCAGCTGGACAACATCATGGGTGTATGGGAACTCTTTGGTCTAAGGGGTTGATTGGCCTGAAACTGTACACAGATAAAAAACATAAGTATCAATTTCTAATAGTGGGTACCAGGTAAAAACATTTTTGCTTTCTCTGTCAAATTGTCTTTTTCTTGCTGCGCCTGAATTTTCCTCACTGTTTTGCCCGAATTAGGGGAGAGGGGGGGCAGTTGCCCACACTGACCCCCTGGGTCGTACGCCTATTTACAACATTTATGTTTTGGGTGAACACACGACTTTAAAATCAGAATTGCATTTGTAGAAGGTATTGATGATAACGTAGTTATGAAAGGTTTTGCCAGTAGCTGGACAACATTAAGGTTTGGGTGAAGCGTGGCTTTTCTACCCTTAGCTATTGACAGACACAGAACTGAAGGAAACCAATCTAGCGTTTTAAAGGGCAATTCCATGTTTTCATAACGGTTTTTATGTAAAGCTTCTCCTCTAACAAATTAGCATAACTCACTCTAATCTGGAAAAAAAAATCTCTTTATTCAGTGTGGCACTCCATATTGACAGAAATTTTCAATTACGCTGCTTGGTGATTTGCAAACGAATTCCGCTGTCAACTTTGGGGGTAATCATTAAACAGATGACGGATTTCATTTGCAGAACAATGTTGTGTTTTAAACCTGGCATAGCATCCTGCTTACACAGAATCTCATTTGACGTTATTATATATTCAAACCAAGAAGGACCTTGATGGTTTTCAGCAAATAGCCTGGTTTTTTATGCCTAATCTTTTAGTTTGGTAATAAAGAAGCAGGAGAGGTTGGGGAATAGTATTTTTCAGTTGAGGATCAAGTAATACCGAGTACTAAGGTGGCCGTGTAGTACGAGTACTTGGGCCATCGTGTATGATTGCAAGTGTCCAAGTACTGAGTATGCTCATATCCGAGTAGCTAGTCTATCAGCCAAGTACCAAGTACTTGGATCTCTAAGTGTGAGTCCAAGTAGGAGACCTACAAGTGTCCGAGTACCGAGTATTCCGATATATCCGAGTACAAAGTCCAACAGCCAACTACCAAGTCCAACAGCCAAGTACCAAGTCCAACAGCCAAGTACCAAGTCCAACAGCCAAGTACCAAGTCCAACAGCCAAGTGCCAAGTCCAACAGCCAAGTACCAAGTCCAACAGCCAAGTACCAAGTCCAACAGCCAAGTACCAAGTTCAACAGCCAAGTACCAAGTCCAACAGCCAAGTACCAAGTCCAACAGCCAAGTACCAAGTCCAACAGCCAAGTACCAAGTCCAACAGCCAAGTACCAAGTCCAACAGCCAAGTACCAAGTACTTGGATCTCCGAATATGAGAACAAGTACAAGTGTCCGAGCACTGCGTATGCTCATATCTGAGTAGCTAGTCCATCAGCCAAGTACCAAGTATTTAGAACTCCAAGTGTCAGAGTACAATTAGGAGGCCTACAAGTGTCTGAGTGCCGAGTATTCTGATATCCAAATTGACTTCTTCCAGTGCTTTATTCCTCTATTCGTTGAACAGTAAAGGTATAAAATTTCATTGATGCAAAAATGTTGACAACAGTTTTTTGACCACAAGTACTTAAAATTCAGTACAGGTACATTTTCAGATGATTATCAAGTACTTGACTTCGAGTACAGGTTATTTTCAGTCGAGTATCGAGTGTGGACTGGGAGTATCGAGTACTTTGCAACCCGCAACGTAGTACCAAAATACCGAGTACCAGTACCAGTTACAGTACGAGTACTAAAACAGTGATATTGATCACACAAATCTGCATGACATTAAGTAAGTAAAGTTTGAATGTAATTTTATGTTCAACTCCATAATTTCTTCCATTCATTCACATGTTTCTTAACTACAATCACTTATTGTAGTGGGTCAAGACATTCTGCTCTAGAAGTATGCCCATTGATTTCACTTTTCACCGAAGCACTGAGTCTGAGTACCACATCAATGTAACCCCCCCCCCCCCCCCATCACACATCACCATCCAACCCCCTCCCCCAAAAGTAATAATAACAACAAATAAATAGAAGTTATAAAAATGAATAATACATTTTAAAAATAAAAAACTTAGCATTCACCCACCCCTCAAACAACAAAATTAAATAGTACAAATGAAATAAAAATTATAATCATAATAATAATAACAAAACGTTTGGGTGTTTTTTTATGGGAGACATGTGCACTTATCTCTTAGATGGTCCAGCCATTTTTTTTTTTTTCCAATGCTTTCTAGCAAACTGAGGTTATGTCCGATCGCGGGAAAAATGCCTACAGACCCCTTGCATAATGGCAGCGCTGCTGGTAGGCTGAGATCACGTGCACGTTTTTACACACCACGAGCAGCTGTCGTCCAATGATCTGCCTCCTTTTGCCTCAGTGAGGGCGCTGTTTGAGAGTGTGACATCATTATGCAAGGGGTCTATTCCTCAACGTAGCCGTAGCCCAATTCACTTGACCCAAAGACGGCGTTAGACCTGGCCCCTCTAGATGAAATGAATGCAGAGAACCTGTCAAAGGTAATCTTACAAAACTTCAGGTTCCCCCACCTCCCACCTCCCCTCCCCCCTCCCTCCACCCCCTCATCCCGTTTAACGCTTCAGCTCGTCAGGCCTCCTCCATCGTCGTTAACACTCTGTCATTTTATAGCACTGAGCATCAATATTGACGCTGGAGAGTATACAGATACAGACAGTTGCCAAGGTCACAAATGTGTTGGTGTGTTGTTAAGTACCATTAACGCAGTGAATTGATAGCATTAGAACCAGAAAAAAAGAAAGTGCGGCGTAATGGAGGAATTGTTTGCGATAAAAGATCCGTGCTTAACCTAAATTTGATATCTTCAGTCACATGTTAAAGGCGCTGTGTAATGGCACTCTTGAGGCAAGGTGCACTTGACAAAGCAGGTGTTTTGTGAAATGCCTAAGAGTGCAGTGTGCTTTTCTGAGAAACGGGTTGTTTTGTTTTGTTTTCCTTTCTAAAAAGCAAGCATTCACTCATTAAACAGTCTCCCACACTGTCCAAAATCAACATCTTTGAACGAGTAGACGTGTGATCCAGCCATTAGTCACAACCAAAAGTATGACACAACTTTCAACGGCCAATCAGCATTATTGCTGTCAGAGAGGTCTAAACCGCCTGATGTGTCGAGAGCAGTGTTGTATATGGGTTTTGAGGCATTGCATGGTGAGGTATCAGTATATATTCGGTTTGCGGTAACAACATGTGTAAAAATATCTACTTGCTGTGTAGATTTGTTCTTTAGAGAACTTGTCTTGCTATTTATTCTACTACCGCGGAGTCAGGAGTCATCGACAGTCTCCTGACGATGACTAGAGCAAGCTAGTCGAAACGTTGAGACCAAAAGAACTCACTCCGCGGCAGTGCAGTTAATTACGAGAAGTCCCCCCGATCCACAAGCTAAAGTAGAAGTCCAGGCCGATTTCCTACCTCCCGCCCAGGTAGTAGTTAATAAGCAGGACAGTTCTTTTCAGAACTGAGAAGTCTCCCGAATTCCGAAAAACCTACTCCGCGGTAGTAGAATAAATAGCAAGACAAGTTCTCTAAAGAACAAATCTACACAGCAAGCAGTGTTGTAGTCGAAGAGAAAGACTCTGCTAGGCCTAAAATCGTGAGGTAATATACCTTTTTGCTCGGCTTTTGTGGTTAATTTGAAACAATACATAACACACATAGATAGATAACATAGACAGAAATACTGAGACAACCCTCATGGGGATATTAAAGTAGCCTTGACAAAACCTATTTACAAAAATGACCCAGCCCAATCTTTTTAAGTGAACTGATGGTCGTAAAAAGAGCACTTACTTTCCTAACTTCAAAATGAGCATTGTTTGCCAGAGAGCAAACATAAATCACGCGTCGCTCTGTTCTGCTGTAAATTTATCAAGCCTGCTGTGAGACAGGTTCAACTCATTGGTAGATCTTTGTTTTTCAATCTTGACAAAGACACTACTTTAGATGGGTTCGTGGCCTGTAATGTTCTGCAGGCATTACCAGGCTTTACTTACGTCAATTGCCTGGAGAAACTTTTAAGTTTCTCCAGGCAATAAAGTTTTATAGGGAAACATCAGGTGAGCTCAGTGAACCCACAAGAAATCCTTTGTGAATACAAATTTGCTTCACAATTGCAGGAATTAACTACATTTTTATGTAAATTCAAGTTAATTCATGACTTAAACGACTATCACTGGAAGTCAGTTCTAACCCCTTTAGGCAGAGAAGGGTTGGATTTCACAAAGCACAAAGACTCATCTTAAGACGGAATTGCAGTATTACCATAGCGATTTTGTATTGTGATATCACACTTTGCTTAGCAATTGCTAAGCAATCAACATTGATTTGCGCTTAAGATCGATCTTAGCTCTTTGCCAAATTGAGCCCAGGACAAATAGGAGACAATGAAGACATTATTTCAGTTATAGATGTGGGCAGGAAACCCCAAATGGGGAAAACCGAACATAATCGGGAAGTAAACTGACCCTAGATCCACACATAAGGCTCTGGTTCGATTTTAACCGGCGTCCACAGAAGTGAAAGGCAGGGGAACAAACCTAATATCCAAAATCTGAACCAACTTGCAGAGCCCAATTGCATACAGCTGCTTAAGCACAAAAGGGCAGCTAAGCACAACAAAATTATGCCTACCAGACTAAGGTTACCAGCCAAAACACCATTGCACATTCCATCTGTGACTGGTATCCTGCTTGTTTTTACTTAGCATCAAATTGTTAAGCAAGATTTCTACTTAAGCAGCTCTATGAAATTGGGCCCCCAGATCCCCCTACAGGAGCATTTTATTTCATACAATAACACAATACAATACAGCTGTTTATTATTATTTATAGGTATTATACAGGATTAGCAAGGATGAAGAGCATTATTGTTTCAAGTCTGAAAGCTTACTGATTATGAAGTTCATACATGAGCCAACTTTTCTGTGAAATACTCACACATTGATTAAGCCCAGATTTTCACAGGTTTGTTAATGTGTGTGGGTGTGTGTGTGGTTGATCACACAAAACATGAACACTGTCTGCCACTATGCTGTCAGCTTTACCACTCCCGTATGATACCTTTAAGGACTTGAGAAACAAACAAGATCGGTCACTCACCTCTTGGTCGCAGTTGGCGAAGTAGACGTAGCATTTGAACTGCTTGGAGATGGTGCATGTGGTGTCACTGAAAATGTTTGAAACGAAATACATTTTTGTTGATTGCCAAAATTGCCAGAATTCATGGAGAATATAAAAATATTTTTTTTGGTCTGGTTTACTCCTTGTTAGTAAAAAATTAACAGTATAAACCATAAATTATGATTAATATATTGATTCAAGTTTTATATGTTACAGTTGTACAAGTTTAGAAATTGTTCATCTCAAACAAACATGGAAGGAATTAATTTAAAAAGGAAGAATTAACATAAAATAGAATACAAGTATGAGATTGTATAAAAACGAAAAAAAACTTAAAATTTGATGAAAATTTCCTCTTGGTGTGAAGATGAAGCTGCCTGCATGTACAGTATGTAACATTTTAGAGATCTACAGACTCTCTACATCATTATAGATATTTCGCTCGGCCCCAGCGCCTATCCAGGACCGCTGGGATGGGCTAATCAGCTTGCACAGATTCTTGTTCAGGAAGTACGTCATGCGTGTAGTGCTTGCAGTATGAGTGTGATGCATGATGGGACTGAGCATTAACCAATGGAGCGTGCTTAATACGTTTGCCCATCCCAGCGCCTTTGGTTTTAAGGCAAGGCGCTGGGTTGAGCGAAAATAGATATCTCAAGGTCTGGGCGCAACAAGAGTCAAGTCTTTTCAATTTTGGGATGGCAAGTTTGCCTTTTTCTTGAAAATCTGAAGGCCAATGGAGATCAGTGACAAATCCTGACGAATCACAAGCCTGAAAAAAAAAATGAATTCTCACATTTAACTGCATACCCTTTAGATGAGGGAAAACAACCATTGCTGCATCATTCGTTCGCTCGTCCCCAGCACCTTGCCTTAAAACCAAAGGCGCTGGGATGGGCAATTGTATCAAGCACGCTTATTGGTTAATGCTCAGTCCCATCATGCATCACACTCACACTGCAAGCACTGCACGCATGACGTACTTCCTGAACAAGAATCTGTGCAAGCTGATTAGCCCATCCCAGCGGTCCTAGATAGGCCGCTGGGGCCGAGCGAACATCATTCGATGGTACAGAATTGGACACTTTGGAACTCTAGGTGGCGGCAGACATATTCCAGAGGTAAGTTTCCTTTGTTTTCGTAGTCCTCATCATCAGGTAATAAACCATGAGGGAAACTTACTGAGTAAACTGTCACTTGTAATATCGCAACTGGGATGTCACAATATAAATGAATATGCAGTGTGATGTCACAATACAAATGAATATGCAGTGTGATGTCACAATACAAATGAATATGCAGATGCTGAAAAGTCATCTGAAGATCACTCTTAGTGCAATGTGAAAATCCAGCCCTGGACAGGGATGAAATTTCCTGAAGTGAAATTTTCTGAAATTGGCTTGTGACCCTGGGTTCCACCTTATTCCAGATCTGGAACCTCTCAGATGCTACAAATTCAGGAGGTTTACAGACTCTGTACATCGCAAGAAATACAAAAACTACCGGCTTAGACACAATGTGGGGCTACCTCCTTCTCCCTTTGGTGATTGCTTTACTCCTTACAACAACAAAAACAGAACGCTTGAGGAGATTTTGAGAAAATCCCGAAATCAGGACAATTCCTTGGAAATCCCATGCCTGCCTGGAGTGGCTGGGAGAGTGGATGGACAGGGAGGAGGAGACTGGGATAAGAAGGATCATAGATGGGTTGGATTCTTACCCAGCAACATAAGCAAAGTACAGAAGAGCATCCGTCCTCCGACCGCACGAGGAGATTTCTGGGTAGCAGTGCTTCATGAAGACCACGTCCTCATCCGACGTCTCCCAAGTGACGAGATTTGTTTCTCCCAACTCAAGATACACATCCTGTGGACAATGAGTGACAACATCAACAGATACGCCCGACGACCAGTGATCATAAATAGTACTGAAAGGAACATTACAGAATTGGTTTTTGCTAACAAAACAGTTGCTGGCAGTGTAAGCACTTTATGTAATCCGCCATATACATAAACTGACAAACAAGTAGAAGTTTGAAATCGATCGGCCATCTGGGTCACGAGAAAATAGTGCAAAACCGATTACACATTTGCATGAAATCATATAGATTCAACAAATGAATAAACGCTCACTGAGCAATAAACGCCAATCGGAAAATTAGTTTATTCATTTCTCATCAAATATGGCATTTCAGACAGAAATATTTCAAGGGATGTTTTCTACTATCATCATCATTAGACCGTGTAAGTTTTATGTAAATCTGTGATCAAAAGTATATTTTACAATTACCAATTCTGTAATGTTCCTTTAAAGGGACCTGCAATAAACAGGGCTTAATTTTGAAGAGCTGCTTAAGCACAAAAGGTAGCTAAGCACAACAAAAGTATGCTTACCAGAATAAAAATTACCAGCCTAAATACCATTTTACATATATCAATCTGTGACTGTTGTCCTGCTCATATTTGCTGAACAAAAATCTTTTTTGTTTTTTGCATAAATGACAAATATCAAGCAAAACTGCAAAACTAAACGCAACTTGAAAAATGTAAAACCCCCTCAGAGTTAAATGATAGAAAAAAGAGAAAAAAGAACATGCACCAATGTAATCGCTGTTTTCATAATGTAATTGGCTATTTAAAAAAAGCCCCATGAGTTGGCAGTTTTCATTTTCTCTTTATCGTTTTTTCTCTTTTATTCATCGTAATTGACTGTTTTCCAGAGAAATTAAATTATCGCTGCTGTAAATATCTGTCCAATAATGTCATCGCCCAAAATCACTTTGCGTAGACTTTATTAAATGAAACTGAGACATCCTGCTGTCTTTGGTTGCGGGGAGCCTAACAAAAATGACAACTCAACTGATTGGACCTTCTTCTGCAGTAGAACACACTCATTCCAGTCCTACTTTTAAAGGACGGGCCAATAACTATTAATTGTCAAAGAACAGTATCTGCACTTTATGTGACCCAAAATTATACATGAAATAACAAACCTTTGAAAGTTTAAGCTTGGTCATGAAAAAAATAGTTTTTAAAAACCTTATATTTTCACTGTTTTCAAACAATGGGTTTTGGACTCACAAGATCAAAAACTAATTATTTTACTCATTTCTCATAAACTACAGCAGTTCAGGCAAACATATTTCAAGAGAAGTTTTTCCACCATGACCATCTTTATACCATGCAAGTTATGTGCAAATCTTTGAACTTTTATATTTTCAATCTTACCAATGTTAGGAACACCCTACAAAGAGGCACACCATTAAAGGGGCACTGTCATCGTGATCATAGTCTGCTTGTGGCTGGGTATGGAAACATGGACTCTCATCCAGTTACTACAACGCGTGTGCGTTGACCGTCACATCACAAATGAAAGCTTTCAAGGGCTCCGTCATTGTTAATGCTTTTGCGTGTGCAGTAACTGGGTGAGAGTTCAGAATTTAATGTCTGGCAACAGACTCACTGTGACCACGACGACAGTGCCCCTTTAAGTAGTGGCACAACATGTTTTTGCAATTTTTTTTTTATTCTAAAAAACTAAGTTTATCATTGGTTTTAACTTCGGAAAGGCAGTATAGCCACTGGCAACTCTATGATGATCTTGCAGCCAAATAAGAAAGCAATTTGCAAATGCAATTTCCGGGTAATGACCAGTACCGGAAACAAAACATGAAGGTAAGTTGACTAGATCACTTCCTGTTTTTGCAATTGGGTAACATTTATTTTTAGATGTTTGTTATGATAACAATTAGTTGAACAGTCAACGAGTCCAGCTCATCTATAATGAAACTTACCTTATATGTCTTTTGGAGATGACAGTAAATGGCAGGATGATACAAGATGTACAACCAGAGCAGAAGAAAAAGGAACAAAAAAGGATTTTTGTCACCATGAATATACAAATCATCATAGTATGATCTTTTGGTGAGCAATCTAATAATATACAAAAATTGACTGCTTCAAGTGCTATGGTTAAAACTACGACAATCAAGTACGTTCTATTTTCTCATAGCAGATGAGTAAAAGCAGTTTATATTTGTTTTTATAACACCTCAAACATATATTGTGCCTGGACGTCTAGGTACCAAGAGGCTGCTATTGCTATGGGTATAGTACATTGGTTGCTATGGGATGAGTACATTGGTTGCTATGGGATGAGTACATTGGTTTCTATGGGATGAGTACATTGGTTTCTATGGGATGAGTACATTGGTTTCTATGGGTATCGTACATTTATGTGACATTGGTTGCAATGGGATAGTACCGTACATTAGTCTCTATGGGTATAGTACATTGGTTGCAATGGATAGTACATTGGTTGCAATGGGATAGTACATTGGTTGCAATGGGATAGTACATTGGTTGCAATGGGATAGTACATTGGTTGCAATGGGATAGTACATTGGTCTCTATGGGATAGTACATTGGTTGCAATGGGATAGTACATTGGTCTCTATGGGATAGTACATTGGTTGCAATGGGATTGTACATTAGTCTCTATGGGTATAGTACATTGTTTGCTGCATGTAAAGTGCGTTACACTCGCGCAGCTGTCTAGTAAAAACAAACCATATCATGTGATGCGCTCTAAACCAATCAAAAGGCAGGATGTGAGGGGTGTTATAATATACAAAGATAAAAACATGGTTTGAGAGTGGAGAGTTGATGTTAGCTCCCCAAGGTTTTGGAACTGGTTTGTCAACTTCTAATATCGAGGGAACATTAAATCTGATATTTTATGGAGATTGCCCTGTTTGATTTTTTATCATCTTTTGACATGAAGAAAGGGGGTACATCTCAAAATGTGTGCAGCTGTTATATTTTAATAATCGTGAATTTATGTGGAAATTATGACACAAAATGTAAAATTTTCTGTATGAACAGTGAAGTATCTTGCCTGCCAGGAAAGGCCCTGGAATGTAGTCTCTCTTTTTGTAAACAAAGGTTCCATGGTCTACAGAACAGGCATGAAGACTGAAGCTTTTAGGGGGTCGGGGTCACGCAAAATAATAGGTCATGCTTTGTTGGGTGGGGGAGGTTTAAGAAATGGGAACGTGGAACCACAAGTCAATTGTTTTAAAAATTGCGAGAATTGAACAATATTTACCGAGGAATTTGGCCCTTTCTCTTTCAGAACGCTGGCAATAGCGCCCTCTATGACCGAGGTTCCACCAACCTGCATAAAATGATTCAAATTGTGATCAAATGATTTGGCGTCTCTTCAAATGACAGGAAAGTACACCAATATTTTCCAGATAAGCTTACATAGGTAATATTGACATTGTGATTCTTTTTTGAATGAATTCAAGATATTTGAAGATATTTTACTTGAGTGGAAATAATTTCAAGTTGGCCGTGAGTCAGGAGAAAGTTGTGAAAACCCATGCAAACACATTCTTCTTAACTTTAACAATAATTACAGCTGAAATCAGCTGTTTCCTTGTTTTTCAGGTTCTCTGATACAGTTTTCTTGAATATCGGTCTTCATTTCAGAGGGAAATATTTTCACACAAAAAATGGTTCTAGTATGACCTTCATAAGCAGTAGGCTTTCCAACTAAAATTAAACAATTATGTTTTTTGTTATCCTTACCAATTCTGTATAAAACATATATTTTTGATAAGGTTTTTTCTAACGCTGTAAAATCCCTAATAAATGAAGTTTTACAAATTGCGGTGTACTTACTTTACCTACACCAGCGCAGCCAACGTATTTAACTTTATACACAGAGCTAGAACAGAAAGAAAGAAAGAATAGGTATAAAATATTAAGAAGGTTCAGTTCCAACCGAAATCACTGAGGATACAACTAAGAGGCATTAGTTCAAGGCCAAAATCAAACAAGCTTATTTATTTGTTTCTGGGGAGACTATTCCACAGACGTGGAAGCAGCTATAAGAAAAGATCTGTCCCCCCAAAATCAGTATGATGATGATCTCGATGATTGGCAGACTGGAGACCAGAGCTACTTTACTGATGAGGAGCTAGTAGCATGGATAAATACTGAGGAGATTATGTTGTGCAGAATGTTGGAGAATGGCTTCTGAAAATGGCTTCTGACTGGCACCCCCGAACACAGATATTGACAAAATAGGGAGACCGCCAACATTAGGGCTAGATAGCTCAGGCCATATCCGAATTGGCGGATTTAGCTACGGCTACGACTGTTGCTAAGGGCGTTCTATACTTCAATGCATGATGACGTGGCAATCTAGCTGTAGCCATAGCCGTAGCTGCCAATTTGGATACGGCCTCGGTTGGCAGAGCGCCGACACTTAAATCCGGAGGTCGCACGTTCAAGTCCCGCTCTAGTCAATTTGTCCTCGGTCAACCCAAGATTTCAAACTTAATCAGAAGCCGATGAAGTCGTTGCAGAATGGGAGTGATGCCTGAAGAACACCTAGTGCGTTTTTATAAAGCGTGAGGTATTTCGTCTGCATTGGAGCTTGTTTATTTGTTGCTCACGAATGCCAAAAGAGGAGATGAGCTACACCGTCAAAAAAAAACAACTTTTAAAATACCTTCCGCTAAGTTTATGCGACACTTCTCGATCGCCGTCCGTTGAGGATTTCCTGTTTGGGGTTGGGTCTCGGTCAGTAGGGACTCTGAATCCGCTGTATTCATCCCTCAAGACCAGCCAGATGTCTCTGATGTTATAAAACACTTTGCCTGTTCTTAAGTGACACTGAGGAGTAGAGAGAGAAAAACAATCACACTTACTTTCCAGGAATGGTTTGACATCAGTTTTTTAGAAGAATATATAATAATGATGATAACAACAATATATGGTTTTTGAGGCATTGCATGGTGAGGTATCAATATATATACGGTTTGCGGTAACACCATGTGTATAAATATCTACTTTGCTGTGTAGATTTTTGTTCTTAAGAGAACTTGTCGGAGACTCCTGATGATGACTAGAGCAAGCTAGTCGAAACGTTGAGACCAAAAAGAACTCACTCCACGGCAGTGCAGTTAATTACGAGAAGTCCCCCCAATCCACAAAGCTAAAGTAGTAGTCCAGGCCGATTTACTACCTCCCGCCCAGGTAGTAGTTAATAAGCAAGACAATTCTTTTCAGAACTGAGAAGTCTCCCGAATTCCGAAAATTCTACTAGTAGAATAAATAGCAAGACAAGCTCTCTTAAGAACAAAATCTACACAGCAAAGTAGACATTTATACACATGGTGTTACCGCAAACCGAATATATATTGATAATAATAATGTTACTTACTACCGGGCATTTTCCATATTAAAAATGATCAAATTTGCCTGACAACCCGACAAACTAAAATACTAGGAACAGACAGACAAATAAGAAAAGAACCCAGTCAGTTTCCCTTGTGGTTTATTACTCGATACCCAAAAGAATCACAATAATATCAAATCTTGCCTATTTGTAATGCTGCTATGTTATTCTTTCCATATGAAAAATAAATGACATAATCTTGATGAAGTTGCAATCTTACTTTGATAACTGATACATATACTGGCCAGCCTTCATGCTGCTTAAGTAAACTGCTGATCTGTAGATAAAAATAAAAAACATTTCAGAAATCAAATGAGCGGTACTCATGGTTGAAGGCGGTTAAATAAAGATAGGGTCGTAGATTGGTAAGTACTCCAAATTGCTCCAAAAATTCATGACCATCAAACTTACTTGGTGAGAAACTATTCTGAGAAAGGATTCCCTTCGAAGTAACTTGGTTTGAATAATTTTCACAGCAGATTTGTTTTCAGCACACATCCTTAAAAGGTGAGAATTGGAGGAAAAGCGAGTCCAGAGAAAAAACTAATCCAAAATTCTCTGCTTCTTTTTGAACTGTCAAGCACACAGATTTGTGTGCACTAAACATCTACATCAAAATCATTAATGAGAAACAAACAGCGTTCTTCCTTGAACTGTCAAGCGCACAGATTTGTGTGCACTAAAACATCTACATCAAATCATTAAATGAGTCACAAACAGCCTTTCTTTCTTGAAACTGTCAAGCAGCACAGATTTGTTGTGCACTAAACATAATTCATCAAAACATTAAATGAGAAACAAACAGCGCCCTCAGAGTTCCTGCACAAAGCGGTTACCATACCTTTCCCTTGAGCTCCCATCAGAGACTGCCATAGAGTTCATCCAGAATGTTCCAGGTTCTATCTATTCTGTAGAAGGGATACAGAATGAAGAACTGCAGTTTAGATGGTGAGGGAGTATTGAGCTGGTGAAAAGGATGAATTAGAGAGAGAGGGGAGTGGAGGGGAGTGGAGGGAGTAGAGGGGGTGGGGGAGGGGGGATGGGGGAGTGGGATGGGGTGGGGGCGTGGGGGAGGAGGGAGTGGAGGGGGGAAGAGGTAGGGAAGAGCGGAGAGAGGGTAGGATGAAGCGGTGAAGGACAGTACCTCCGCCAGTGACCTTTAAACAGATGTGACCAGGTTAGTTTACCTGGGCAGAAGGTGGCCGATTAAACTACTCGGTTAAGTAACCTGGGTGGAAACTTTCCTGGGCTACTCGCACTGGACTTCTTCAAATGGTCAAGTTACCCATTTGCTCAGTTAGTTTACCCACCCCCCCCAAAAAAAAAGTCCAGTGCGAAACAGGGCTTAGGACACATCTAACTGAAAGAGAAATACAAACTTACTTTATGAGAAGCCACGCTGTCTTCTTTGACATCAGCTACGATGACTCGTTGCCTGATATGTCTAATAACTATTCCAAGGTCTTTACAAGGGACAAACTCGTACTGTCTGTAGACAGGCAAGACCCAAGTCTCATCCAGAAAACTGGCATTCTGAAAAGGAAAAGTTTGATAGTAAGAGGCAAAAGGTTGAACAGCATTAGAGGAGAAAATCTTTCTTTCAAAATTTTCAAACAAGTAATCAAAATATCAAGTAATAAACCACAAGGGAAACTGAACAGGTAGATTTTAAATAATTTTAGGTTGAACAAAGAAAAATTGACTAGAGCATGATTTGAACCAACGACCTCCAGATTGACATGCCGGTGCTCTACCAACTGAGCTATCTAGCAGTATGTTGGCAGTCTCCCTATTTTGTCAGGGTTTGAACCACAACCTCAGGATTGACTGCCGGTGCTCTACCAACTGAGCTATCTAGCCCTGTCAGGAATTTGAACCAGCAACCTCAGATTGACGTGCCGTGCTCTACCAACTGAGCTATCTAGCCCTGTCAGGATTTGAACAGCAACCTCAGGATTGACGTGCCGGTGCTCTACCAACTGAGCTATCTAGCCCTGTCAGGATTTGAACCAGCAACCTCAGGATTGACGTGCCGGTGCTCTACCAACTGAGCTATCTAGCCCTGTCAGGATTTGAACCAGCAACCTCAGGATTGACGTGCCGGTGCTCTACCAACTGAGCTATCTAATTAATCATCACCATAGCAGGCCTGTAGCTGTACATAGAATTATGAACTCAAACCCAGTTACTGCATGTGTGTGCACTTGCCGTTACAGCACAATACAATAAGGACACAGCCCTTTGTGATGTGTCGGCTAGCGCAACATGCAAGCATTAACTGGGTTAGAGTTAATGTTCATTTAAAAAATTGAACTGTTGCAAACTGCTAACCGCTCACCAACCTCCAGGTGTTAAAAAAAACAATAACCATAACAAATGGTTTTAGAAAAATATGAGTATCAAAAGCGTACTTTTTGTGTATTGTGTACTTGTTCTGTACAAAACCTGAGCAGCCACAGATATGCAACTTATTTTTGCCCAAAAAGAGGAAAAACCTTGCACACAAAACTGGTGACATGGTTTCTAAATTAGCAGCTATGGCTGTGGCTGGATCAACACTTTACATGCATTGAAGCATGGCTGCCCTTAGCAACACCCCTAGAAACAGCCACAGCCCAAGTTTCGTTTCAGTGGTCTGAATGGAGATTCAAATCAAGATGGATGTATCCAGACCTACCTTAGAGTTAAGCTCAAACTGGATTTCTGATGCCAAATGTAGAAGTGACATAAATGATTCTGAATAAATGAAAGGAAAGGATGAAATATTTTTGTACTTAAAGGTAGGGTCATAGATTATTTTTTGTCAACGTAATGCTGATTTAAAGCAAAATTATAAAAAAGACACAATAAAAGTCACATGTGAAAGTTGCAGCTGAATACAGTGTCTACTTGCTGAGAAAACAGCACACACTGTCACTGTATTTTCACACGAACGTCGAACTCATCTCCATTTACAGAGGTGACAGAGGGTACCAACCGCATCTCAGCATTCGCGAACGGACACCAACCCTCAGAAATCTGAGAATCCAATTCATGCATGAATCAATTCTCCGATTCAAATGTTTTGAGGTGAAAAAATTATCCAAACCGTATTACTTCTTGAAGGGAATCCTTTCTCAATAGTTCACACTATCAACAGCCGCGCAGAGCTTCAATTCTCACCGAGTCAATTTTTACGGTCAATCATTTGTTGAGTATTTACCCATCATTGGCTCTACCTTCAAATTCAAATGTAGATTTTGCATTCAAACTGCTCAATTTGTTCAGCTGTTATTTATTTGCAAATTTTAAAAATATTTTCCTACATTTTCTGAATAACATAAACTATGATTCTGCACTTTCTCAAGCCAGGTTGATCAGGCCAGAAGCTGTTCTAAAACCATCTTGACTCCTTCGGAGTATGCAGCACCAGTAGCCAAATGGGCACACAGGTTTGCTAACCAATCACATCAACAATCTCTACCCTCACAGTTTCCTGTGTACTCCTGGGTGATGAGAAGCAAGTGTAGTTAAGTGTATTGCTCAAGGACACAAGTGTTATGACCGGGACTCGAACCCACACCCTGATGACTTAGCCACCAGAACGCGAGTTTGATGCACTAAACCAGTCGACCATGACACACCAACAAGAATATTCTACAACAAAAAGGTTTCAAACTTACCAACAAGCATGTCGCTACCGATAATTGACATAAGAGGATCGTACCAAATCTGTGTCAAAAGAAAGTAAAGAAGGGAAAACAGATTTACAATTTTCTTTTTTTAATTATCAATCAATCAATAAAGAGCCTTCAAGTAACACCATCATCTGTAATGTCTTTAACTCTTGCAAGAAATTGGGGGAAATTTTTCTGTGCCAAAAAGGTACCCAGAGTAATTTTGTAACCAACTCTGTCAGGTCCAATAGTTTCAAACTCCCTGCTAACATTTCATGTTTGTTTATTATATATTAGTGTATTTTAATTTGTTGGTCAAATATTAACTCAGCCACATGAAACAGCTGTCGCTTTACAAAAATCAACAAAACCATTAAGCTTGACTTTCAGAGTAATGCACTGACAACAACATTTCCTTCCGCAAAATGATCTCGAAAATTTGTTTCATCTTTTCAGGGACTAATATAAGACTAAATAAGCTGACATGACAGAAACAGTCACCTTTGACAAATTTGTTTTTAAACATCACATTTCAAACAGCACCTGTATGAAAATTCTGTTTTTAACGGACCAGGCAAGTCTTGCGCGTATTCAAACACTCTTGTGACCACTTTGGTCCCACATACATTGCTTTCATGACGCGTGAAGAAAACTATTTTGGGGTTGACCAAATGATTTGAAACTTACCCAGTCAGTTTCCCTTGTGGTTTATTATTTGATATAAGAAAACAAACTCAAGCACTTTCATGGGTCCCAATGTATGAATGCACCCTAGACTTGTCCAGTCTATTGCCCTTCTTGTGTCATGGCAAGGCCGGGATGATTTGTAAACAAAGAACAAATACAAAATGAAAGATCTCCTAATGATGTTTACAGTTGTGCATGTTTTTTTATTTGGCTTTCTCGGGCAACCTCAACAGTTCCTACTTTCGAGTGACAGTGGGAATAGACCCCTGGCATATGACGTCCACGCTCTCAAACAGCGCCCTCACAGGGGCAAAAGTAGGCAGATCATTGGACTATCCTGTGGCTGAACCTTGAATTATGAGCTCTTAACCAGTTACTGCTTGTGCACGCGGGCACTCTCCGTGTCATAATCTATGGAGAGAGCGCGCATCCAGTAACTGGGTGAGAGTTCATATTCCATGTTCAGCCACAGGCCTGCTTTGATCATGACAAAACACAGCCCCCTTTAATGAGGGCTATCTCCGAATCTGAATTACCTCCAGCATCCTGTGGTTCTTGAGAAGGTGCTGAATAGGAACGCTGAGAATCTTCTTATTGAGACAGATTCGTATCAGGAAGCGGCCACGCCCTTGGTGGCTCTTCACCTGGAGGATGACCATAAAAAAAGGATTTATGAGAAATTGCGGAAACTTTCTTGAAACCTTTATACAACTTAACTATCTTGTTTTTAAAGGTAAGGTCATAGATTGGCAAGTGCTCAAAAATTTAATTAGCATGAAAACTTACTTGGTGAGATTAAGCACTGCAATTGTTGATCTAGAATAAACTATTTTGAGAAAGCATTACCTTTGAAGCAATGTAGTTTGGAAATTTTGTTCACCCCAAAATTGTTCTCCCCTTCTGATTGAATTTCCATATTGGGGTTTTCATTTTGGAAATTTAGTCGGACTGCTTTTCTACGGCAATAAAATCACAGCAATATCGTAATTCACGACTAGCCAATGAGTCACACAACTCGTCAGACATCTGCAAATTTTATGAGCTACAGAGTAATTCCACATCTGCATAATAAAAACAAATCACCTGGTCCGTCAAGCTTTGATAAGCAAGATCGCTTCTGTCATCAAATTTCTTTAAAACCCTTAAACCATCCAGAGACCTTTCCAGGCACTGCTGTGATGAGCGAATCTATACTTTATACAGTTACTATTACAGCAGTCAATATGAAATGATCATTTTTATAATGAGCCATAATAAAATATGTGAGTTAGATTTGAATAATGTCTGGTACAATGACTGGCTTAGTTACGAGTTACCACTTAAAGGAACATTACAGAATTGTTTTTTGCTAACAAAACAGTTGCTGGCAGTGTGAGCACTTTATGTAATCCACCATATACATTAACTGACAAACCTGTAGAAGTTTGAGATCAATCGGCCATCTGGGTCACGAGAAAATAGTGAAAAACCGATTACACATTTGCATGAAATCATATAGATTCAACAAATGAATAAAACGCTCACTGAGCGATAAACTCCAATCGGAAAATTAGTTTATTCATTTCTCATTAAATGTGGCATTTCAGACAGAAATATTTCAAGGGATGTTTTCTACTATCATCATCATTAGACCGTGTAAGTTTTATGTGAATCTGTGATCAAAAAGTATATTTTACAAGTTTTTTTCATACCAATTCTGTAATGTTCCTTTAAATTTGAATTCCTCAGACTATAGCGACAGTTGCTATATCACATGGTTTGTCGCACAGGTACATTGACTCCCAAAATGGCACAACCAAGATTATTGTGATGACGTCGTCGTGTAAATTGGGTCAGTAGCTGCCATCAACCAAACAAATCTCATGTGTTTTTAAACAATTTTTAAATCCCTAGGTTCCAAAATGAATTGCTCTGTCAGGCAAAAGGGACCCCCCCCCCACAAACTTTTACCAGCCCCTGACGTTTGAACACACAACTTAGACTTGCACTGTCTGCTATTATCTACAGTCTCCGAGTGCCATTAGAAAGTATCAAAGATTTAAAGTGACGTTGAACTGTCCGATGCCTGTCTAGTCTCACCTTGTCAGATGATCGGCACGCTTCAATGGCCAGCGAAAACATGGGATGTAATCTGTGTGAGGAAAATGTGTGATCAGTGATGCATGAAGCATAAACACAGAATGGAATAATATTACAATATTAGTAACATATGGTATACACACAGATGTAGTCCAACTTAGCCAAATTATTCTTTAAAATATTTTTAATTAAATTTTTTATAAAAACCCTTTCCCCCCCCTGCATTTTTACATGACAATACAGAACATAATGCTATCAAAATGTACAATTTGTGTGTGAAGATCAAGGAAAAATGCACAATTATTCCTGATCCGCAATTGGTCTCATAAATGAACAGAGAGGCCATACTGGAATACCAGCAATTGTCACTTTGTGCCTACAGCCCTCAGTCCTTCTAAATCCTTCATTTTGGCAAAGAGGATATAGAAGGATTTGTTGGGGTAAGGGTTTTAGTGGACAGTTTACAGGAAATGTTTACCGACAGCGGTTTTGTGGGGTCAGGTTCTCAAATGGGTCATGGGTCACAGGGCTCAAAATTGAGGGGGAAAATCGAGAAGACTGCAGGGCTTGTTGCTCAAATTTTCCACTGGGCCAGAATTATTTTTACAAGATAAAAATCAAAATTAGAAAAAAACTGTCCAGACAATTTTTTTCTACTCAGTTTAAGGTATAAACTTTTTTCATTTGAACAAGCACTTTAAGAGAAAATTTACCTCACATGTCTAACTGATTTTTTTTATCAGACTCAAAGTCAACAACTGAACAGTTTTTGTTTGTTGAATATTACACAGTTATGGCATTGTTACATAATTGAAAACCACAAGGCCACCGGATATATGTCCAGTCTTGAGTCTATTGGCCAAACGGCCAAAATCATTGGCCTGATCGTGGCCTGCAGTCCAGTGTGTACATTTTCAAGCCCTAGCTCATCAGTGTAAAGCAAGCAGGTGTACTGAAACAGGTGGCCAACTGGGGACAGGTGTCACTGGAGGTGGTATTTTAAATGTGCTGGTGGTTGGACTCAAATTTAAATACCACTGTAATGTAAAATGCATTATCACAGCAATGTGTGTAGTAGTGGAGTGGAACTTGTTCCACATGTTCTAGTACCAAGTGTGACTGTTCTACTCACACTAGCATACTTCTTTTCTTTATTTCTTTAATGTATGTAAAAGTACAATCTTTATACGACTGTTTCTGCAGAGAGCCTTGAGGGTTTTCGCAAACGCAAACAAAATGGCTTCAACAGAATATACTGTGTCTCTAGTTAGAGGGGGACATCTATCTTGGTCAATTGTCCCTCGCTGATTTAGCTTACATGCATTGAAACATTTCAATTATACGATTGAATGCACAATGAGCCAAGTGTGATTAATGAAGCCACACACTCGTACGTTTACAGTGCCATGCACTTAAACTTTATTACTGCAGTAACAATATTACCATTGGTTTACTGAATACAATGCCTTTATATTCACAGGATGGGCTTGGCTTGTCTCACGATGTACTGGTTGTAATTCTACATGAAATACTATTTCCTTGAAAAATTCTGATTTGTGAACCAAACCGTTCGTCTTCATGAACCCATGTTTTCCCACCAAGTATTTGTTCCAAAGTGTTTTGTTGAAACTGTAAATCGCGACCAGTGCCTTCTCAACTCCAATGTGAACAGTCTACATTTTTTAATAAATAAGTTTGGGATTGAACAAAGACAAATTGACTACAACTAGCGCTCTGCCAACTGAGCTATCAAGCCCTAATGTTGGTGGTTGCCCTATTTTGTCAATATCTTTGTTAGAGGGTGCCAGTCAAAAGCCATTCAACCCGTAACTGGCGTGTAGCCAGGGATCACACCCAAGTTTACGATCGTAAACTTGCAACCTGGGAAGTGGCAGCAGAGGGATCACCTTAAGGGGATGCAACTTTGTGCATCAAATATCAAGTAATAAACCACAAGGGAAACTGTCTTGGTAAACTTTTAAATAATTTTGGGTTGAACAAGAAAAAAGCGTTTACATGTTTTTGTTACAGGCCCGGAATTTCGTCTTTGAGAGGGAAACGCCATTTTCATTTTGCAACTTAGGGCACTTCCATCGGATAATCTTAAATTCTATGGAAAACCTTTGAAGTGGCACCAAGGCTAGGTCCAGGGCAATGGAGGCCATGGCCTCCAAGGCCTCCATTTAATTCCAGGTCTGCACCCACACTGGAACACAGTGTTTTTGAACAGCATTTCTTTTTACTGTACTCCTTTTCAGTAAGAACATGGAGATTTAAATTAGAATCCCGGACAAAAATGTACCCGACTTCAAAAATCTTTGTCCTATTGTTCATCTGCAGCATAAATTAACTAAATTTAGTTTGTAATTGGTAAAATTAAAATCCATTAACCCCAGCAATGGTGACGTACCGGTCTGGTTAGGCCTGCCCTACTTATAATGCGTTTGTATTGGCTACAACACACCATGTGACCTTAAAAGGACCTTTTGTTCAAATCATGACCCGACATTTGAACTTGTGTATGCCTTGACTGCAGTTATCCTTTCTATAATTTTCATTTTTAAAAACAAAAAGTAGTCATCTACAAATTAAAGTGAAGTTAAGATCACCGAGTGTTACATCAATTTGTATCAAATTTCTTCACTGTATACATATTGTGTATAATGCTTTTAAAATTGTCCTGGTATCGGGGTTGTTTATTTTAACCCTCCTACTGTCAGTGACTCTTGGCAACATTTTTGAGTGAGTTGACCAACCATTTGAAACCATTCAGGTTGTGTACGGTGGCACAACTGTGCACAGAACTAACTGTGTACTGTGTACATGCATTCCCTCATGGTATCATATTTCAGGCTGGCATAGTTTATCTATCATTCAAAAACACTTGAATGGTATTGAATGGTCAGACAGCAAGAGGGTTAATGGAATATTGCCTAACTCACAAGGCCGGGCAGTCATTTCAAGGTGAGGACTACATTTCGGCTAAGTGATTTGGGCTGTCGACTAAGTCGACCCAAATCAATTGTCACCAGGGGCACATTGCCACTTACTCCTGGGATTGAAACAAGGTTACCCCTTTCATCAGTCCGTATGGATGTAGGCATGGATATCATCCACTAGGAGTCTGGCTGGTAGAGCAAAATGCACTTGCACCTTCCCAACTTTTTACAAGGAATTATGGTGAAGTGCCTTGCTCAAGGGCACAAGTGTCAACACTGGGATTCGAGCCAACACCATGCTGCTGACAACACCAGAGCTTGGGTCCTGTGAAGTAGACCGCTCGGCCAAGACACCCCACAGTGGGGGGTGACAAGCGGTAAAAAGTAAATAAGAACCGACTTTGGGTATGACAAAATATTACTTTAAAAAAATGATCAAACCGCAATGAGAAAACTTGTCACAAGAAAAGGAAAAGCTAACGGAAATGAAGATCTTACCTTTCGCTTCCCGCAGAGCTCATTAGAGATTCCATCCAACACCAGTAATCCCGTTTGTAGAGCCCAAACACAGAGCCAGGCTCTAGACAGACAAAGCAAGGTATATGTAAATCAAACCCGTGCGAAAAGATCAACAAATTGCTCACACTTTTTAAAATTTATTTATGTTTAGATATCACAGGTTTTATCTTTGAATCTTTCACATTTCTTTTGTTTTGCATTTATTTAAAGGTGATGTCATACATTGTTTTCTTTGTCAACGCAATGCTGATTTACAGGCCAAATTCTCAAGAAAGATACAACAAAAGTCACCTGTGAAAGTTTCAGCTGAATACAGGGCCTACTTGTTGAGAAAACAGCAAAATACTATCACAGTTTTTTCATCAAGAACGTCTATTGTTTAGCGATGTGACAGCAGGTAACAACTGCATTTCTGGCAGCAGCATTCACAAACAGACACAACTGAAATCTGAATCTCAAATCTTTGTTGACATACTTTTACTTATCAAGGGCGGGGGGCACTTCAGACAAAATAATTTCACTTGAGGCTTACTACCATTACAATCTTTATAACAAGTATGCTTTTGGGTAAAAATAACACTAATTTTTTTGCAAGGCAGGGTCGTTACCAAGGCATGACCCTACCTCTCAGTTGTACTCAAGAAATATATTGGGGGAAATTCAGAAGTTTCAAAACTTCAATTGCTTTGAAAAATGTGGATGGAATGGTCAGAGAAATTACAATGAAATTTAATTTTAAATTTTAAAAACCCCACGCAGAACAACAAGTTTGAGAAGATTATGGCGATTGGGTGGGTAAAACAAAATTGCACAAATAATTTTGAAATTTAAAAAACATTTATAATTCTGAATCGACTCCAAGTAAATCGTTTTAATACCATCGTGATCAAAGTCATTTTACATGTCTGATGTTATCAAGCTTTGCAGCAAATGGTGGAACTTCTCGCATCGTGGCAAAATGTGATCAACTTGTGATGTCATTCCCCAACGGAAAGGTCCCGTCCCGCTGAATTCAGAAATTGCTGCAATCTCAGGTTAAAATTTTGGAGTATTATGTGCCAGTTTGTAAAATGTCCGACTTACTTTTTAAGCCTTTCCTGAGTATGCATTCCAGCGTCTCGCATAACAGCATTAAGTCCGGGTCGTTGTCCGTCACTGGTTGTTTCCCTTCCTTCAACCTCAATAAGACGTCTGGGTGACGAACAAAATAAACCCCAAAACATGAACATTTAAATATTTAAATCAAATTAATTCCGATTTGGGGTTGAACAAAGACGAATTGACTAGAGCGGGATATGAACCATTGACCTCCGGATTAATGTGCCGGCGCTCTACCAATATTGAGCTGTCTAGCCCTAATGTTGGAGGTTGTTGGTTCAAATCCCACTCTAGTAAATTTGTCTTTGTTCAACCCCAAATCAAATTAATTCTCTATACATTCAGCACAATGGCTACAAACAAAGTAATATTGACCCCAATGTCCACAAAGTAATATTGACCCCAATGTCCACAAAGTAATATTGACCCCAATGTCCACAAAGTAATATTGACCCCAATGTCCACAAAGTAATATTGACCCCAATGTCCACAAAGTAATATTGACCCCAATGTCCACAAAGTAATATTGACCCCAATGTCCACAAAGTAATATTGACCCCAATGTCCACAAAGTAATATTGACCCCAATGTCCACAAAGTAATATTGACCCCAATGTCCACAAAGTAATATTGACCCCAATGTCCACAAAGTAATATTGACCCCAATGTCCACAAAGTAATATTGACCCCAATGTCCACAAAGTAATATTGACCCCAATGTCCACAAAGTAATATTGACCCCAATGTCCACAAAGTAATATTGACCCCAATGTCCACAAAGTAATATTGACCCCAATGTCCACAAAGTAATATTGACCACAATGCGGAGTGCACCTCCACACAATGCTTGTCAACCATTTCCACCATTTTGGGAGGGAATTCCTTTTTGTACATTTTGACTCCTAAAATGGCGCACATGATAGATAGGCCCATATTATAAAGGTGTTCTGCATTGTGCAATAATAATAATAATAATAATAATAATAATAATAATAATAGTGGCTTCTTATATAGCGCTCATATCCGTCACTCAGTGACGCTCAAGGCGCTTCAACAGTCAGTATTTTCCTGCAAGGTATATATGTGGAGCTAATTTTTGAAGTTTGAGACCTATTCCTTTACATAGCACAATGTAATGGTTTACAAGGTGCTGTGGCGCAATATGCTGCCAATCAAACCAGGACTACCGGGGCGAACCCCTTCTCTTTTCGATAAGTGCACTGGGTTCTTTTACGTGCATTACACAAAACACGGGACCAACGGCTTTACGTCCCATCCGAAGGACGAAGCAATAATGGTTAAGTGTCTTGCTTAAGGACACAAGTGTCACGACTGGGACTCGAACCCACACTCTGCTGAACAGAAACACCAGAGCTTGAGTCCGGTGCTCATATCCGCTCGGCCACGACACGCCACAATGGGACAATAGATCACAAGGGCAGAAGTGCACAGTTGAATTAGGAACAGCTTTAGGAATGCAGTGTGATGATGCCCAAAGCCCTAGCAGCCACCCCAGGCTGCGCTTCAAAGGCGACCTAAAGCAAGACATGGCTTAATATTTAAGCATCCTGGATGCCACCTTGGAGACTGCTGCAATGGAGGTTTGCTCCTTCTCTTGGTCATGTTGGTGAATGCAGTTCAACGCAAAGCGCTCCATCAACGGTGGTTTCTTCTCATTCAAGAAACGAGCTGCACAACAACTTGGTCTTGGGGTCCGAATACGACAGGCCCTGTTTTTGTGTGGAGATCTTTTATTAATGTCATTGTGCGCTACAAACCCTAGAGACGAAGGAACATTTTCTACTTGCCAAACATCGAGTCTCCTCTCTTTTGGGGCTGTTGTGACGATAAATGAAGGAGTTCCACACACAAAATGGTCAATTTAGATTTTTAGAATTTCTTTTCTGCTTCAAAAGGCACAACCCCCCACAAATAATCAAATGGGCAGGTTCCAACATCATGCTATTAGTACTTGATACTTGATACTTGATGGAGTAATCCCTTTGCACCTGATGACAGCTAAACTGGGATGATGTGCTGTGCGTGACGCCATGACCAGTGGTGCAATAAAAGTGCAGGACAAGACAAAATGAACATGATATACACTGTACATTTGGAGGGGGCAACTAGAGGAATCTGTCGTACACTTGCGGGCCCATTACCCGGATCTCAGGAAGGGCTGCAAGCCTAAATGCTTGGATAGAGGGTGCACTGACGACAGTTGAGGGTAATCTATTCCAGATCCTGATGGTACGAGGATAGAATGAATATCTGTAGCAGTCCAGGGTCAGGGAGACAGCAGAGGGCATGCCATATTTTAGGTGATGATCATGTCTCAACGACCGGGTGGCTGCTGGCTGAATGTATTAAAGGCTATCGATGTTATCGCCCAATTTCTCCCCCTCCCCTACCCCACCCCCGCCAGGGGAAAAAACCTTTATGACACCGGCCCCGCCCCCAGTCACAGCGGGTTAGCCCATGGTCAGCCTACCTTTCAAGTTTATCAATAACGGATCCCTCATCGCCATTCTTCTTACGTGACAAGCTCGTTAAGACAATGGTGCAAACTGATTGCCACAATGCAACATTTCAATCAGAATTTGATCGCCTCTTTGACCATGCAACTGCTTGTCTTCTCTAGCCAACCCATCCAGAATTTCTGGTCAGTTGAGGTAGAAAAGAGCACGTAACAGCGGCACATCTGGTCCAGCTGGGCCGGCGAAAACAAGTTTATGGTCAACAACAACAGCGCCCTCTTTTGTCTAAATATGTGGTATCTTCCTAGACATCTTTCAGTCGGTTCACATAATTCCGAAGATGAGGACTCAGAAGTCTATCCGGAGTAAAAAACCACATTTTCAAACAATATGATGACATCAATAAATGTTGCAGAATGTTTTCAAATGCATTTTGTGATTTAACCTCAGTTTCCATAACAAGGATTTGTTTTTGCTTTTTGTAGCTAAAATATGATAACCTTTGACATCACTTGTTCGGTTTGTCGCCCTCTAGCGGCCTCTTTTGCCCTTGATCTATCGGGTGAGTAATGTTGGGTGAAAATGTTCTTGTAAAAATCCCAAATCATCGTCTTTTTAAACATCTCTGTAAAGGAATCGAACCGTATTTCGAGTAGAAAAACCGTTAAAGAGCTTTCTTATTCATATTTTTGTTCTTTTTGTGTTCTCGTTTTCAGCCTATAAACAGGCAAGATGGGGCGACGTCCGGCAAGATGGTAAGTACGTCAATAGTGTTCATCACACAATTTGGCCCAACACATTTTCGATAGATTGCTCACAATGCTTGGCTTGCCATGATGAAAGACCTTCATGACTTTGCAGTTGTGGTCCTATCCATTGTAAATCGTGCCTTCACTGTTCAGATTACATGATGATGGTGAAAACCAATGGAAATAAGTCCAAGTTATTGGCTTTTTGGGGCTATCCTTGGATAATTTTGTGCAGTTTTTCTTTCTTGTGAAAGTTGTGTTCGTTTTTTGATAAATCCTTTTTCATTGCTTTTTACTACTTGTTGTGTATGTATTTGTGCCATGTTCTTGCTGTATTTTTATCCGAATAAATTTAATCATCAATCAATCAACTATAAAAAAATTCCTGTGAAACAAATAAGTTTTAAATATATTATAAATAAAAGAAAAAGGGAAGTTCAGCAGCATTTCTGATAAGTGGCTCCCGAGGATTTTGTTCAAGGGAAATAAAGTCCGACCCAGAGTCTTAAGTCCCATCTCGTGAATATTGAATCAAGAGTAAAGAGTATTTAAATAAATTCACTGTGCATGTTCAGTGCCATTCCGGCTTTCATTTACTGAATTAAAAGAAAGCCTATATGCTGGCTAACAAAAAATATCCACTGCTCGCCCTAATTTATTAACAACGTCTGATGCAGTGTAAGTTTTAGGTCGTTGTGTACAGTTTTTAAATTGGTGCTGCGCTTAGAAAGAGGCTGAACACCTGCCAAAGTTGAATTTTACTGCGTATTTTCACATTTGTAATTTGTAAATAATAAAAGCCTTTCATTTTTGTTTTGTTGCAGCTACCGTTACTGTAAGAACAAACCTTACCCCAAATCCAGGTTTTGCCGCGGTGTCCCAGGTAAGAAACGTGTTGACAGTGTTTTCACTCTTCAATTACAAAGTCCTTTCATTTTAGACAAATTGATTATTTTGTTTGTTTTTGCTGAAGAGGGCAAATTGTTTGCAGCTTCGTACAAATTCCCTCAACTCAAGATTGTTGAGTCTTTAATTTTCTTCAAAATTCTTTTACGCAGACCCCAAGATCCGTATCTTCGACCTGGGTCGCAAAAAGGCACGCGTGGACGAATTTCCCCTGTGTGTGCACCTGGTGTCCGATGAATTTGAGCAGCTCTCCGCCGAGGCCCTGGAAGCCGGCCGCATCTGCGCCAACAAGTACATGGTGAAGTACTGCGGAAAGGACGCCTTCCACATGCGTATACGCTTGCACCCCTTCCACGTCGTCCGAATCAACAAAATGTTGTCGTGTGCTGGAGCTGATAGGTGATTATAAACAGAACAGTTCTTTTGCCAAGTGATGAAACAAGAAACGGAATAGGGGGGTTCTCATTTGACATGTAAAATTTATTCGGGGGACATGCATAGGTTGTAGTTTGTTTTAAGAAAAGAACATTGTGGGAACTGAAACTCAATTGATTATGAACAGTTAAAGAAGGAAGATGGACTTGTTTATGTTGTTGCTGTTACTGCCTTTTGGGCATTTTGTTTTCTTTTTTATTTATTTATAAAGGTACAAACTGTACTTTGGATATAAAAAAAAAAACTACAAAACTAGCCAACACGTTGATTTTTGAAGGTGCAACTAATTTTCTTTATGATGTCTTTCTTTGTGGCCGGGTGTAGCAGTGTAAATGTGTGATACTTCAACAAAAGTCTTTGCTTCTTTGAAATAAGATCTCACTTGTTCATGTTGATACACAGGCTCCAAACCGGAATGAGAGGTGCCTTTGGCAAGCCCCAAGGTTTGGTGGCACGTGTTCGCATCGGACAGACCATCATCTCCATCCGCACCAAGGACGCCAACAAGGCCTCCGCCATCGAGGCTTTCCGACGTGCCAAGTTCAAGTTCCCCGGAAGACAGAAGGTAATAACAGGATCTCTCTGCTGCTTCACAGAATTTTTTTATATCATCAGCCATCTTTGTCTTATTTCCTATACACAGTAACAGTTTGTGATTACCAATACTCGTAACACAAACCGGGGCCAGACCAATTGGCCATTATGTGACTTTAGTTGTCTCTGAATGAGTGAATGTGGCTGGATTGCCTTGTTAAGGCTGTGTCTAACTTAACGGCTACGACTGGATTGCCGCATCATCATGCGTTAAAAGTATAGGCCAGTTTTAGCAACAGTCGTAGCCGTAGCTGTAGCCCCCGATTTGGAAAAGGCCTAACATGCTCAGGATGACCGTTGTGCAGCCGCCGATTCGGACAAGGCTTTATTTTAATTTGAAAACAAAAATATAAGGATGTTCTGCTTACAGTTGGAAAAAGAAATGTCTGCCCATCGTTTACTTAACCACCCTTTCCACCAAGACTTTATTTGAACAAATCTGGACATATTTTACTTGACCCATACTTTCCATCTGGAGCCACCGCCGATGTTAAATTATTATTATTATTTTTTATTGACATAGATCTTCACCTCTGAGAACTGGGGCTTCACCAAGTTCACCCGGGAGAGGTTCGAGGAGCTCCGAAGCGAAGGACGCCTCGTCCCAGACGGTGTGTCCGTTCAGTACATGCCGGACCATGGTCCCCTGGCCAAATGGGAGGCTCGGCAGTGATCTCCAAAACACCCTAGGATTGAACTTTCGGAACAAGTGGGTCAAGATGCTATTAAAAAAAACACTTGCTACCCATTCTAGAAATAGGACTGAACTTTGGAACAAGTGGGTCAAGATGCATATAAAAAAACACTTGCTCTACATTCTAGAAATATGAAGCAGCAAAGTCAAAGCGGTTTTTTCACTCGGCTCTCTACATTCTGAAAAGCGTCAGCGGTTGTGAAATTTATCCGCCCTTGGTTATTAAAATATGTAAAGAACAGTCGAAACTGGATTCAGAGAGTAATAAAGAATTGACACTCGAATAAGCCGTCAGTCTGTTTGTGATATTTATTTCTGTTTGTGTATCAGTCCTTGGGTTTTAAGATTGTTTAAAGGTATTGTACACTTTTGGTAACAGCTCAAAATCAGTGTCCACATTTTGTGTGATTAAACATATGCATGAACAAACAAACCTGTGAAAGTTTGAGCTCAATTGGTCATCGAGGTCACAAGAAAATAGTGAAAAGAGATCTTATGTGTTTTTTGTTTTTTCAAATTATCGGGCGCGATAATTACTATTGTTTTACTCGTTTCACAGAAACGATAGCATTTTAGGCAGAAATACTTTAAGGAACCCTTTCTACCATTACTTACTTTAAATCGTGTAAGTTATGTGTGAATCTGTGAACATTGTGTTTTTCGATCTTACCAATAGTGTACAGGGCCTTTAAGTTATTTATTTCAAACTAATCTTTATTTTATTGGATGGGGGATAGCTCTTATAGTGGTATGAAGTATGGATGCATTCAGCTACAAAGAGGTGAACATATCAACTGAAAAACAACATGGGGGCATGGTGTGCCCCTCTACTGTCTTTCTTGTGTTTTTTGGGGGGGGGGGGTAAATCTGTACAAGAGGAAAATAGTGTGGTTAAGTATGGGAATATTGGGGGGGGGGTATACCCTCTGCCCTATAGTGAGCATGATATTGAAAGACACCCGACCAAAATTAAAGATGATTGGTGTAGACACATCTTGCAGCAACTGTGCGTTATTGAGTAATATATATATGCACTGCTGCCCTGCATTCCGTACTGAGACTATCGTATGCAAATGAACACATTATTGTCGACCCAGGAAATCAAGGACTTCTCTTTTTTGGTCTGCAATTGCTTGGACTAATTATTTTTTTTACAGCAACATCTTCATGGACATTCTCGGTCTGTCAAAACGCCTCTTCTTTAATAAAGGCAGTGGATACTTTTGGTAATTACTCAAGCAATACATTACCATAAAAACTAACTTGGTAAAGGAGCACCTGAGAGCTGCTGATAGTATAAAACATTGTGAGAAACGACACCCTCTGAAGTAATGTAGTTTTTGAGAAAGAGGTAATTTCTCACTAAAATATTTGAATCTGAGAAAGGCTTCAGGCATGGAGCCTTTCTCAGGCATTTTGAAAGCACACAATTTTGTAGCAACAAGGGTGTTTTTTCTTTTATTATTTTCTTGCAACTTCGATGACCAGTTAGGCCTAAATTTTCACAGTTTTGTTATTTTATGCATAATGTTGGGATACACCAAGTGAGGATACTAGTCTTTGACAATTACCAAAAGTATATCCTGCCTTTAAAAGTCCATAGCTTCAACGGGAAGACGAGCTCACATTAACCCATGCTGGACTTTGGGTCGCACAATGGATGGCCGGGTTTGGATCAATCTATTTGAAACTCGTTCAGCAAAGCCAGTTTACAATCTATTGCAAACTAACTAAAAGCTGGTAGTAGACATGAACAAAAAGTAATTCCAAGTTACTACAATATTATAGCTTGACTGAAAGTACATATTGTTCCATTGTATCCAGTGATATCGATTCGGAAGGTGTTGATTCGGTTTAAAGGAAAACAAATGAAATGTTTGTACCATTGAAGCGAACGTCGGCCGACCATCGTTTGAGCGTGTGAGTTTTTTTATGGCAAGATCTGTCTAAGACAGCTTAAAATCGTCACCATTATTTTGCTCTTGTTTTTTTCCTTCGGCAATCACATTGTGACATAAACAGGTCGTTGGAACGATATTTCATGTTAAATCCCTACCCCACAAATCCAAAAATTTTCTCGAAAAATACAGCAGTTACCAATGATGTAATTTCCCTTTATTAATATCACAATTAGTAGTTCTCGATACATGAATGATACAAACTATTGTTCTCTTCATTACAAACAATAACTATAACTCAATTTGAAGTATTTTTTAACGCGTGAGAGGGCGTGTGTGAACCTAAGGAAGCGTTGAAGAGACATTGAGAAAAGTCACTGAGTCATAACTATGACTTGACATAATATGAAAATATATCTCAAAATTATAAGGAAATATATCTCATATTCATAAGTAAATAAGTAATTTTGATGACTTGTACTAAGCCATAATTATGAGGTCATAGACGAACTGTAATTGTGACGCAAAGAAATTCGCCGTTGAAAGTGCACCTACGTGGTCAAAAATCATAAAGCCAATTCACATGGGCGAATTCGATTTTAAAATGTTGACTTAAAGGAACATTACAGAATTGTTTTTTTCTAACAAAACAGTTGCTGGCAGTGTAAGCACTTTATGTAATCCACCATATACATAAACTGACAAACCTGTAGAAGTTTGAGATCGATCGGCCATCTGGATCACGAGAAAATAGTGAAAAAAACGATTACACATTTTGCATGAAATCATATAGATTCAACAAATGAATAAAACGCTCACTGAGCGATAAACTCCAATCGGAAAATTAGTTTATTCATTTCTCATCAAATATGGCATTTCAGACAGAAATATTTCAAGGGATGTTTTCTACTATCATCACCATTAGACCGTGTAAGTTTTTGTAAATCTGTGATCAAAAAGTATATTTTACAAGTTTTTTTCTTACCAATTCTGTAATGTTCCTTTAATATGAAGTTTGCTCATATTAAGTGTACAAAATACATTACATGCATCGGGGTATCACACTGGGACATGCTTTCAAAAATTGCTGGTCAAGACACAATTTTACAAATAGGCCTAGGCCTACGTTTTCCGTTTTGTATCCAACACATTTGCCGGTTAAAATACATTAACTTAAATTATAATGGAATTGCAATATCATCACCATAATTTATGCAAATATATGCACCAGGATGTCACACTGGTGTCTGCTTTCACAAACTGCTGGTCAAGTCATTATTTTTCCAAAGTTTTCCCATTTTATGCATATTATTACGTACAAGCATATAAAGGCATTCCTAAAGTTTATAATACATTGGCCTGACTCTCAAGATGCAAGACACAACCACCGAGGAAGTGATGATGCAGGATGGGGTGTTTTCGGAAGGCACAGAGAAAACTTCCCTGAAAAAAATCTACCAGTATCGCTAAAGAACAAAGGTGATTGATCAATGTGTACTTCCATCGATATCTTATGGAGCAAACACGGGCAATAACTAAGTAAATTGGCTACCACTCAAGAGGGCAATGGGAGGAAAAATGCTGGTGATTACACTGAGAGACCGGATACCAGCCAAACAATCAGAGACAAAACAAAAGTGACAGGTTTCACAAAACCTGTCCATAAAATGCAATGGAAATGGGCAGGACGCGTAGCAGATATACAATAAGAACCACAGAATGGCAACCCAGAGTAGGGAAAAGGATCCAGAGGCAGACCAAAGGAAGAATAGAGAAGTAATATTATAGAAGGTCACAGGAAAGAGCTGGACCAGAACGGCTAAGAAAGCAATAACAGAGTAAGACAGAGGTCTAAACCCTGCAGTGGATGGACGACGCCTAGATACAAGGTCTTAAGGTACAATGTTAATTATAGTAAAACACTTGGTTACGGAACATGCTTGTGTAGGAAAATTGAAACTCATGACACAGCATTAGTTTAAAAAAATCACTGTATTGTAATGAAATTTTCCCATCCTTGATAATTGACCTCTCAACTGGTAACTGCAGCTCATCTTACTTCTCAACAACAGGTTGCTGTGTCTGATCTTTGTTTTCTGTGGCAGGTTGCTGCGTCTCATCTTCCTTCTCTGTGGCAGGTTGCTGAATCTTATCTTTCTTCTCTTTGGCAGGTTCCTTCGTTGCATCTTCCTTCTCACTAACAGGTGGTTGGGTCTCATCTTCCTTCTCTTTGGCAGGTTGCTGCGTCTCATCTTCCTTCTCTCTGGCAGGTTGCTGCATCTCATCTTCCTTCTCTTTGGCAGGAGGCTGCGTCTCATCTTCCTTCTCTCTGGCAGGTTGCTGCGTCTCATCTTCCTTCTCTTTGGCAGGTTGATGCATGTCATCTTCCTTCGCTCTGGCAGGTTGCTGAGTCTTATCTTCCTTCTCTTGAGCATGTTCCTGTGTCTCATCTTCCTTCTCTTTGGCAGGTTGCTGCATCTATCTTCCTTCTCTTTGCCAGGTTGCTGCGTCTTATCTTCCTCCTCTTTGGCATGTTCCTGTGGCTCATCTTTCTTCTCTTTGGCAGGTTGCTGCGTCTCATCTTCCTTCTCTCTGGCAGGAGGCTGCGTCTCATCTTCCTTCTCTTTGGCAGGTTGCTGCATGTCATCTTCCTTCGCTCTGGCAGGTTGCTGAGTCTTATCTTCCTTCTCTTGGGCATGTTCCTGTGTCTCATCTTCCTTCTCTCTGGCAGGAGGCTGCGTCTCATCTTCCTTCTCTTTGGCAGGTTTCTGCGTCTCATCTTCCTTCTCTATGGCAGGAGGCTGCGTCTTATCTTCCTTCTCTATGGCAGGTTGCTGCGTCTTATCTTCCTTCTCTTTGGCAGGTTGCTGCGTCTTATCTTCCTTCTCTTTGGCAGGTTGCTGCGTCTTATCTTCCTTCTCTTTGGCAGGTTGCTGCGTCTTATCTTCCTTCTCTTTGGCAGGTTGCTGCGTCTTATCTTCCTTCTCTCTGGCAGGTTGCTGCGTCTCATCTTCCTTCTCTCTGACAGGTTGCTCCGTCTTATTTTCCTTCTCTTTGGCAGGAAGCTGCGTTTTATTTTCCTTCTCACTGGCAGGTTGCTGCGTCTTATCTTCCTTCTCTCTAGCAGGTTGCTGCGTCTCATTGCCCTTCTCTTTGGCAGGTTGCTGCAACTCATTTTTCTTCACATCGACAGGTTGCTGCAGTTTGTCTTCCGTCTCACCGATCTGTTTCTTCATCTCTTCCTTTTCTCTGGTAGGAGACTGCATCTCATCTTTGTTCCCGCTGAAAGCAGGTTTGTCTTCAATTTTCTCTTCTGATAACTCTTCCCCATCTTCAAAAGTCCCTTTAGGAGGATCCCTGTCTGTCAACTTCACTTGGTCAACAGTCTTGTCTGACATTTCTGGCGCCTCTGTCCTTGCATCTTGGTTTCCTTCTTCCTCTGCCTTAGGAGAAACGTCTTCTATATCCTCATCCTGCGTTGCGATATCTTTGGGAAAGCTGAGCAAAGCCTGAACCGCTAATGGGAAAGCCTCCTTGAGAATGGCGTCGCTGATGTATTTCTCAAGACACTGGAGGCTGTATGTCCAAAGAGCTTCTTGATTGGATTTATCCCTGAGATGGAGAGACAAGAGTGATACTATGAGCTTATACTGTATCATATTCACATTGCATGACATTGTACCGCACCAACTGTCCTATTCAATATTTACGTTTTTATCAAAGAACTTCATTTTGTTTGCAGGCAGAAAACGTCTGTGTATAGCTAACATTTATCAATGCATGTTTTTCAATCCTCTGGTCATCCTTCCTAATATTAGTTACCTTTCTCGTAGGTCTCAATCAGGTTTATGACAATGCTTTTTAGCACGGGCACTCACCCACAAAAACTTGAATGATTTGCAGGTTTGCAATTCTTCAGAAACACTCCCGTGTTGTCGTTCAGTGCTGGGTCAACACAGGCCATAACGCTAGTTGCTGCTCCCTCCTTTGGAGTGCGAAGACCGCCTGCGAGAAAGGAAAAAAGTACAAATTCAAATTAGGTAGGCCTACTCAAAGTAACCAACTCCATGAAACAGCAAGAATTATTTCAGCATGCCAGAAATCGTTTGTATGAGAGTTTCTCTGAGGACATGCCAGCAACATGATTTGAATAAATTAACTCTTACTTTTCACTCACCCAATCTGTTAAATGTTCTCACCAAAAAGGTGAACACTTTCAAGTCAGAGAAGTTGTCCAGAATCTGTGTGTCCACACCACCCGGATCGACCGAGTACGTGGTGACGTTCGAACCAGCCAGTCTCCGCGCAAGAAAGTGAGCAGCCATGACCTGCAGTCAAGAAATCAAATAACATTCTACAACTTGTCTAGTAATCTCAAAGTAAATTGTATCATCAATAAATCATTGCCTCGGAAAATCTCAAACTTTAAACAGTTTGTGAACATTTTTGAAGATTTTTGTTAAATTTTTGAGCTTTTGTCCCAATCAACTCAAGCATAAATATCCCCCTCGGCACTGGCTGGTTTTCTTCTTGACTTTGAATTTGAGTATCAGACTACATTAAAAAGTTTTCAATACTTAGACTTAGTTCGAGCCGTCGTGTTCTTATTAGTACACGATATAGTGCAAGAGCGATGTGTCGCACACATCGCTCGCTCTCAATACACACAAACCGCAATCACAGGAGCGTCTTGAACCAACTATAGTTTCACCACCACATAAACCCGAACTCACCATGTAACCTTTGGACGAGCCATAAACCCTAAACCGGCTGTAGGATTTCCTACCCCCTTGCATGTTGTCGAGGTCCAAGTCACAGAGGGCGTGCGCGGCCGAGGAGAGCAGAACTACGCGTGCATCCGGGGCACTGGCATGGAGAAGCGGCAACAGATGGAGGATGATCAGAAGATGAGAGAGGTAGTTCACCTGAAACTGTCTCTCAAATTTATCTTCCGTGTACTCTAGATGATGAAATTGGACAAAGAATAATTAAGCATTTAGCATTATGAATGTATAGGTTGCACAGTTTTTAGTAGGCACACAGGGCAAGTTGAGAGTGGTGTTTACTAGCCCTGGCAGTTTTTACTGACATGGTGGGCACTGGGACAGTGTTAAGGGTGAGCCCTGTTTGTAAGGCCTATGTATAAAATTAAAAAAAATACAGATGAATATTTGAAAAATAAAAATAAAATTCAGAGGAAGGTGTTCATTGGCTACACCCTTTTGATTTTGTTTACCTTCTTTAGTAAAAGCAATGCCAGCATTACACACAAGGATGTTCAGAGAACTTGACCTCTGTTTAACCCCTTGGATGAAGTCCATTGTTGATCGTAAGGAGGAGAGGTCCAACTTGGCAAACTCCACTGCAAGCTGTTGTGGTCTTTCGCTCTCGGCGGACAAGCCCAACGAACCAGGCTGGGTCTGAATAGAGGAAAAATATAAAACACAATCTTCCAAGTTAGAGCACATCATGACCAAGTCGCTTGGCACCAGACTATATAGCTCTGTCATCTTCAAGTCTATACCGTGACCGATATAGGACAGAGGGTATCCCCCAATGTTTCCACACTTTAACGCACTATTTTTCTCTTGTACAGAAGTAGCCCCGCCTCCCTCAAATCCTCTTAAAGAATTCTTGAGATTCCAAGCACACACTGAAGACATGATAGGGGGTGCATCATGCCCTGTAGTGGTAGAGCTTTTATTTCATCTTTACCTGATTTTCTTCTGATGGAGGGTTTTTCTGGAGCATTTCCGCCTGGTGCTCTGACTGCATCCTCTCAATAGCCTGAATGAACGGAATGAGAAGGGGGAAATGAAGTTATTAACACGGGGGTTGGGCGCCATACTGCACCACACTAAAATAAAAATGGAAATGTACCACTAGGCCTAACTATTATAATGATTCGGACAGCAGGATGATTCGAAATCTTATTTGTTTATTTATTTGTTTAAACGTGTTTAGTACACAAGGTAGCCCATTTAGTTACACACCTATGTTCCGACACCAGTATGTTCCGACACCCCTATGTTCCGAAACCCGTAGTGTTTTCTCCTAATCCTAACACTAACCCTAATCCTAACCCGTATCCTATAACCAAAACCCTTATCCAAACCCCTCATCCTAACCCTATAACCTTTACCCAATTGTGTATACCACGAGAGGTTTTCGGAACATACTTAAAAGGGTTGTCGGAACTGATAGGGATGTCGGAACATAGAGCAGTCACCGCCCATTCAACCAAAGTTGTTTTTTCAAGGGCCGCGTTGCATAAAAGCATCTCACAATTTGAAAAGTACACAAAGTAAAACAAGAAAAACAGTCAAAAGATAAAACAAATTTTTACATCAAATACAACCACTTACAAATGGAAATAGAAATCAATAAAAAGAAGAAGATATGACATTCATATCAATAAGTAATTACTGGGAAGTGGAAAAAATATACTTAAATACAGAGAACAACAAATACAAGTCAAATTGAATAAAGCAATGGGAAGAGCAAAATACTGTAGTTAGTCAAATGAGATCAGACTGAACATTTTAAGCAGAGGCAGTAAGTACACAGATGAAAATAACATGGGAATACAATTATTACGGCCTACATCGATCAATCAATGAGCAACTTATAGATGACTAAAAACCATCCGTAAATCTTTGGTGTCATGAAGAGGGAAATAATTGATGTAAGCGAATCGGTGAAGGAGTAAACCCTAAGCTGTTTTAAGATGAGGTTCGAGGAACTGGGTCAAGATTAAAGGATCATAATTCAAGATGTTTAACTCACTGCTTTGGCTTTTTCTTCGGATCGGCATGCGATGCATACTCTGGCACCCATAGCAGCCAATGATTTGGCCGTTTCATACCCGATACCTGTGTTGGAATAACGAGGATGTAAATTAAATATTCAGCAAACTCCGTTTGGCAAAATATTGACGATACAATTAAGAAAAGGGGAAATTATGTTACACCCTTTACAAGATTATTGCAGGACACGCCCACAACTTCGCTAGTAGATCATGGAACGCCTTCCCACATCTCCCAACCCGCGTACTGGGCCTAATTTCATAGAGATGCTTAAAGGAACATTACAGAATTGGTAAGAACAAAACTTGTAAAATATACTTTTTGATCACAGATTTACATAAAACTTACACGGTCTAATGATGATGATAGTAGAAGACATCCCTTGAAATATTTCTGTCTTAAATGCCATATTTGATGAGAAATAAATAAACTAATTTTCCGATTGGAGTTTATCGCTCAGTGAGCGTTTTAATCATTTATTGAATCTATATGATTTCATGCAAATGTGTAATCGGTTTTTCACTATTTTCTCGTGACCCAGATTGCTGATCGATCTCAAACTTCTACAGGTTTGTCAGTTTATGTATATGGTGGATTACATAAAGTGTTACACTGCCAGCAACTGTTTTGTTAGCAAAAACCAATTCTGTAATGTTCCTTTAAGCAGCAAATATTGCTTATAATTTTTTGTTCTGCTAAACAGAAAATAATCAGGATACAAATAGTACATGTGGAATGCTATTTTGGCTGGTAATCTTATTCTTGTACGCATAATAATGCATTGTGCTTAGCTACTTTTTGTGCTTAAAGCAGCTCTTTGAAAGTGGACCCTGTGCATTCAATGCTCACCCAGAAATTCATAATATTATAGTATGATTGTGCCCAACCTCGTTCCCAGTGGAGTACGATCTCGACTCGCCTCCCCCCGAATACCCATGGTAGCGAGGCTGCATTGTGCCTGCCGATAGATGCTCATAAAGTCACAAGGTGACGGAAAAAGCCACACTTACCTGTATTGCCACCTGTTACAATCACACACTTCTCTGGAGAAAGCTGAACATCCGGGTGGTCCAGTTTGTTGCCCATCTTAAACAATATATTGTAGGTATAACTGGTCGGAAACTAATATCATGCGGTGTGCTGTAAACAAAAATAGAGCATGAACAGATTGTGTATAAAAAACAACTGCTCTAAAGAAACAATATGACTGGTTCTTCGTTGAAAGATACACAGGAGTAATTTTATTCAAGCATGCATAAACAAAAAAAAGGCAAGCTTAAATGAATCCGTTCTGTAATTGGTCACCATGGGTTCACTGAGTGCTGTTCGTTAGTCCCCAGCGCCTTGCCTTAAAACCAAAGGCGCTGGGATGGGCAAACGTATCGTCAACATTAATGCTCAGTCCCATGCTCAGTCCCATCATGCATCACACTCACACTGCAAGCACTGCACGCATGACGTACTTCCTGAACAAGAATCTGTGCAAGCTGATTAGCCCATCCCAGCGGTCCTGGATAGGCCGCTGGGGCCGAGCGAATGAGTGCTGGGGTAACGTTCTCTCAGGTGTGGAACATACCAAGCAAGCTGAAGTATTTCATTCAAGTGCCTAAAGCAGAAGACGCTTTCGGACTAATTAAAAAAGACTGGTTGATTGTCTGTGCTACAGCACTACGACAGGGAAAGTGCAGTGCCCCGGCAGAAACCTTGCCCACCCCCTTGACTCCCCTTGACCCCCAAAAGAGATCGGAGAAAAAAAACCACACAAAAAAAAAATGAATGGTTCAATATTAATACCCCTCTCCCAATTTATGCTTTGCTCCTTGCGCTTGCACACCACCCCGAATGAAAATGTCTGGTTATGCCATTGCCCCCGCGGCTGGAAAGAGTTCGGTCAGTTATGGAATTCCATACGATCTGGGATTTACGGCTCTATACGGCCCTACGGCTCATCGGGCACATCGGACAATCTATCGGTATGCATGGTCAAGGCTGACCCCCCTGATACAAAGTGGGAGTTGCCTGAGCAGCTTGGTTTACGCTATGATTTCAGGAGACTATTCCTACAGGGACGGCAATGAACAATATGAAGCAATTCTTCCTTCGAATTATCATCTTCAAACTTACCCAATAAAACAGTGCTGTGTCGCATGCAGTAAAATCACACTTCCTCGTGTATTACATGCATTGGTATTAGTTACTGGGTGTCGATCCACCGTTTCAATTCTGCCATTTTATTTCCGCCTGTTTATTCTGCCGATCGGAATTTGATAATAACATGGCATTGTAATACGAACTTTGATTTGCACGCGCAGCGTACACTCTGCAGCTCGCCTTATCATTCCCAGCATGCAGGCTACGAGATGAATGCCTGTATGGTACACTAATTGCTTCTTGATCAAGATAGCAAATATATACTCTGTGCCAGCGCGCAACAAGTGTTGTTTTCCACACTGCGTTTTCATTCTTGATGTACAAACAGAAAAGAGGTGAATTCAAAAAGAGTTTCCCAATCAAATTCGACTACTCACCTAAAACATGGGGCAAACGAAATTAGATGCAAATGTAACACACTGTACTCATGGTTACATCAGGGAGGCTTCCTCCATGGTTAATACAATGGGTGCGTTCGATTAGCTTCCCCGGGTCGACCCCGGTGTGCTCATCCTGGTGAGCCCCTGACATGGGCTAATCGAACGCCAACTTCCCCCAGCATTCACACCAATGCATCATGGGACAGCCGACCCGGAACTACTTTCATTTTGTGCATTACGTGAGTGGACTCACGAAAAGATCGTAAAATAATTATTATCAAGGTAAAACTGCAACGTTAAATTATTTTACACGCCCTAATTGATACACAATTACCCATCTTCGAATAAAAAAATACTTCTGCTCACAAAGTCGCTGTTTAAAAGGTGAAAATGTATGCCAAACTTCCTGAAAGTGGCCTGCTGAATTACAAACAAAATGGTGGCCAATGAGAAAGTTTTTCGTCGTGACGTCATGCACCTCAGTCAGCCCCTAGTGACCCGCTCCACAAGCAGGGCACTTGGGGCTGACCCGGGTGAGCCCCGAGAATGACGTCAAAGCTATTCGAACGCAACGGGGGAAGACCTGGGTCGACCCGGGGAAGCTAATCGAACGCACCCTGAGGTGCAAGACCGGGAATTTATCTTGTGTGCCTGCCCGCGCATCCTGCACTGTGATTGGCCAATGTGTGAAACTTGAAGACCAATCACAGTGATCATGAACCGTGCTAACGCGCTCGTGAACAGCTTGGCACAACTTCATAAAGCTGTTCACCGGTAAGCAATTTTTGTTGTGCTTACTATAGCACGAAAACATGCTATAGCTTTTCTGCTTAGAGAAACCCCGGCAAGTTTCTCTCTTAATTTCTACTCATATGCATGGTGTTACTGCAAACCTTACTAGATTGTATCTCCACCATGCACAGTTTCAAATCCTACTCATGACTGTATATGGTGTTACTGAAAAACTATACTAAATTGTATTCCCATCATATCAGGCAAAGCTTCAAAAATTAATCCAACTGGTACAAAAAGAAGACGTCTGCAAAGGAAGATAACGGCATGATTGATTTTTAATATAGACTGGTCCCCTGGAACGGGCCCAATGATTTCACTGGATAAACGTGCAGTGACGTAAGCTTTCCATATCTGTGTTATGATTGGTCCGAGGTGATGCAGAGTTCGATCGTCTGCATGCATCGTGTGCATAATGCTTTTATATCATGTAATGTAGTTTTATTCACTATAATAATAATATGCGCATGAGCGCCTCAATTGACTGCGAATCTCCGCGTGAAATGAATGCGAGGTCAAAGGGGTACATCTGTCAGCATCGGGTCAGACAGGTTTGCTTGCGTTATTCACAAGCCTGGAAGTGTGACGTCAGATGTTCAGGCGAGATTGATTGCAACTATCTGCAAGTGTTGTTAGAGTCTGTCTCGATCCGTTTACCGACAGAGGTCGTCCAACAATATTGGTACCTGTAAAACTTACCCGGGCCCCATGATTTATTACTTCTGTTTACTTAAAGGTATTGTACACTTTTGGTAACAGCTCAAAATCAGTGTCCACATTTTGTGTGATTAAACATATGCATGAACAAACAAACCTGTGAAAGTTTGAGCTCAATTTGTCATCGAGGTCACGAGAAAATAGTGAAAAGAGATCTTATGTGTTTTCTGTTTTTTCAAATTATCGCGCGCGATAATTACTATTGTTTTACTCGTTTCTCAGAAACGATAGCATTTTAGGCAGAAATATTTTAAGCAACCCTTTCTACCATTACTTACTTTAAATCATGTAAGTTATGTGTGAATCTGTGAACATTGTGTTTTTCGATCTTACCAATAGTGTACAGGGCCTTTAAAGGAACGATACAGAATTGTTTTTTGCTAACAAAACAGTTGCTGGCAGTGTAATCACTTTATGTAATCCACCATATACATAAACTGACAAACCTGTAGAAGTTTGAGATCGATCGGCCATCTGGGTCACGAGAAAATAGTGCAAAACCGTTTACAAATTTGCATGTGTTATACAATGCATGGATAAAACGCTCATGAGCGATAAACTCCAATCGGAAATTAGTTTGATTTATTTCTCATCAAATATGGCATTTCAGCCAGAAATATTTCTAGGGATGTTTTCTACTTTCATCATCATTAGACCGTGTAAGTTTTATGTAAATCTGTGACCAAAAGTATATTTTACAATTACCAATTCTGTAATGTTCCTTTAACAAATCTGTTCGTCGGTAACCAGAAGCAACCTTGTGAATATACTGTGTATTGTAGCTTGTGACCCTGTTCTTTTCAGCAAAATATTCCGTACTGAAAAACTGGACCCTGGACTCATCATGCGTAAATATTAATACAAAATTGAACGTTACACTCAATCTGTTTCGAACAACTCTGATAAGGTATGCAAACACAGGCGCAACTGACTGGAGGAAGCTACTGACTCAGCGATTTGGGTGCCAGTATACTTGTTACCATAAATACTGATTGCTTTCCGCGCATTCGTTCTTTATCGCAATCGACAAGCTGCGCCACAGTCAGTCTGAGTTGTTAAAAAAAAAAAGCAACACTCTAAACCACTTTATAAGAATCAGAGTTGAACAAAACAAAACAACACCATGGCCCCGCCAGTTGTCAAATACACCCAGGTAAGTTGTGATTCTACTACATGACATATTCCTTGCAAAAAAAAGAGTAAATTTAGATTTGTTTTCCTTGTTATTACGTCGTGTGGCACGCCCAACCCCGGCAACTTTTGCACTGTCATGATTACCTCGTAACTATATGTGTGTGAGTTACGCCCTTTCTTTAAAACACTGCAAAGAGGGACGTTGTCAGCACTTGCTGACATCATTTCAATATTTCCATTGTTTTAAACATAGTGTACACACTGGTCAGCTAATATGCCCTAGATGGGGTCACTGTCAGTGATTTAGTTAGATGGGACCCATGCAACCAATAGGTCCCTCGCTGCAGGGTCCCATTCCTTTAGGCACGTTCCCCTCTGCTGAAGGAACTTCCCTGTACAATTTTTGAACATTCCTGCATGGGTAGAGTATATCTGTACCATATAATTAGTGTTTACACTAAAAAATTTAAGCAACGTTGATTTCTAGTTTCAGTTTCGACAACCACATTTGTTTAAATGCAATGTACTTTATTATTGTAATATTTTCTTTGCATTAAAGATCTTCATCAACAATGAGTTTGTGGACTCAGTGAGTGGTAAGAAATTCCCAACGGTTAACCCTACCACAGGAAAGAAGACTGCCGATGTACAGGAAGGAGACAAGGTAAACACGTGGAAACGGGAGTCACTGGAATGTTCCGTGTATTTGTTGTTGCTGTTGTTGTTTTGTTGTTGTTGTTGTTATTAATCTGATTCTGTAAAGTTTTGACAGTTTCTAATAATCCGCCTGTCAATTACAAGTATGAACGAAAGCTGTTGTGAGGTCAACAAATGTTGCAAGACCGTCATCTTTATGAACTGGGCCCCAATTTCGTGTAGCTGCTTAACCACAAACAGTTGCTAAGCATAATAAAAATATGCCTTCAGAATTAGATTACCAGCCAAAATAGAATTTTACATGTATACCATTCGTGTCTGGTATCCTGCTTATTTTTGTTAAGCAGAAAATGTCTATTCTGCTTAAGCAGCTCTAGTATGAAATTGGGCCCTAGTTGAAAAAACGTGTCATTACTATGGGGAACCGCGATTGTTTTCAAAAGTAAGTCGTTTTTTTTCTTTTTCTTCAACAGGCTGATATTAACAAGGCGATTAAAGCAGCTCAGGATGCCTTCAAGTTGGGAACACCATGGCGACGCATGGACGCAACTGGACGCGCGGCTCTTTTGAACAAACTGGCTGACTTGATCGAGCGAGATGCAGCCTACCTCAGGGTAATTATTCATGGGCCTTTTCGAAACCGCGAATTGGGCTCCATCAGTATAATTTTGAAACGTGCGCTTTTTTGGTACGTGCCTTCAAAACAGGCATGGTTGTGGACGGAGATTAGGCCGGGCCCAGCACGAAGTCGTGGTTTCGCAAAGGGCCTGTAAGTCCAAATTATCGAGAATGATGGGCCCTGGGATGGGGGCAGTGCTAGCCAATCCACCCTCGATCCCACTAGAGGGTTCTATGTGGGCCCTGGGATGGGGCAGTGCAGCCAATCCACCCTCGATCCCACTGGAGGGTTCTATGGTGGGTCCTGGGATGGGGCAGTGCTAGCCATTCCACCCTCGATCCCACTAGAGGGTTCTATGGTGGGCCCTGGGATGGGGCAGTGCAGCCAATCCACCCTCGATCCCACTAGAGGGTTCTATGGTGGGCCCTGGGATGGGGCAGTGCAGCCAATCCACCCTCGATCCCACTAGAGGGTTCTATAGTGGGCCCTAGGATGGGGCAGTGCAGCAAATCCACCCTCGATCCCACTAGAGGGTTCTATGGTGGGCCCTGGGATGGGGCAGTGCAGCCAATCCACCCTCGATCCCACTGGAGGGTTCTATGGTGGGCCCTGGGATGGGGCAGTGCAGCCAATCCACCCTCGATCCCACTGGAGGGTTCTATGGTGGGCCCTGGGATGGGGCAGTGCTAGCCATTCCACCCTCGATCCCACTAGAGGGTTCTATGGTAGGCCCTGGGATGGGGCAGTGCAGCCAATCCACCCTCGATCCCACTAGAGGGTTCTATGGTGGGCCCTGGGATGGGGCAGTGTAGCCAATCCACCCTCGATCCCACCGGAGGGTTCTATGGTTGGCTCTGGGATGGGGCAGTGCTAGCCATTCCACCCTCGATCCCACAGGATGGTTCTTAGTATAAGCCAGAGGGTCTAACCCCAAGATGGCTTCTTATGGATGATCTACTTTCCCGAGGAGGAAAGACCCTATCTGCCCTTGTTTGGCGAGAAGGACAATTCCACTCCGAATGACTTGAATATTTTTATTCTTAGTTCCCTTGACACACTTATTAAGAAAGGCAAGGGCAAGAGAGAGAGGGAATTTTTCTAGCTATAAAACACACTTGATTTAGATTTAAAATTGAGTTGAACAATAAAGAGATTTTAAAAGTGATAGTGATAACAAAGGGAAAACAAACCCAACTTGTTTTTAGCAACACCCTTACTGAATTTTAACTTGAAAATTAATACCCGTTTCTACAAAGTTATTGGGTATATGTATTTTGTTTTCAGTGAGTTTTCAAAATATTTTCTAGCATAATTTGTTTTGTCTTCATAATTGGAATATCCAATTATCAATGGATGTAGGACTTGGAGATTATGGACAATGGCATGACTGTGGCGTTGGCGATGGGTAGCGTGATGGGGTGTGTCAGTTTCTTACGGTATGGTGCCGGGTATGCCGACAAACTGCACGGAAAGGTCATCCCTTTGGGTGAGTGGCAAAAACCTCATTTAACAATTATAAACTGGTTCTTTGTTTCAAGCTTATTACTTATGATGAAGGTGCTTCTATAATGAGTGTGACGTAAGTCCGCTGTTAGCCACGCCCACCTCACACAAACTGGCTCCACTGATTACCAGAAGCCCAGGAGTTGCATTAGGCTAGTTTTTCTTCAATGATGTTTTCTGTCGTGTAAAAAGGGCGCCAACGTTAGTTCTTCATTGACCTCAGCGAGGGGGGGGGGCTGTTTGGGGGGCTTGTGACGTCATTATGCAAGGAGTCCAGTCTAACCCCTATTGGTTTCTGTTGTTCTCAATTCTAATCATACAGACGGTGATTTTTTCTGCTACTCTCGCTACGAGCCTGTGGGCATAGTAGGGGCCATCATCCCGTGGAACTTTCCCATGCTTGCTGATGGGAGCTAAGCTGACTTGCTCCCTGACTGTGGGCAACTGTGTCGTGGTCAAACCAGCCGAGCAGACACCCCTGACTGCGCTCCACATTGCTTCACTCGTTAAAGAGGTAACTTCAGGGTGTGATCTAAACGCAAAAAACTTAAAACCAAAGTTTGAAAATGTCGAACTTTTAAATGATTGACCTATTCTAGGTGTAGATTGGCATCCAGTTCCAAAAGGCGTATATAAAATAACCGAAAAAATTACTTATTGAACTGACAATTTAAATAAACTACTGTTAGACTATAAAAAACAATGCATTTATAACAGCAATCTCCAGGTACTCAGGGTGCTTCTAATTCCCTTCCCAAAACGAAATAAAAATCACACTAACTTTTTTAAACGCATTTCTTGTTGGGGGTCTAGGCTGGATTTCCACCAGGTGTGATCAACATTGTGCCCGGGTATGGGCCCACCGCTGGAGCAGGTCTGACAGAGAGTATGGATGTTGACATGGTGACCTTCACGGGGTCAACTGAGGTAAAGATCGACCTATAACCTCTTCACCTTCACCATCCTTGTGTTAAATTCATCGAGTATTTAAAAAAAAAAGTTGCTTTGCACAGTAAAATCTACGATAACAACAGGCCATGGTTTTAAAGGAAAGTATCATCACTGGTGACCCTCCACTCCCGGGTCAGAATTGTTCCGGTTCGCAGGGGGCCGGGGGTCGATTTCACAAAACTCTTCCTAACTTAGGACTAGTCCTAGGCAATTCTAAGAGATAGGACTAGTCCTAAGAACTGGTCCTAACTTAGGACTAGTCCTATCTCTTAGCATTGCCTAGGACTAGTCCTAAGTTAGGAAGAGTTTTGTGAAATCGACCCCTGACCCATTTCTGGGTCAGTGTGACCCGGATCCAAAAATGGGTCAAACGTACACAAACTGTTACCAGTTTCCGGGTCAGCCTGATCCAGACATGGGTCGGGCCCCTCTGCTGCGACACAGGGTACTGGTATGAACTTTATAGTCAGTGAGCTTTCAGATTGGATTCGATGATTATCAATCCTGTACTTCGCCTGTAAAGGAACATTACACCAATTCTGTATTAAATGTTCCTTTAAAGTTGCTGTCCACTATATCTTGCTAAGTGACTCTTATGCGGGAAAATGAATCTCCACTTTTGTTATCACGGTAGACTTCTGCTACTTAGTGGCGTTGTACAAATTTAGTTTAGACATCAGACTCGCACTTGTTGAGGGGAATGTTTGGTCAAATGAGGGGAGATCAAACCAGAGGAAACATAATTGCTATAATTAGGGAAATATGGACCCCCCCCCTTCCCCATCCCATGTCCATGGTCCCCAGCTGAAGGTGGTATCACTTGTAGCTGTTCTCTTTACACTGTGTTTCAGGTTGGGCGGATCATTCAGCGAGCCGGGGCTGACAGCAACTTGAAGAAGGTGCACCTTGAGCTGGGAGGAAAGAGTCCCAACGTAGTCTTCGCTGACTGCGACAGTGAGTCGTTCAGTCACTGTACCTTGCTCTATGGTTCAATTTACCCCCAGATTTGCATGCAATTTGATTCATGCACTTTGTTGGTACCAAAGCAAAAATATAGACTTTCCAAATAAAAATCTAAAATTTTCGATTGCATTGCAGCTTCATTTATTCAAGATGCTCATCAAATGAACAAAGTGAAGTACAATATATTCGACAAACTAATCAAGGATAAATTAATCAAAAATTTAATGAATAAAAAAACAATGCCAAAAAAGAGAGAAAAATATACCTCATATTTAAAACTAATTTCCATTACCTATAACAGGTTCGGACCCTGGTAAGGGATATTATTGTGGTCAACATTTGAAACATTAAAACATGGTAAACTGTGGAGATAACATTAAATATTACTCATTGTTTGTAGTGGATTACGCAGTGGAGACCAGCCACATTGGAATCTTCAACCACTCCGGCCAGATATGCTGTGCTGGCACCAGGACCTTCGTCCACGAAGACATCTACGACGAGTTTGTTAAGAAGAGCAAAGCCAGGGCCCTGAAGAGAAAAGTTGGAGATCCAACTTGTGAGGGCACCGAGGGTGGACCACAGGTGAGCGACAATTGGATGTGATATACAATTTGCGAAACAAAAGATGCTTCAAAACGTGCAGCCTCAACTGCTGAGGTGCCCAGGTATGGGGCGCCGTTTGTCAATTAATTGTTTAGTGTTCTTTTTTTGCCAAACGCTAAACAATTAATTGACAAACGGCGCCCCATACCCAGGGGCGCATTAATTGGCGACTCCGGCCGAGAAACGTGTTTAAGCTTCGATCATTGGTTGATGGTTTGGTTAGATTTTGTTTAAAGATGGCGGATATTACCAAACGGAAAGTATCCTCTAAATTCTCTATTTTTTTTAAAGGACTAAGACTGAAGCAGACCAATTCAATGTTGTCAATAAAATTATAAATACTAAGTTCCATTTCGTGTACATATAAAAAAGGCCGTTTATTTTGGGATTAATTTTCAAAAGATGTACTTTACGTCACGAATTTTTTTCTTGTATACTGACCTGCCCAATTAAAAATAAAAAAATAAAAAACATATGTTGCTTACAAATTTTCCTCTTAGCAAAAATAGAAGCAGGCTACCAGTCACAGATCGTACATAGAGCTGCTTAAGCAAAAAAGTAGCTAAGCACAGCAACATTATGCTTACCAGATTAAGGTTACCAGCCAAAATACCATCTAACACGTTCCACTTTTAACTGGTATCCTGCACATTTTCGCTAAGCAGAAAACTGTTAAGCAATATCTTCTGCTGAAAACATATGAAATTGGGCCCCGGTTGTTACTTCTTTGTCCTTTTGATTTACTTAGATTGACCAGGAGCAGCTGGATAAGGTCTTAGAGCTGATTGAGAGTGGCAAGACTGAGGGAGCTACACTTCAGTGTGGTGGTAAACGTCTTGGTACAGAAGGTTACTTTGTGGAGAGTACTGTCTTTTCTGATGTTCAAGATCATATGAGAATAGCCAAAGAAGAGGTACACCATGAATCAATCAACCACAAATTTGAAAAACAAATAATAAACCAGAATAGATATCACCGAGCGGGTAAGAGCACCGGACTCAGGATCTGGTGTTTCTCGTGAACATAGTGTGGGTTCAAGTCCCGGTCATGGCACTTTTTGTGTCCTTATCATGAAGAGTACATGGGTTAACCCCAGTGTTTCTGGTTCACATAGCAAGCACCCTTGTTGACAGGTTTCCTCAGACTTACGAGCTACAGTGACTAAGTTCACTTATGAGGCATCCTTGGTTTCAATAGTATACACACAAGTTTTTGTTTTTAGCTTTTGAATTTCATGTTGATAACACAAAAAAGGGTTTTTACATTACAGAATTGGTAAGAAAAAACTTGTAAAATATACTTTTTGATCACAGATTTACATAAAACTTACACGGTCTAATGATGATGATAGTAGAAAACATCCCTTGAAATATTTCTGTCTGAAATGCCATATTTGATGAGAAATGAATAAACCAATTTTCTGATTGGAGTTTATCGCTCAGTGAGCGTTTTATTCATTTGTTGAATCTATATGATTTCATGCAAGTGTGTAATCGGGTTTTCCTTATTTTTTCGTGACCCAGATGGCAGATTGATCTCAAACTTCTACAGGTTTGTCAGTTTATGTATATGGTGGATTACATGAAGTGCTTACACTGCCAGCTACTGTTTTGTTAGAAAAACCAATTCTGTAATGTTCCTTTAACTATAGCACGAGTATACTGGTAACACGCACATTTACGGGCCTGAAAATAATTCAATGCTATGGTTTTAAATGTACTTCGTTCGTAGATCAATTGATACAGTTTTCCAAAGCAAACTGATTGTGATGTAATGCATTCTTTTTGCTGTTTACATCTGTTGAAGTGGAATATGTTTTGTACATTAAAGATTTATAGCAAAAGAAGTTAGTAACTTGGTATAAAAAATGGATTACTCACTGAGACCTTTTGGGTGTTGTTTGACTTGGGATTTTGTTGCCAGATTTTTGGGCCTGTGCAGCAGATCTTGAAGTTTAAAACATTGGAGGAAGTGACGGAGCGAGCAAACAAGACAACCTATGGACTGGCAGGGGCTGTGTTCACCAAAGATATCAACAAAGCTCTCACTGTTGCCAACACAATAAGAGCTGGACTCATTTGGTAAGTTAGGTTTGTTTTTTGTTTTTTCTTTAAAAACAATAATTAAAAAACAGTTGTTATGGGTAAAGTACGGAGCCCCTAAAGGGACATTAAACAAAAAAAACAAAAAAAATTATCTCGTGCGCACGAGATAATATGTCGTGCGCACGAGATAATTATGTCGTGCGCACGAGATAATAAGTCGTGCGCACGAGATAATAAGTCGTGCGCACGAGATAATATGTCGTGCGCACAAGATCATTTTTTTTTTTTTGAATGTCCCTTTAGGGGCTCCGTAGTAAAGAGCCTACGATATCAAATACTATTTTGTTTCACATCATTGGTGTGTGACTCTGTTTAAATAAAAATAAATTTTAGATAACACAACAAAACTACATTCTTCTCGAAAGAAAAGTTACCAAAAGATAAATGGCACTTTTAAACAATTTGGGGCAAAATGCTTTGTCGTCCATTAAACCAAATATTGATAACCCAATCCCTGAAATGTAAAGTTCTTGTTTATCATTTCATTGTTTGTTGTTTGCTTGTTGACACACAGGGTAAATAATTATGGGATGTTCAGTCCGATGATTCCATTCGGTGGCTACAAGATGTCCGGTGTGGGAAGAGAAGGGTATGTAATATTTTTAAACAAATTAATACTTTAGTTACATTTCGGTTAGTTTTGGGGGATTGTTTTTCTACTTCCATGTACCCATCTCTCTTACTTTCTCTCTGGTTTTCTCGTGGTTTCTAGGTATCGAAAACAAAAACGAGGGCCCAATTTCATTGAGCTGCTTAAGCAGAAAATAATACTTAAGAATTGTCTGCTTAGCAATGAGCAAGACACCAGTCATGGTACTTGTAATGTTTTAGCTGGTAACCATTATTATTACAGTATTAAAGCATGATATTGTTTTGTTTAGCTATATATTTGTTGTATACTTAAAAGTTGCCCAGCCGAAGTTTTACGACATTACCGTCGGTAAGAAGAGATTGATGTGGTCACGTGACCATGTCAAATATGTTTACACAACAGCTTATCTTCAACTTATTCTATGGACTATGTGTTGTCTTTTATCAAAAAACAACAAAACAGGTCAGACAAACTTTGCAAAAGTTGCTGACGGTCCAAATGTTCTCTCAGTAAAAGACCCTGGATATGCTATAGAATAAACTGTGCTTTAACTTCAAATTAATGCCATCTTTTTCTCTCATTCAACTCTTGCCACCAAAGTGAGGCCTGGATGACAAACTTGTCTCTTTTTGAGGAACTGTTCTTGTTTGTGCCACATGGTCAAAGCCTGAGGCCTTAACCCTAACTTTCCAAAATGCCCCACGAAATGCAAACGTCTTGAAAAATGTCACAATTCCGTTTAACCCCCAAAGTTTTTTTTAAATGTAATGTCCTCAATTAACATTTTCCAATTTTCCCCATATTAACATACTATCGACAATTCTAAAACAAAAACAAAACGAGAAGATGCAATTTTTGTGGAAAAAGGCATTTAAATCTAGATTATTTAAAAACCAATTCTATGGAGATGTTCATCAGTTAATGTATTGAGGTTTAAATCACTTAAAAGATGGATTGCGATTGCAGTGGTTTTGTTAGCAAGTTGGACCTAACCCTTGAACCTTGATAACCTTATCTACGTTGAGTGTTTGAATTCATGGCCATTATGAACAAAACCTGTTGGTTGTCTGACTTTGTAAGTGTTTTCTTCTATCTTGTTTGTTTTACATTAGAGATTGCACTTTGATTTGTCACTATACAGACATATCTGAATTTAGGATATCGTTTTTTTTCATCAATGGTTGAAAGATTGATGTTATTAATGACTACAAATTAAGTTTAGACATCCACGACAACACGAAAATGCCGACTGGTCATGGATTTTTAAAAGTAATATAACAAATATTTTACAAACCAGCAGTTCTTTTATTTATTTTATTTTGTTAAGTGAGCAGAGGTGCATGGATGGACTTTACTTTAAACATCAATATCGATCGTTCAACCTTCGATGAAACTTTTAAAACTTCTGATGCTAACTTTGCCCAAATCTTTCAGATATAATACTTCAAATCTCAAGTACTATTTTTAAATTGTCTGTACTTTTCAGAGGTGAAGATGGCTTCAAAGAGTACTGTGAGATCAAAACTGTAAGAATTATTTTTTTCATTTGCTATTTTATTGTTTTTATTTTTTAGGCGTATATAATGCTTTTCATGGGACTAATTTTGATAAATTTATGGGCAAAAAAGGTAACTGAAATTTACATATTTGAAATCCTTTCGAGCACTGTATATAAACCATTGGTGTAAGGGTAAAAGAAAAATATTCTTTGGTGCAAGTATTACAACTATTAAACTGTTGCGGTAGGCCTGTTAATTACATGATTCAAACTGGTCTCTAGTCACCGGGCACGTGGTTAAGACATCTGCTCTAAAATGTGGGGGTCGTGGGTTCGAATCCCACGAGCAGTATGCCTGTGGAGTCGTCCCCCCCCCGCCCCCCGTCGAGGCCTGTAGCCGCAAAGCGGCTGAAACCGGAGACCACACGCGACTGGCGCGCGCTATACGGTCTCCGCTTCATCAAGACGCTTCGCGTGTATTTGTCTAAACCACGAAGGCCTTGAAGAAAGGCTACACAGGACGTGAGAATTACTCAAGCCGGTCTTTTTAACTGCAAAAACACAGTTCTGAACTAACGGCCGAGATATCAATAAATTCATTTTATTCATTTCTGTTTCAGGTGGTCATCAAAGTTCCAGAGAAAAACACTTAGAATGAGAGAGTCTTAATAAGAAGTAGCAGCAACCATATCACCAATTCAAATCAATAACCGAAGGAAAACTACAGTCTGGCCTCATTTTGAGAGTCAGTACTTATCAATGTCATTGAATGCGGGAACAAGACAAAGATGCAACAATATGGAAATGTCCTGTATATACTTCAACATTGCTCCACGGTCTGAAGAAATAGTCCAAATTATTCTCAAAATAAGCTCAATTATTTTATTAGCCAAGGCATAGTATTTTTTAGACATGTTATTTGATTATTACAGAGCCCCTAAAGGGACAGGTAGAAAAAAAGTTTAAAAGGTTAAAAAAAAATCCAATATTATTTCGTTCCCTCGAAATATTATTTCGTTCCCTCGAATTAGTATTTCGTTCCCTCGAAATATTATTTCGTTCCCACGCAATAGTATTTCGTTCCCTCGAAATCATTTCGTTACCACGAAATATTAATTCGTTCCCTCGAAATCATTTCGTTCCCTCGAAATAATAATTCGAGGGAACGAAATAACATTTCGAGGGAACGAAATAAGTTATTTCGTGGGAACGAAATATTATTTCGAGGGAACGAAATAACATTTCGAGGGAACGAAATAATATATTATTTCGTTCCCTCGAATTAATATTTCGTTTCCGCGAAATAATATTTCGTTCCCTCGAAATAATTAAGCGGCTACGGAGGCCTTGATATGCCATTTAATTTCCAAGTATCATTACGAGATCACCGTAAAACTAACAGCATGTTAATTTGTTCTATGTTTCTATGTTTTGTTGTTGTTGTTGATTGTTTGTTTTTTTCTTCTGGGGGTTCAGGTTGTTTTCTTAATAATGGAATTTAAGTTTTATTATAGTCTCAGGTAGAGTGAGAAGTAAAGGGTTAATAATGAAATTATTTTAAGGCTTAAGTTTTCAGCGTACAAAGAAAAAACTGTATAACAATCTAATAGGGTTAAAGACAAGATGAATTCCTAGAAACAAAAGGGCTGTCAAACATTCTGCCGGGCGTTGTAGTATTTGCTTCGCTTAGTTAAGAAAGTCATTGAAGTAAAACCTGATGTAGTTGTAAGAGAATTTGGAAATTACACACTAACATAATGGCTTTAATATTCCAGAAATTCTCTTGGCATATCAAGGACTCCGTACCAGCTAAATTATTTCGTTCGAACGAAATAAATATATTTCATTCCCTCGAAATACTGTTTCGTTCCCTCGAAATGTTATTTCGTTCCCTCGAAATAATCTATTTCGTTCCCTCGAAATAATAATTCGAGGGAACGCCCTCGAAATAATAATTCGATGGAACGAAATAATATTTCGAGGGAACGAAATAACATTTCGAGGGAACGAAATAACATTTCGAGAGAACGAAATAACATTTCGAGGGAACGAAATGATTTCGAGGTAACGAAATGATTTCGAGGGAACGAAATAATATTTCGAGGGAACGAAATAATATTTCGTGGGAACGAAATAGTATTTCGATGTAACGAAATACTATTTCGAGGGAACGAAATAATTTTGTATTTTTGTTTTACTTTTCAATTTTTTTTTTTACCTGTCCCCTTAGGGGCTCCGTAGATTATGGCAACTATACTTAAAAAGAATGTCGATACGAGAACAACATGGCAATGTCTGATCATTCACTTCAATCTCGGTTTCATGAATTGAAGAACCATGTACACACTATTCTTAAAATAAACTTAATCACATTGACACAGTTCTGGACAAATACTTTGGCATACAATTGTATAGATTAGTTCATCTGAACAAATTACCCTGACGAGCTGGAAACCTCATTAGTTCGCGAGCTTTCCAAGTATCTCATAGGCCTAATAATGATATAAAAAAACTTTCCATATTTTTGTTATGAGTGGATGTTTGTAAACAGAGCTTTATCTAAAAGTATATCAAAAAGAATCAATGGTCTGACTATTTGATCCTAGCTGGTCTTTCTCGAATGCATGACAACACACATAAACAGGAATACACCCATTGCACAATGCGCAGCGCACTTACAGGCGCCTAAACTGTCCGCCATTTTGGGAGTCAAAATGTACACAAAGGAATTGACTCCCAAAATGGTGGAAGCGGTATAGATGCGCAATGTGCGGATCGGTGCGTTCCGCATTGTACAAGGGATCAATACCTGGTGTTGTGTTTCAGAGGCTTTCTCGAAGACTAAATGACAACACAATCATATAAATAAATATGTTTATGTGTGTTGTATTGTCATTATTTATCCTCCGTGAAAGACTCTGCTAGTGTCGAAACGTCTGCCCGTTAGGCCTAACTATTTTTTTGCATCTGTTATACCATTGTCCTTTTAGTTGGTTAGCAGTTTGCAACAGTTAGCTCTATTTTCTCTTTTTAAAATAAGGCCGGGGAAGGTTGTCATCTGAAAGAATGGTTTGAACGTGTATTTTATATTCTTTAATAATTCCAAGAATAATTTTTTTTAGGGGAAATAAAAAAAATCATCAATAAGAATGTAGTTCCCCAGAGGATACACGGTCAAACTAATGTGACTTTTAGTGAAGAGTACAATTGAGTCAATGTGCTTTTATATGTAATGGTAATTTGAGATTATATGAAAAGCAAGGAGGTCTCTCCAATTAGATACAAATCCCTTTTTAATTAATCTTGTTGCTTTCAACATTCTTGATGTTGTGTTTATGGATGTTTTATCTCTCTTACTAGGTATATATAATTTCAGGTTGTAGAAGAAAAGTTGTTAGTACTTTTGTGTCGGGTACTTTTTTTCGATTTTGAGTATGTCGGTTTTATTCACAGAAATTACAAACAAAGGGAAAAAACAGGTCATTAAAAATCTTAGCCATCAGTTAATATCAGTCATCTACTCTTTTGGTAATTTTTATTTAGCTGCTTTTGCTTTCATATCTCCACTTAATTAAAGGCAGATCATACTTTTGGTAATTGTCAAAGACCCGTACCATAGTCTCACTTGGTGGTGTATCCCAACATATACGCATAAAATAACTAACCTGTGAACATTTGTGCTCAATTCGTCATCGAAGTTGCAGGAAAATAATGAAAGAAATAACACCCTTGATGCATAGAATTGTGTGCTTTAAATTCCAGAAATGCCTGAGCCCTGAAGCCTTTTTCAGAGTAAAATGTTTTAGTGAGAAATTACTTCTCTTTCTTCTTTACTTCAGAGGGAGTCGTCCCTCACAATGTTTTATACTATCAGCAGTTCTCAGGTGCTCCCTACCAAGTACGTTTTTGGTAATGTATTTCTTGAGTAGTTACAAAAAGTATCCACTGCCTTTAAACAACAGGGCCCAATTTTATAGAGCTGATGAAGCAGAAAACTCAAGCACTTCACACCAATTTCGTTTTTCTCCCTAACAAAACGCACGTGTAATCGACCATTTAAAATTTACGCCCTCTATTGGCAAATGATTATTAGTCGACTTTGTCTGAAACCTGGACTGAAATCGTGTTTATGTAATGTCACCTTTTAACAGTAACTGACTGTTACTAATTTAGACAAATTATTTTCCGACGTCGTCGTGTAACTTTTTTATTGAGTGTGTCACGTTCGGCACCGTCCGTGTAGCACTGTAACAGGAAACAATTTTGACACATTAATTAGGCAAGCACAACTACAAGTTACTAAATATGCCAAGGGAACGCAAGAAAACCAAAAGGGTTTACTCGGTTTGATCCCAACATCTGATCATCTTCACACAGCCACTTTCTTGCCAGTGTCATATCGGTTGTGTGTTGTTTACGTCCCTTTAAAAAAATGACAGTCTGACCATCAATCATCTGATTCCGACGTGACTGACTGTAAAGTTGGGAAAAGTTGACTAAATTATTAAATGCATCATTCATAAACTTTGTGCGTAAATGCTTCTGGATGACAGAGGATTTAGAGGTGCCTGCGATTAAGAACCACAATCATGGGTAGTTGCGATAATCGTTACGATTATCGCAACTAAATCATGGGATCCTTTTTTAACGGTAAGTTACAAATACAATTAAAGTTTGTTAACTCCAACGTGTCCAATGTCCAAGCCAACGGGTACCGGTCACTTCGGCACCTTGCAAACTCGGCACCCACAAACTCGGCACCTTGCAATCTCGGCACAACAATCTCGGCACCTTGCAAACTCGGCACCCACAAACTCGGCACATGCACAAATACAAACTCGGCACCCTGTCGAAAACGGCACCTAGCAAACTCGGCACATGGAACAAGGAGCCGATGTAATTACCCCCAGGAGGTGAAATATAGTTCAGTCCCACATGCCCAAGCTGGATACTGTTACGTTTCCAGCATAATTTTGGAAGCTGAAATGTACATCAATGCAGGTGGGAATGGGAATGCGATCCACAAATTATAGTAACCATAGTTTATTTTTGGTTGGTAAGCTATTAATGAAATTGACACGATGAAAAATTGATATTTTTTACATCATACATGCAAGATGTTTATTTTCATCTACACAAATAAACATAAAAAGGTAGTACGAAGATAAAGTTGTAGTTATTCAAAAAAATAAATAATAACTAATAAATATTTAATTAATAAATATGTTTAAGACCGTTGAACTGAATTAATCAATATTTAAAAATAACGTAATTTTACAAATATACAAATTTGGAGTTCATTTATAGGTAGACTTAAAAGAAAATAAATATATAAAAAATAATAAATAAATAGTGTAAATAAGTAATAAATCAATCAATTTAAGACTGTTGAAGTTGAACTGAATTAATCAATATTAAAAAATAACGCAATTTTACAAATAAATAGATTTGCATTTAATTTAAAAGCAGTCTTAATAGAAAAATAAAACAAAAGAGAACAGTATATAATAAATAAATAATGTAAATAAATAAGTAAATAAATATGTTTAAGATTGTTGAACTGAATGAGAGAGGATCTGAAAAAAATATCCTCGCGGTCTACCCCCTAAAAATAAGATTTTGGACAGATTTGTCAACCGGTTCTTCTGGTCCTCTTTATGTTCGTCAAATCACCCAGTCAACCCCCGAGAAAAAGAGGAAAATGCGTGTTTGTATAATCTAATCATGTGATGAACAACAGTCACGATCGGGGGATCACTTCCGCGTCTACAAAATGCAAGAATATAGGAGGATGGTGGCACCCAGCAGCGCCCCCTCCCAGAATAAAAGCATGACCCCCACCATTGCCAAACCCATTCCCCCTGCCCCCAGTAGTGCACCACCACCCTCTTTTCACATGACCTTCCACGTTTGCACATTGTAAATCGAAATATTGAGACAGGATCGAAACATCCCTCATTTTTATTGTGTAAGTGCATTTACTTTGACCATTCCAACGAACACTTATTGATTGCTTGGTGCCGAGTTTGTTAGTCAGAAATAGGCCGGTGCCGAGTTTGTAAGGTGCCGACATTCTGGTGCCGAGTGGGTGCCGAGTCTGCAAGGTGCCGAGTCTGCAAGGTGCCGAGTTTGTGGGTGCCGAGTTTGCGAGGTGCCGAAGTGTCCGGTATTCAAGCCAACACAGTAACACTTATTTATTAAATAACAGATTTATAAACAAAATGAGTTGTTGAGTAAGAAGGTTAGAAGAGGAGGTAGCCTATCCGACCATTTCTACCTCCGACTGCCACTTTTTCACATAAAAATATCATTTATTTTAGGTAGGTAAGTTACTATATAATTTATGAAATATAAATAACCTAGTCGGTAGTCCTAGGCCTGATACAAAATCTTGTCAACAGTCAAGCAACTGACTGGTTGTCATTGACCACAAATCTAACTCCATCTCAATGAACATAAACAAACAACGTAAGATTATTGACAGAGAAATACACACTTAAAAAGGAACATTACAGAATTGGTTTTTGCTAACAAAACAGCTGGCAGTGTAAGCACTTTATGTAATCCACCATATACATAAACTGACAAACCTGTAGAAGTTTGAGATCGATCGGCCATCTGGGTCACGAGAAAATAGTGAAAAATCGATTACACATTTGCATGAAATCATATAGATTCAACAAATGAATAAAACGCTCACTGAGCGATAAACTCTAATCGGAAACTTAGTTTATTCATTTCTCATCAAATATGGCATTTCAGACAGAAATATTTCTAGGGATGTTTTCTACTATCATCATCATTAGACCCTGTAAGTTTTATGTAAATCTGTGACCAAAAGTATATTTTACAATTACCAATTGTAATGTTCCTTTAACAAATCTGTTCGCTTAGCAAAAAATACAGAAACTCTGTATTGTAGCTTGTGACCCTGTTCTTTTCAGCAAAATGTTCCATCCTGAAAAACTAGACCCTGGACTCATATCATGCGTAAATGTTGATACAAAACTGAACGTTACACTCAACTGGTTTTGAACAACTCTGATAGGGTATGCAAACACAGGCGCAACTGACTGGAGGAAGCTACTGACTCAGCGATTCATTCTTTCGACAAGCTGCGCCACAGTCAGTCTGAGTTGTTTTTAAAAAAAAAGCAACACTCTAAACCACTTTATAAGAATCAGAGTTGAACAAAACAAAACAACACCATGGCCCCGCCAGTTGTCAAATACACCCAGGTAAGTTGTGATTCTACTACATGACATATTCCTTACAAAAAAAAAGAGTAAATTTAGATTTGTTTTCCTTGTTATTACGTCGTGTGGCACGCCCAACCCCGGCAACTTTTGCACTGTCATGATTACCTCGTTACTATATGTGTGTGAGTTACGCCCTTTCTTTAAAACACTGCAAAGAGGGACGTTGTCAGCACTTGCTGACATCATTTCAATATTTCCATTGTTTTAAACACATTGTACACACTGGTCAGCTAATTAATATGCCCTAGAGGGGGTCACTGTCAGTGATTTAGTTAGATGGGACCCATGCAACAAAACAGGTCCCTCGTTGCAGGGTCCCATTCCTTTAAACCATGTACGTGGTTTTTTTTTTTACCAGGCATGTTCCCCTCTGCTGAAGGAACTTCCCTGTACAATTTTTGAACATTCCTGCATGGGTAGACTATATATGTACCATATAATTAGTGTTTACACTAAAAATTTAAGCAACGTTGATTTCTAGTTTCATTTCGACAACCACATTTGTTTAAATGCAATGTACTTTATTATTATAATATTTTTTTGTGCATTAAAGATCTTCATCAACAATGAGTTTGTGGACTCAGTGAGTGGTAAGAAATTCCCAACGGTTAACCCTACCACAGGAAAGAAGACTGCCGAGGTACAGGAAGGAGACAAGGTAAACACGTGGAAACGGGAGTCACTGGAATGTTCCGTGTATTTGTTGTTGCTGTTGTTGTTTTGTTGTTGTTGTTGTTATTAATCTGATTCTGTAAAGTTTTGACAGTTTCTGAAAATCCGCCTGTCAATTACAAGTATGAACTAAAGCTGTTGTGAGGTCAACAAATGTTGCGAGACCGTCATCTTTATGAACTGGGCCCCAATTTTGTGTAGCTGCTTAACCATAAACAGTAGCTAAGCACAATAAAAAATATGCCTTCAGAATTAGATTACCAGCCAAAATAGAATTTTACATGTATACCATTCGTGTCTGGTATCCTGCTTATTTTTGTTAAGCAGAAAATGTCTATTCTGCTTAAGCAGCTCTAGTATGAAATTGGGCCCTAGTTGAAAAAACGTGTCATTACTATGGGGGAACCGCAATTGTTTTCAAAAGTAAGTCGTCTTTTTTTCTTTTTCTTCAACAGGCTGATATTAACAAGGCGATTAAAGCAGCTCAGGATGCCTTCAAGTTGGGAACACCATGGCGACGCATGGACGCAACTGGACGCGCGGCTCTTATAAACAAACTGGCTGACTTGATCGAGCGAGATGCAGCCTACCTCAGGGTAATTATTCATGGGCCTTTTCGAAACCGCGAATTGGGCTCCATCAGTAGAAACGTGCGCTTTTTTGGTACGTGCCTTCAAAACATGTATGGTTGTGGACGGAGATTAGACCGGGCCCAGGACGGAGTCGTGGTTTTGCAAAGGGCCTATAAGTCCAAATTATCGAGAATGATGAGCCCTGGGATAGGGCAGTGCAGCCAATCCACCCTAGATCCCACTAGAGGGTTCTATGGTGGGCCCTGGGATGGGGCAGTGCAGCCAATCCACCCTCGATCCCACTAGAGGGTTCTATGGTGGGCCCTGGGATGGGGCAGTGCTAGTCAATCAACCCTCGATCCCACTAGAGGGTTCTATGGTGGGCCCTGGGATGGGGCAGTGCTAGTCAATCAACCCTCGATCCCACTAGAGGGTTCTATGGTGGGCCCTGGGATGGGGCAGTGCTAGTCAATCAACCCTCGATCCCACTAGAGGGTTCTATGGTGGGCCTTGGGATCGGGCAGTGCTAGTCAATCAACCCTCGATCCCACTAGAGGGTTCTATGGTGGGCCCTGGGATGGGGGCAGTGCTAGTCAATTCACCCTCGATCCCACTAGAGGGTTCTATGGTGGGCCCTGGGATGGGGCAGTGCTAGTCAATCAACCCTCGATCCCACTAGAGAGTTCTATGGTTGGCTCTGGGATGGGGCAGTGCTAGTCAATCAACCCTCGATCCCACTAGAGGGTTCTATGGTGGGCCCTGGGATGGGGCAGTGCTAGTCGATCAACCCTCGATCCCACTAGAGGGTTCTATGGTGGGCCCTGGGATCGGGCAGTGCTAGTCAATCAACCCTCGATCCCACTAGAGGGTTCTATGGTGTGCCCTGGGATGGGGGCAGTGCTAGTCAATCAACCCTCGATCCCACTAGAGGGTTCTATGGTGGGCCCTGGGATCGGGCAGTGCAGCCAATTCACCCTCGATCCCACTAGAGGGTTCTATGGTGGGCCCTGGGATCGGGCAGTGCAGCCAATTCACCCTCGATCCCACTAGAGGGTTCTATGGTGGGCCCTGGGATCGGGCAGTGCTAGTCAATCAACCCTCGATCCCACTAGAGGGTTCTATGGTGGGCCCTGGGATGGGGCAGTGCAGCCAATCCACCCTCGATCCCACCGGATGGTTCTTAGTATAAGCCAGAGGGTCTAACCCCAAGATGGCTTCTTATGGATGATCTACTTTCCCGAGGAGGAAAGACCCTATATGCCCTTGTTTGGCGAGAAGGACAATTCCACTCCGAATGACTTGAATATTTTTATTCTTAGTTCCCTTGACACACTTATTAAGAAAGGCAAGGGCAAGAGAGAGAGGGAATTTTTCTAGCTATAAAACACACTTGATTTAGTATTAGAATTGAGTTGAACAATAAAGAGATTTGAAAAGTGATAGTGAAACAAACTCAACTTGTTTTTAGCAACCCTTACTGAATTTTAACTTGAAAATTAATACCAGTTTCTACAAAGTTATTGGGTATATGTATTTTGTTTTCAGTGAGTTTTCCAAATTTTCTAGCATAATTTGTTTTTTCTTCATAATTGGAATATCCAATTATCAATGGATGTAGGACTTGGAGATTATGGACAATGGTATGACTGTGGCTTAGCAACGCGGAACGTGATGGGGTGTATCAGTTTCTTACGGTATGGTGCCGGATATGCCGACAAACTGCACGGAAAGGTCATCCCTTTGGGTGAGTGGCAAAAACCTCATTTAACATATATAAACTAGTTCTTTGTTTCAAGCTTATTACTTATGATGAAGGTGCTTCTATAATGAGTGTGACGTAAGTCCGCTGTTAGCCACGCCCACCTCACACATACTGGCTCCACTGATTACCAGAAGCCCAGGAGTTGCATTAGGCTAGTTTTTCTTCGATGATGTTTACAAGAAAAGTTTTGTATGCAGTCTTCAAATACTACAGGTCTTCTCAGAATTATAAGTTTCCGTGAAAAAAAGCATTAGCTGTTGACCAACCATGGTTGCCTTTCACACGAAGTACAACTTCTAAAATTTCACAACCATGCTCAAACTAAACAAGGGACTCCTGCTAAATCTCTGTCGTGTAAGAAAGGGCGCCAACGTAGTTCTTCATTGACCTCAGCGAGGGGGGGGGGGGCTGTTTGGGGGGCTAGTGACGTCATTATGCAAGGAAGTCCAGTCTAACCCCTATTGGTTTCTGTTGTTCTCAATTCTAATCATACAGACGGTGATTTTTTTCTGCTACTCTCGCTACGAGCCTGTGGGCATAGTAGGGGCCATCATCCCGTGGAACTTCCCATGCTTGATGTTGGGAGCTAAGCTGACTTGCTCCCTGACTGTGGGCAACTGTGTCGTGGTCAAACCAGCCGAGCAGACACCCCTGACTGCGCTTCCACATTGCCTTTCACTCCGTTAAAAGGAGGTTAACTATCAGGGTGTGATCTAAACGCAAAAAACTTAAACCAAAGTTTGAAAATTTCTAATCTTTTAAATGATTAAATAATCTAGGTGTAGATTGGCATCCAGTTCCAAAAGACGTATATAAAAATAACGAAAAAATTACTTGTTGAACTGACAATTTAAATAAACTACTGTTAGACTATAAAAATAACAATGCATTTATAACAGCAATCTCCAGGTACTCAGGGTGCTTCTAATTCCCTTCCCAAAAACGAAATGAAAATCACACTAACTTTTTTAAACGCATTTCTTGTTGGGGGTCTAGGCTGGATTTCCACCAGGTGTGATCAACATTGTGCCCGGGTATGGGCCCACCGCTGGAGCAGGTCTGTCAGAGAGTATGGATGTTGACATGGTGACCTTCACGGGGTCAACTGAGGTAAAGATCGACCTATAACCTCTTCACCTTCACCATCCTTGTGTTAAATTCATCGAGTATTTAAAAACAAATATTGCTTTGCACAGTAAAATCTACGATAACAACAGGCCATGGTTTTAAAGGAAAGTATCATCACTGGTGACCCTCCACTCCCGGGTCAGAATTGTTCGGTTCGCAGGGGGCCTGACCCATTTCTGGGTCAGTGTGACCCGGATCCAAAAATGGGTCAAACGTACACAAAATTGTTACCAGTTTTCCGGGTCAGCTTGATCCAGACATGGGTCTGGCCCCTCTGCTGCGACACGGGGTACTGGTATGAACTTTATAGTCAGGAGCTTTCAGATTTGATTTGATAATTATCAATCCTGTACTTCACCTTTAAAGGAACATTACAGAATTGGTGAGACATTTTTTTTGTAAAATATACTTTTTGATCACAGATTTACATAAAACTTACACGGTCTAATGATGGTGATAGTAGAAAACATCCCTTGAAATATTTCTGTCTGAAATGCCATATTTGATGAGAAATGAATAAACTAATTTCCCGATTGGAGTTTATCGCTCAGTGAGCGTTTTATTCATTTGTTGAATCTATATGATTTAATGCGAATGTGTAATCGGTTTTTCACTATTTTCTCGTGACTCAGATGACCGATCGATCTCAAACTTCTACAGGTTTGTCAGTTTATGTATATGGTGGATTACATAAAGTACTTACACTGCCAGCAACTGTTTTGTTAGCAAAAACCAATTCTGTAATGTTCCTTTAAAGTTGCTGTCCACTATATCTTGCTAAGTGACTCTTATGCGGGAAAATGAATCTCCACTTTTTTTATCACGGTGACTTCTGCTACTTACGTGAACAAATTCAGTTTAGACATCAGACTCGCATTTATTTGGTCAAATGAGGGGAGATCAAACCAGAGAAAACATCATTTCTATAATTAGGGAAATATGGACCCCCTTCCCCATCCCATGTCCATGGTCCCCAGCTGAAGGTGGTAACACTTGTAGCTGTTCTCTTTACACTGTGTTTCAGGTTGGGCGGATCATTCAGCGAGCCGGGGCTGACAGCAACTTGAAGAAGGTGCACCTTGAGCTGGGAGGAAAGAGTCCCAACGTAGTCTTCGCTGACTGCGACAGTGAGTCGTTCAGTCACTGTACCTTGCTCTATGGTTCAATTTACCCCCAGATTTGCATGCAATTTGATTCATGCACTTTGTTGGTACCAAAGCAAAAATATAGACTTTCCAAATAAAAATCTAAAATTTTCGATTGCATTGCAGCTTCATTTATTCAAGATGCTCATCAAATGAACAAAGTGAAGTACAATATATTCGACAAACTAATCAAGGATAAATTAATCAAAAATTTAATGAATAAAAAAACAATGCCAAAAGAAATGAGGAAACATACCTCATATTTAAAACTAATTTCCATTAGCTATAAGAGGTTCGGACCCTGGTAAGGGATATTATTGTGGTCAACATTTGAAACATTAAAACATGGTAAACTGTGGAGATAACATTAAATATTACTCATTGTTTGTAGTGGATTACGCAGTGGAGACCAGCCACATTGGAATCTTCAACAACTCCGGCCAGATATGCTTTGCTGGCACCAGGACCTTCGTCCACGAAGACATCTACGACGAGTTTGTTAAGAAGAGCGTGGCCAGGGCCCTGAAGAGAAAAGTTGGAGATCCAACGTGTGAGGGCACCGAGGGTGGACCACAGGTGAGCGACAATTGGATGTGATATACAATTTACGAAACAAAAGATGCTTCAAAACGTGCAACCTCAACTGCTGAGGTGCCCAGGTATGGGGCGCCGTTTGTCAATTAATTGTTTAGTGCTCTTTTTTTTGCCAAACGCTAAACAATTAATTGACAAACGGCGCCCCATACCCAGGGGCGCATTAATTGGCGACTCCGGCCGAGAAACGTGTTTAAGCTTCGGTCATTGGTTGATGGTTTGGTTAGATTTTGTTTAAAGATGGCGGATATTACCAAACGGAAAGTGTCCTCTAAATTCTCTTTTTTTTAAAGGACTAAGACTGACTCAGACCAATTCAATGTTGTCAATAAAATTATAAATACTAAGTTCCATTTCGTGTACATATAAAAAAGGCCGTTTATTTTGGGATTAATTTTCAAAAGATGTACTTGACGTCACAAATTTTTTTCTTGTATACTGACCTGCCCAATTAAAAAAAAATTAAAAAATGTGTTGCTTACAAATTTTCCTCTTGGCAAAAATAAAAGCAGGCTACCAGTCACAGATCGTACATAGAGCTGCTTAAGCAAAAAAGTAGCTAAGCACAGCAACATTATGCTTACCAGATTAAGGTTACCAGCCAAAATACCATCTAACACGTTCCACTTTTTGACTTGTATCCTGCACATTTTTGCTAAGCAGAAAACTGTTAAAACCCTCGGAGCAGCGGGCCCTTCTGTATAACGCGAGTCCTCCAGGTGGAGGATTTTATCACCACTCAGTTTTGTAGGTCAATGACCCCCTCCTGCAAGCCCAAAGCAATTTTAATCCCCACAGGGCTTTTGTCTGGGCCAGCAGTGTGTGTTATTTACAACCTGTTTTAGCTCTGGGCGGCACAGGGTTGACACAAAGAGATAATGGCACAAGGAGTTGGCTCACTAAGATATCAAGTTACAATTCCCAAGGGCACAGCTGTCCCTTGGGACTGCTGTCATTCAATAATTCTTACTCGGCAGTGGTTATAGCCTGGCCAATGCGAGTCTACAGGCTTGTGGTGTATACAAGGGGTGTCGAATACAGAAAATCGTGGCTTTTTTGGCCCATTGAAAAAAAAATTATGACCATATTTGGAATATGTGGAGAATTTTTTCACCACGTTGCTTCCCCGAGGGTTTTAAGCAATATCTTCTGCTGAAAACATATGAAATTGGGCCCTGGTTGTTACTTCTTTGTCCTTTTGATTTACTTAGATTGACCAGGAGCAGCTGGATAAGGTCTTAGAGCTGATTGAGAGTGGCAAGGCTGAGGGAGCTACACTTCAGTGTGGTGGTAAACGTCTTGGTACAGAAGGTTACTTTGTGGAGAGTACGGTCTTTTCTGATGTTCAAGATCATATGAGAATAGCCAAAGAAGAGGTACACCATGAATCAATCAACCACAAATTTGAAAAACAAATAATAAACAGAATAGATATCACCGAGCGGGTAAGAGCACCGGACTCAGGCTCTGGTGTTTCTCGTGAACATAGTGTGGGTTCGAGTCCCGGTCATGGCATTTTTTTGTGTCCTTGAGCAAGATACTTTATCATAACATTGCTTTGTCCTTCGGATGTGACATTATTAAGCCGTAGGTCCCGTGTACTAGGATTGGTGGTGCACGTAAAACACTTATCATGGAAGAGTACATGGGTTAACCCCGGTGTTTCTGGTTCACATAGCAACCACCCTTGTTTACAGGTTTCCTCAGACTTACGAGCTACAGTGACTAAGTTCACTTATGAGGCATCCTTGGTTTCAATAGTATACACACAAGTTTTTGTTTTTAGCTTTTGAATTTCATGTTGATAACAAAAAAGGGTTTTTAACTATAGCACGAGTATACTGGTAACACGCAAATTTACGGGCCTGAAAATAATTCAATGCTATGGTTTTAAATGTACTTCGTTCGTAGATCAATTGATACAGTTTTCCAAAGCAAACTGATTGTGATGTAATGCATTCTTTTTGCTGTTTACACCTGGTGAAGTGGAATATGTTTTGTACATTAAGGATTTATAGAAAAAGTGAAGTTAGTAACTTGGTATAAAAAATGGATTACTCACTGAGACCTTTTGGGGGTTGTTTGACTTGGGATTTTGTTGCCAGATTTTTGGGCCTGTGCAGCAGATCTTGAAGTTTAAAACATTGGAGGAAGTGACGGAGCGAGCAAACAAGACAACCTATGGACTGGCAGGGGCTGTGTTCACCAAAGATATCAACAAAGCTCTCACTGTTGCCAACACAATAAGAGCTGGACTCATTTGGTAAGTTAGTTGTTTTTTTTTTCTTTAAAAACAATAATTAAAAAACAGTTGTTATGGGTAAAGTACGGAGCCCCTAAAGGGACATTAAAAAAAAAAAATAAAAAATTATCTCGTGCGCACGAGATAATTATGTCGTGCGCACGAGATAATAGTCGTGCGCACGAGATAATATGTCGTGCGCACAGATCTTTTTTTTTTTTTTTTTTTAATGTCCCTTTAGGGGCTCCGTAGTAAAGAGCCTACGATATCAAATACTATTTTGTTTCACATCATTGGTGTGTGACCCTGTTTAAATAAAAATAAAATTTTAGATAACACAACAAAACTACATTCTTCTCGAAAGAAAAGTTACCAAAAGATAAATGGCACTTTTAAACAATTTGGGGCAAAATGCTTTGTCGTCCATTAAACCAAATATTGATAACCCAATCCCTGAAATGTAAAGTTCTTGTTTATCATTTCATTGTTTGTTGTTTGCTTGTTGACACACAGGGTAAATAATTATGGGACGTTCGGTCCGATGATTCCAATAGGTGGCTACAAGATGTCCGGTCTGGGAAGAGAAGGGTATGTAATATTTTTTAAACAAATTAATACTTTAGTTACATTTCGGTTAGTTTTGGGGGATTGTTTTTCTACTTCCATGTACCCATCTCTCTTACTTTCTCTCTCTGGTTTTCTTGTGGTTTCTAGGTATCGAAAACAAAGACGAGGGCCCAATTTCATTGAGCTGCTTAAGCAGAAAATAATACTTAAGAATTGTCTGCTTAGCAATGAGCAAGACACCAGTCATGGTACTTGTAATGTTTTAGCTGGTAACCATTATTATTACAGTATTAAAGCATGATATTGTTTTGTTTAGCTATATATTTGTTGTATACTTAAAAGATGCCCAGCCCGAGTTTTACGACATGACCGTCGGTAAGAAGAGATTGATGTGGTCATGTGACCATGTCAAATATGTTTACACAACAGCTTATCTTCAACTTATTCTATGGACTATGTGTTGTCTTTTATCAAAAAACAACAAAACAGGTCAGACAAACTTTGCAAAAGTTGCTGACGGTCCAAATGTTCTCTCACTAATAGACCCTGGATATGCTAAAGAATAAATTGTGCTTTAACTTCAAATTGAGGTCATCTTTTTCTCTCATTCAACTCTTGCCACCAAAGTGAGGCCTCGATGACAAACTTGTCTCTTTTTGAGGAACTGTTCTTGTTTGTGCCACATGGTCAAAGCCTGAGGCCTTAACCCTAACTTTCCAAAATGCCCCACGAAATGCAAACGTCTTGAAAAATGTCACAATTCCATTTAACCCCAAAGTTTTTTTTAAATGTAATGTCCTCAATTAACAATTTCCAATTTTCCCCATATTAACATACTATCGACAATTCTAAAACAAAAACAAAACGAGAAGATGCAATTTTTGTGGAAAAGGGCATTTAATTCTAGATTATTTAAAAACCAATTCTATGGAGATGTTCAGCAGTTAATGTATTGAGGTTTAAATCACATAAAAGATGGACTGCGATTGCAGTGGTTTTGTTAGCAAGTTGTACTTGACCCTTGAACCTTGATAACCTTATCTACGTTGAGTATTTGAATTCATGACCATTATGAACAAAACCTGTTGGTTGTCTGACTTTGTAAGTGTTTTCTTCTAACGGTTCGTCTGCAGTTTTTTATTTATTTTATTTTGTTAAGGGAGCAGAGGTGCATGGATGGACTTTACTTTAAACATCAATATCGATCGTTCAACCTTCGATGAAACTTTTAAAACTTCTGATGCTAACTTTGCCCAAATCTTTCAGATAATACTTCAAATCTCAAGTACTATTTTTAAATTATCTGTACTTTTCAGAGGTGAAGATGGCTTCAAAGAGTACTGTGAGATCAAAACTGTAAGAATTATTTTTTTCATTTGCTATTTTATTGTTTTTATTTTTTAGGCATATATAATGCTTTTCATGGGACTAATTTTGATAAATTTATGGGCAAAAAAGGTAACTGAAATTTATATATTTGAAATCCTTTCGAGCACTGTATATAAACCATTGGTGTAAGGGTAAAAGAAAAATATTCTTTGGTGCAAGTATTACAAGTATTAAACTGTTGCGGTAGGCCTGTTAATTACATGATTCAAACTGGTCTCTAGTCACCGGGCACGTGGTTAAGACATCTGCTCTAAAATGTGGGGGTCGTGGGTTCGAATCCCACGAGCAGTATGCCTGTGGAGTCGTCCCCCCCCCCCCCCGCCCCCCGTCGAGGCCTGTAGCCGCAAAGCGGCTGAAACCGGAGACCACACGCGACTGCGCGCGCTATACGGTCTCCGCTTCATCAAGACGCTTCGCGTGTATTTGTCTAAACCACGAAGGCCTTGAAGAAAGGCTACACAGGACATGAGAATTACTCAAGCCAGTCTTTTTAACTGCAAAAACACAGTTCTGAACTAACGGCCGAGATATCAATAAATTCATTTTATTCATTTCTGTTTCAGGTGGTCATCAAAGTTCCAGAGAAAAACACTTAGAATGAGAGAGTCTTAATAAGAAGTAGCAGCAACCATATCACCAATTCAAATCAATAACCGAAGGAAAACTACAGTCTGGCCTCATTTTGAGAGTCAGTACTTATCAATGTCATTGAATGCGGGAACAAGACTAAGATGCAACAATATGGAATTGTCCTGTATATACTTCAACATTGCTCCACGGTCTGAAGAAATAGTCCAAATTATTCTCAAAATAAGCTCAATTATTTTATTAGCCAAGGCATAGTATTTTTTAGACATGTTATTTGATTATTACGGAGCCCCTAAAGGGACAGGTAGAAAAAAAGTTTAAAAGGTTAAAAAAAAATCCAATATTATTTCGTTCCCTCGAAATATTATTTCGTTCCCTCGAAATATTATTTCGTTCCCACGAAATAGTATTTCGTTCCCTCGACATCATTTCGTTACCACGAAATATTAATTCGTTCCCTCGAAATCATTTCGTTCCCTCGAAATGTTAATTCGAGGGAACGAAATAACATTTCGAGGGAACGAAATAAGTTATTTCGTGGGAACGAAATATTATTTTGAGGGAACGAAAAAACATTTCGAGGGAACGAAATAATATATTATTTCGTTCCCTCAAATTAATATTTCGTTTCCGCGAAATAATATTTCGTTCCCACGAAATAACTTATTTCGTTCCCTCGAAATGTTATTTCGTTCCCTCGAATTAACATTTCGAGGGAACGAAATAACATTTCGAGGGAACGAAATAACATTTCGAGGGAACGAAATAACATTTCGAGGGAACGAAATGATTTCGAGGTAACGAAATGATTTCGAGGGAACGAAATAATATTTCGAGGAACGAAATAAATTTCGTGGGAACGAAATAGTATTTCGATGTAACAAAATACTATTTCGAGGGAACGAAATAATTTTGTATTTTTTTTTTTACTTTTTCAATTTTTTTTTACCTGTCCCCTTAGGGGCTCCGTAGATTATGGCAACTATACTTAAAAAGAATGTCGATACGAGAACAACATGGCAATGTCTGATCATTCACTTCAATCTCGGTTTCATGAATTGAAGAACCATGTACACACTATTCTTAAAATAAACTTAATCACATTGACATAGTTCTGGACAAATACTTTGGCATAGAATTGTATAGAGTAGTTCATCTGAACAAATTACCCTGACGAGCTGGAAACCTCATTAGTTCGCGAGCTTTCCAAGTATCTCATAGGCCTAATAATGTAATTATATAAAAAACTTTCCATATTTTTGTTATGAGTGGATGTTTGTAAACAGAGCTTTATCTAAAAGTATATCAAAAAGAATCAATGGTCTGACTATTTGATCCTAGCTGGTCTTTCTCGAATGCATGACAACACACATAAACAGGAATACACCCATTGCACAATGCGCTGAGCACGTACACGCGCCTATATCCTGTCCGCCATTTTGGGAGTCAAATGTACATAAAGGAATTGACTCCCAAAATGGTGGAAGCGGTATAGATGCGCTGTGCGGATCGGTGCGTTCCGCATTGTACAAGGGATCAATACCTGGTGTTGTGTTTCAGAGGCTTTCTCGAGGGCTAAATGACAACACAATCATATAAATAAATAAGTTTATGTGTGTTGTATTGTCATTATTTATCCTCCGTGAAAGACTCTGCTAGTGTCGAAACGTCTGCCCGTTAGGCCTAACTATTTTTTTGCATTTATTATACAATGTCCTTTTAGTTGGTTAGCAGTTTGCAACAGTTAGCTCTATTTTCTCTTTTTAAAATAAGGTCGGGAAAGGTTGTCATCTGAAAGAATGGTTTGAACGTGTATTTTATATTCTTTAATAATTCCAAGAATAATTTTTTTTAGGGAAAATAAAAAAATCATCAATAAGAATGTAGTTCCCCAGAGGATACACGGTCAAACTAATGTGACTTTTAGTGAAGAGTACAATTGAGTCAATGTGCTTTTAGATGTAATGGTATTTTGAGATTATATGAAAAGCACGGAGGTCTCTCCAATTAGATACAAATCCCTTTTTAATTAATCTTGTTGCTTTCAACATTGATTTCTTGATGTTGTGTTTATGGATGTTTTATCTCTCTTACTAGATACATATAATTTCAGGTTGTAGAAGAAAAGTTGTTAGTACTTTTGTATCGGTACTTTTTTTCGTTTTTGAGTATGTCGGTTTATTCACAGAAATTACAAACAAAGGGAAAAAACAGTCATTAAAAATCTTAGCCATCAGTTAATATCAGTCATCTACTCTTTTGGTCATTTTTATTTAGCTGCTTTTGCTTTCATATCTCCACTTAATTAAAGGCAGATCATACTTTTGGTAATTGTCAAGACCCGTACCATACAAACAAAGGGAAAAAACAGGTCATTAAAAATCTTAGCCATCAGTTAATATCAGTCATCTACTCTTTTGGTCATTTTTATTTAGCTGCTTTTGCTTTCATATCTCCACTTAATTAAAGGCAGATCATACTTTTGGTAATTGTCAAAGACCCGTACCATACAAACAAAGGGAAAAAACAGGTCATTAAAAATCTTAGCCATCAGTTAATATCAGTCATCTACTCTTTTGGTCATTTTTATTTAGCTGCTTTTGCTTTCATATCTCCACTTAATTAAAGGCAGATCATACTTTTGGTAATTGTCAAAGACCCGTACCATAGTCTCACTTGGTGGTGTATCCCAACATATACGCATAAAATAACTAACCTGTGAACATTTGTGTTCAATTGGTCATCGAAGTTGTAGGAAAATAATGAAAGAAATAACACCCTTGATGCATAGAATTGTGTGCTTTAAATTCCCGAAATGCCTGAGCCCTGAAGCCTTTCTCAGAGTAAAATGTTTTAGTGAGAAATTACTTCTCTTTCTTAAAAACGACATTACTTCAGAGGAGTCGTCCCTCACAATGTTTTATACTATCAGCAGTTCCAGGTGCTCCCTACCAAGTAAGTTTTTGGTAATGTATTTCTTAAAGTAGTTACAAAAAGTATCCACTGCCTTTAAACAACAGGGCCCAATTTTATAGAGCTGATGAAGCAGAAAACTCAAGCACTTCACACCAATTTCGTTTTCTCCCCAACAAAACGCACGTGTAATCGACCATTTAAAAGTTACGCCCTCTATTGGCAAATGATTATTAGTCGACTTTGTCTGAAACCTGGACTGAAATCGTGTTTATTTAATGTCACCTTTTAATAGTAACTGACTGTTACTAATTTAGACAAATTATTTTCCGACGTCGTCGTGTAACTTTTTTATTGAGTGTGTCACGTTCGGCACCGTCCGTGTAACACTGTAACGGAAACAATTTTTAACACATTAATTAGGCAAGCACAACTACAAGTTACTAATATGCCAAGGGAACGCAAGAAAACCGAAAGGGTTTACTCGGTTTGATCCCAACATCTGATCATCTTCACACAGCCACTTTCTTGCCAGTGTCATATCGGTTGTGTGTTGTTTACGTCCCTTTAAAAAAATGACAGTCTGACCATCAATCATCTGATTCCGACGTGACTGACTGTAAAGTTGGGAAAAGTTGACTAAATTATTAAATGCATCATTCATAAACTTTGTGCGTGAATGCTTCTGGATGACAGAGGATTTAGAGGTGCCTGCGATTAAGAACCACAATCATGGGATCCTTTTTTAACGGTAAGTTACAAATACAATTAAAGTTTGTTAACTCCAACATGTCCAATGTCCAAGCCAACACAGTAACACTTATTTAATAAATAACAGATTTATAAACAAAATGAGTTGTTGAGTAAGAAGGTTAGAAGAGGAGGTAGCCTATCCGACCATTTCTACCTCCGACTGCCAACATAAAAATATAATTTATTTTAGGTAGGTAAGTTACTATATAATTTATGAAATATAAATAACCTAGTCGGTAGTCCTAGGCCTGATACAAAATCTTGTCAACAGTCAAGCAACTGACTGGTTGTCATTGACCACAATTCTAACTCCATCTCAATGAACATAAACAAACAACGTAAGATTATTGACAGAGAAATACACACTTACATAAAAAGGAACATTACAGAATTGGTTTTTGCTAACAAAACAGCTGGCAGTGTAAGCACTTTATGTAATCCACATATACATAAACTGACAAACCTGTAGAAGTTTGAGATCGATCGCCATCTGGGTCACGAGAAAATAGTGAAAAATCGATTACACATTTGCATGAAATCATATAGATTCAACAAATGAATAAAAGCTCACTGAGCGATAAACTCCAATCGGAAACTTAGTTTATTCATTTCTCATCAAATATGGCATTTCAGACAGAAATATTTCTAGGGATGTTTTCTACTATCATCATCATTAGACCGTGTAAGTTTTATGTAAATCTGTGATCAAAAAGTATATTTTACAAGTTTTTTTCTTACCAATTCTGTAATGTTCCTTTAATAGTGGAGGTTGGATACAGCAAGTTTGCCCTATTTTGGTCATTATAAGTGAAAAAGTGGCGACTTTTTCATAAAATGTTTATTTTGTTATATTCCACACAACCACAAAGAAGAAAACAAATTACATACCGCGGTAAAAACTAAAAATCAGAAACACACTTTTAATTCATCACTTATTTCTCTTCCATCGTGCCCATAATTTGTGTCATCTATACAAGGTGGCTCCCGTGCCAAACCGCGCTACCAGCGCCTCCCTCTGGACACCTTCTACCTGACAGAGTCCAGCGACATCAACCACAAGGAACTCGACGAAGACAACACCCTCTTCGAACTCGGAGACCTTGGTCAGAAAGGGCCGCTCCTGTCGGAAAACAATGGCTACGATTCCCAAGAGGAGATCGAGTTTTACAGGGACTCTCGGACAACGGGTGGGCGGCGGAAGAGAGGATGCTCCTCCAGCCTCTGTCGCTTGACTGTTCTGCTGATTTTGATCTCTTGTGCTGTCTTGTTATTAAGTGGAATCTACGTGGCTGGAACTGGTTCCAGAAGTAAACTGAATAAAAACAACTGGAACTCGACATACTTTGAGTATGGTATGTGTTAACGTTTAGCCTTAAACGGTTACATCAATGAAACTATATGCCCTTTTAATACAGCACCAAGTGGAAAAAGAGACTAGAAAGGCAACGCACATTATTTCTAACACTGTTCGGGGTTCAAATGTTGGGGGGGCAATATGATAGACGGATTGTAGGCCAGTGTGGTTGACTGGAGTCGGTGACTTGGACTCGAGTCCGACTCAAGTCGCCAGTTTGTGTGACTTGCGCCTTGACTTGACTGGAAGAAAAATGTGGACTTGTGACTTGAGCAAAAATGCCTTGTGATTTGACTTGACTTGAGAAAAAATGACTTTGTTTAAATACAACACTGTTGTAGGCTGGGGGTGGGGGGAAATTTCCTCAGTGACTCAGTGATTCCTCCTCGTTTTCTCTCTCTCTCCCATAGCCACAGAGACTGCTATCAGGTTATATGATGTCAATCTAGATGGGATACAGGATGTCATACTAGGTGCTGCTTCTTCTACATCATTACAAGATGCCTTTGAGGGAGCAGACTACTGCAAACGAATCGGTACGTTGGAAGCCCACTCATTTTGGCAGGGATCCAATTGATGGCCCAGCTAACCAATGCATTCTGCGCTTAAACGCAGAAAGCCTCAGCAGACAGCACCGTGCAACTGGGCCCAGGGCCCAATTTCATAAAGCTGCTTAAGTAGAAATTATTGTTTAACAATTGTCTGCTTAGCAGATATGAGCAGGATACCAGTCACAATTAAACTCACAATGTACATGTACAAGTTTATCAGCCAAATCACCATGTCACATGTATGTGACATGGTGATTTGGCTGGTAAACTTATGCTGGTAAGCATAATTTTGTTTTGCTAAGCTACTTGTTGTGCTTAAGCAGCTCTATGAAATTGGTCCCTGTAGCTAAATCACAAGGAACCAGACCATGTGGAGAGAAAAAACAACCAACTCCCATGTAACCTGAGAAAGCTTCTACAAACTAAGCGGTCACATTTTTGTGAAAACATCAGTTAAGGAGTCAACAAATGAGTAGGTCGTAAAAACTTGTAAACTTTTCTATTTCAGGAATGGAGTACCCGTGTGCAGGCAGAGTACTCGCTTTGGACGGTCGAGACGGCACCACGCTGTGGGATGTAGGGACAGAGGTTGAGGTATTCGCCATACAGTGTGGAAAACTAGACATTAATGGGGATGGTCATATGGATTGTATAGTTGCTGGACGGATGGCTACGCTACACGGCCTTGATCCAATCAAAGGTAAGAGGCAGTACTGTTCATCGCACGAGGAGTGTTTAATAGATGTTAAATTTGCACCGGGGATAAAGAATATTATTTTGTTTTACCCTTTTTACTGATATGTGTAAAGCACTGTATACTCATTACTTCCCCGAGTTCTGTGAACCCCCCCCCCCCAATCGAGTGGAGTATTTTAAAGTATGGGAGGTTAATAAACTGTTATCTGAAATTTTCCTAATACATATTGTCTATTCCAGGCGAGAGTCTCTGGTCAGCTGACCCAGATGTCACAAATCCTCACTTCAACTACTACCAGGGACAAGT